>JAJOZX010002282.1:7500-525000 GCA_023014485.1 Bathynomus jamesi
AAAAGGTTGGGGAACCTACGAGGTTGGACAGTATTTTAGATTTAGTAATAACTACGGATGATAGGCTAATTACTGATCTTCAAGTAATAGAACCGTTGAGCAATAGCGATCACAATATGGTAGAGTTTGTCCTCTCAGTAAGTCACTCGAAACCAACTAACTCGACTAAAATTCCTAACTTCCAGCACGCAGACTTTAGTAAATTTCGAAATAAATTTTCACACGTCAATTGGGAAAACGTAATGGGGAACTCCAACGCAAAACTAATGTGGGAATCGTTCGAAACGGTATTTAGGACTATAAATGAGGAATGTGTACCGTACAAAATTAAGCGTGCGAAAGTAAACAACAAGCCCTTGTGGTTTACTTCTAGAGTAGGAGACATTATAAAGAGTAGAGATAGGGCTTATAGGCTACATAAGTGCGATAAAGACAATTTGTTGTTACGAAACAACTACATATCTCTAAGGCGTGAAGCGAAAAGTGTAATAAAAAAGTCCAAGCGCGAATTTGAAATCTCCATAGCTCGTGACGGTAAAGAAAACCCCAAGCGATTCTTTCAATACGTCAATAATAGAAATCCAGTAAAAAGTGTCTTGGGTCCATTGAAAAATGTAAATGGAGATCTAGTCTCTGAAAACAAGGAAATGGCTACCTTGCTAAACGAATTTTTTACGTCAGTTTTTACTATAGAAGATGTAACGAATATCCCTACGGTCATAGACATAATACCTTTTGATAATGGTAATATTTTGGATAATATTGTCGTTAGTGAAGGGGAAGTAATGCGCTATATTGATAAAATGAAAACGCGTAAATCACCGGGTCCGGATTCCATATATCCCATACAACTAAAAGAATTAAAAGATAGCATTGTTGTGCCGCTAACAAAGATTTTTAATGCGTCTATTTCTGGGGTGCGTACCAGATAATTTCAAGTTAGCAAACGTAACACCTATCTTTAAGAAAGGCGATAAAGGTGCGGCGGGAAATTATAGGCCAATCAGTTTAACGTCTGTTGTAGGTAAGCTACTGGAATCAATAATTAGGGATCGTATAGTCGAACACTTAGAAGTGCATAATCTGGTTAGAAATACGCAGCACGGTTTTAGGCGAAACAAATCTTGCTTAACTAATCTTTTAGAATTTTTCCAAAGCGTGGTTGACGTTTACGATAGACATCGGGCGGTTGATGTAGTGTATTTAGATTTTCAAAAAGCGTTTGACACCGTGCCGCACAAAAGACTCATTGAAAAAACTAAGGCTCATGGAATCAGGGGTGTAGTAATAAATTGGCTAGAAGAGTGGTTGCGAGGCAGGAAACAGAGGGTGGTCGTTGATGGAGCGGAGTCGTGTTGGGCTAATGTAGCGAGTGGCGTTCCTCAGGGTTCTGTATTGGGCCCCTTGCTTTTTCTTATATATATTAACGATTTAGATGTCGGCCTAGTCAGTACAGTTTCAAAGTTTGCGGATGACACGAAGCTGGGTGGTAGGGCGATTAATGACGAAGATAGAGGTAAAATTCAGGAAGATCTGAATAAAATCGTTGATTGGTCAGTCACATGGCAAATGAGATTTAACGTGGATAAGTGCAAAATTTTGCATATAGGTTCGCGTAACGGTAATTTTGCGTATAGTATGTCAGGGAAAGATTTAACAAGCGTAGAGCAGGAAAAAGATTTAGGAGTTATAGTCACTGGTGATTTAAAAGTAGCGAAACAAAGTACAGCAGCGGTCAATAAGGCGAACAAAGTGTTAGGTTTTATAGCTCGAAATTTTGAGTACAAATCGCGCGATATTATAGTTCCTCTTTATAAATCATTAGTTAGACCCCATTTGGAGTACGCGGTCCAATTTTGGAATCCGCATATGCGCAAAGATATAGACAAAATCGAAAGAGTTCAAAGACGAGCAACTAAGATGATTCCGTCTCTTAGGTCAAAGTCGTACGAGGATAGGCTTAAGGAGTTAAAATTGACTACACTCGAGACTAGGAGGTTAAGGGGTGATCTAATCCAGGTTTTCAAAATTATGAATGGGTTGATAACGTAGATAGAGATAGCTTTTTCGAAATATCTCAATATAATAGGACTAGAAATAACGGGTGTAAGTTGACAAGTAGAAGGTTCGAGACAGCAGTTGCGAAAAACTTTTTTACGCATAGAATAGTAAATAGCTGGAATAGTTTGCCGGTAGAAGTAATTAGTAGCACGTCTATAAACATGTTTAAAAATCGATTAGACGCGCATGTTGATAGAAAGGGTATAGTTTAAGGTAGTAAAATTAAGGCTTTGTGGGGATAGATCCCACAGCTCAACACAAGTGTTGTGGGATATAGGGAGGCAGCGTCTTGGGTTAGGGGATACTCTCTGTCCTTACACACCCCATTTAAAGAGATTCCTCTGCGAGCCGGGTGCCCCCCATATACTGTGAGGTATTGAAAAACTCATGATCTTCACTTGCCCCACAAACACCTTTAAATGGGAGACCCAAATGGGTGCACACACATTTCTACATTACTGTACAGTCTTTACAGCCACACCTACACTTTTCCTCGTAAGTGTATATATTGTAATGTATATGGTTGTAAATTTTGACTTGGTCCGCAATCGATATGGACCGTGACTTGATGGATACCGTAATGAAATTGACTGGATTCTTTGGATCTGATATATTTGCATGTCCGTTATAAATAGATATAGAAGGTAACATTTGTGGATAGTAGTCTATTATGACTTGATCCTCTGGATCCAGAGATTCTATCTTTAGTTTTAAATCGATAATTAATTAGTTTTAAATTGATAATTATTTAGTTTTGTAAAAATTGGTCGTTGCCAATGTAGAGGCAGTTTTTACATAAATTTCTTATGTTCTTGTGGTTCGGAACCCACGTAAAATTGTAGGTCCCCTCCGCCACCACGGAGGACATACACAATACACGATTACGAACAGAGTTAGGTAGACCAGCCATGAGTGGATCCTAGGGTCTTTGTTGGTCTGAAACATTATAACATTATATATATATACAGTATATATATATATTATATATATATATATATATATATATATATATATAAAATATATTATATATATAAATATATATATATATATATATATATATATATATAAATTATATATATATATATATATATATATATAAATTATATATATATATAAATATATATATATATATTAATTATATATATATATATAAATTATATATATATATATAAATATATAAATTATATATATATATATATATATATATATATATATATATATATATATATATATATATATATATAAATTATGTGTATATATAAATAAATATATATATATATATATATATATATAAATTCTATATATATATATATATATATAAATTTATGTATATATATAAATAATATATATATATATATATAAATTCTAGATATATATATATATATATATATATATATATATATAATATATATATATATATATATATATATATATAGGGTGAACCAAATGTAGGTGGACAGTAAATGATAACGTTTATTTTGAGAATACATATTTAATTTTTTTGTATACTATAATACAAAATAAAATTTAAATAAATTTAGTTATAATATTTAATATAATATAACACAAACACCATAGTTATAATGAACACCATAGTTATAATATAATATAACACAAACCGTATTCAACATACTGTCCACCTACTTTTGGTTCACCGTGTATATATATATATATATATAAATTATATACAGGGTGGGCGGAAGGTAGCTCCCTATTTTGGATTGGTAAAAAAATACGTATATTATCCATTTATTTCAGAAGAAATAATATGAAAGGTAGGCATACATGGTAGGTTTTCTCTAAAATTCAATGTGGGCTCCAACTCTTTCCACCAGCTTCTGGAGCCGCCCAGGAATGGCGTCCACTGACTTTAGCAGGAACTCCGGCGGGATGGAGGACATGACTTCCCGAATTCGGTCCTCCAGTTCTTCCAATGTCCTCGGTTTGGTGCAGTAGACTTCTTCCTTTACCCACCCCAAAGAAAGAAGTCGCACGGTGTCAAGTCGGGGCTCCTGGCTGGCCATTGTTGTCCGTGAGTGGCTGGATGCCCACTTCCCTGGGCGTTGGATGGGTCGTCGTGGTCCACATCAATGGCCAGCCAGGAGCCCCGACTTGACACCGTGCGACTTCTTTCTTTGGGGGTGGGTAAAGGAAGAAGTCTACCGCACCAAACCGAGGACATTGGAAGAACTGGAGGACCGAATTCGGGAAGTCATGTCCTCCATCCCGCCGGAGTTCCTGCTAAAGACAGTGGACGCCATTCCTGGGCGGCTCCAGAAGCTGGTGGAAAGAGTTGGAGCCCACATTGAATTTTAGAGAAAACCTACTATGTATGCCTACCTTTTCATATTATTTCTTCTGAAATAAATGGATAATATACGTGTTTTTTACCAATCCAAAATAGGGAGCTACTTTCCGCCCACCCTGTATATATATATATATATATATATATATATATATATATATAAATTATATATATATATATATATATATATATATATATATATATATATATATATATATATATATATATATATAAATAAATAAATTATATATATATATATGTAAATTATATATATATATATATATATATATATAAATTATATATATCTATATATATAAATTATATATATATATATAATAATATATATAAATTATATGTATATATGTAAATAATATATATATATATATATAAATTATATATATATATATATATATTATATATATATATATAATATATATATATATATATATATATAATTTATATATGTATATATAAATAATATATATTATATAAATTCTATATATATATATATATATATATATATATATATAAATTATATATATATTATATATATTATATATATATATAAAATTATATATATATATATATATAATATATATATATATATATATTTATATATATATATATATATATATATATTTATATAATATATATATATATATATATACAGGGTGGGCCGTAAGTTTCGATACATAGGAAAAATATACATTTTTTATGGACAACCATTTTTATTTATATAATATGCTCTACATGGTTGCCATTGTTTTGAAAACACATTTCAATACGTATTCCCCACTGTTGATGAACACGCATTAGCACAGTTGACGTTATGCTTGTAATGGCGTTGGTGATACGTTCCTTTAGATGATTTATATCTCGTATCTTTTCCTGATACACCATGGCCTTCAAGTGCCCCCAAAGATAGAAATCAAGGGGGGTGAGATCTGGGGATCTGGGAGGCCACTCCACAGGACCACGCCGACCAATCCAAGCATCCGGAAACTGCTGATCCAAATACCGACGCACGTGAAGACCATAATGAGGTGGAGCTCCATCTTGCTGGAAGTAAACTGGGAAGTTACCTTCCTCGTTTAGCAGGGATGGGAAAATCTCTTCTTGCAACATGTTAAGATACCTTTCGGCATTAAGATTTCCACTGACAAAAATTGGTCCAATAATTCTGTCACCCCATATCCCGGCCCACACCATCACTTTACCGGCACCTTGCATCTTCGTCGGACTCAGCCAGTTAGGGTTAGCATTACTCCAGTAACGTATGTTTTGCCGATTAACCTCTCCATTGACGTAAAAATTTGCTTCATCAGTAAACAAGATCTTAGTTGAAAAGTTTGCATCCTCGTTCACTTTGGTTAATGCCCATTCACAGAATTCCATCCGTCTATCCGGGTCGTCTTCACTCAAATGCTGTGCCATATGCAATTTGTATGGATGCCATTTGTTTGCTTTCAAAATGCGCCTGATACTCGATCTGCTGACACCACTTTCTGCAGACAACCGTCGTGTACTTTTTCTGGGACTCCGTGTAAGCGCTGTAAGTATCGTAGCTGTTGTGTCTTCATCGGTGGCTGTACGTCTTGGACCACTTCGCGGTTGATCTGCAACATTTCCAGTTTTCTGAAACTTGTTAATAAGTTTTGCCACAGTGTCGTGTGTGATGTTCGTTCCATGTTGTCTGTTAAAGTTCATTGCAACCATGCGACTGCTTCCCGACCCAACCATCAGTATGATTTCAATTCGTTGCTCTTTCGTCAAACGCATATTCTTAGGGTATCTGAAACATAAAACAAACGTTTAATTTTTCCTATGTATGGAAACTTACGGCCCACCCTGTATATATATATAAATTCTATATATACATATATATATATATATAAATTTTATATATATAAATAATATATATATATATAAATTCTATATATATATATATATATATATAAATTATATATATATATATATATATATATAAATTCTATATATATATATATATATATATATATATATATATATATATATATATATACAAATTATATATATATATATAAATTATATATATATACATATACATATATATATATATATATATATATATAAATTTTATATATATATATATATATATATATATATATATATATAAATTATATGTATATAAATATATATATATATATATATTATATATATATATATAATTTATATATATATATATATATATATATATATATTAGGCCGTTTCGAAAAATCGAAATTTATGATGGCTCAACGCACACATACTAAAAAAGTAATATGTCATGAATAAAGACTTCATGCAAAATATTAAGACAAGAGCTTATTGTTATCCCACCCCTCAATGCATATCTATTTTACCCCTCATGAGAAAATTTTCATTTTTCTGGCAAATATATTTATTTATTTTGTGATGTCCTCTTAAATTTGGTATATAAAATTCATAAATAAAATTGGAAGATAAGTAGGTCATTTTCAGGAATGGTCCAGTAACCCCCCTATATTCTTTAGAGAGAATTCTAGAAAATTCTTCCTTCAGGATAACTATTCTAGAATTTCCATTTTTTCCCTTTATGGATTATATGATGTTTTATTTGCCTTTTCATCTATAATTACTGATATTTTCACAAGTTTACTGTTCTAGAAAGATTACTTCATGTTACTTTACAACTTTCTTACAGTAATCAAGTCATAATATAATTTAGGTGAGTGATTAATGATTATATTATATTATTATTATTAAGACTAACAGGTGGTAAAACTTTTTCCCTCAGAATTATGGCAAAAACCAGAAAGAAGTGTGAAGTCTGGTTGGTCGGACAAGTGCTGGAAGAGGGTTTTTCTGAGAAGCAGCTTCCAACTAACAGTGATGTCCTTAAACGTCTTTTTTATCACATTAAGGTGGGAAAGCAAAATGTCTCTGTAGCTTGCGCAACTGTAGCCAACGAAGTTATTGCTATGTGGGAAAAAGCCTCCTTAATTACATCCCACAAGCCTTATATTGTCTCAAAGCTTAAAAGGCTTTACAATAAGCATGAAGGGCTGGTCAAGAACCGAACTCGACGAACTCCTACCAAGAGAAGAATGAAGCAGAATTTGTCACCAGCTTAAAGAAGCTTTTCGATGTACAGTAGCTCATTCAGAAGTGGAAACAGAAATAAAATTGCAGGAGGATAAAGATTTTCTTAAGGATCAAAGGAACGATCGGAAAATGATTATGGGTCCAGAAGACAAGGAGTTTTCAAGAAAGGCAAAAGCACGACAGATAAGCATGGAAAGAATGGAAATACTTCGCAGGAAATCAAAGGAAGAAATGAGGCAATTGACAAAGGTTGTGGATCTCAACCAATGTGAAAATTCCGGTTCAGGAGGAAGTGAAGAATCATCTGGTGATGAATTGTTCTACAGAGCACTCTCATCATCATCTTCAAAAAAGGAGAAGCTTGAACCAGGTGTAATTGTTAGGGATAAAAAGTTCTTGGCTACTCTGGACCGCACTGGAACATCTGCAAGAGCTGCTATGCACATTGTGGCACCTGCCCTTTCAGCTGCTGGAGTGGAAATTGAAGAGATCACACTTTCATCATCCTCTATCTACAGGTCTCGGCGATCAACACGGATGCAGATGGGAGAAGACATTAAAGCCAGTTTCCAACCAAATACCCCTTTAATAATTCATTTTGATGGAAAGCTTCTTCCATCCATGCATGGGGCTAAGATTGATGTAATGCCCATTGTTGTGACTGGTGCAGGCGAATTAAAAAAATTACTGTCTATTCCAAAGCTTATTTCTGGAACGGGAGAATAAATGGGGAGAGCAGTTTTAGATGTCTTGAAGCAATGGCCACAAGTAAATGAGTGGGTAGCAGGCCTTTGTTTTGATACTACTGCAAGCAATACAGGTATCCATGCTGGGGCTTGTACCATCATCCAAAAGGCCCTTCAGAGATCACTCCTTTTTCTGGCATGCCGCCACCATATCCACGAGCTTCTTATCACTGCAGTTTTTGACATGTTTTTCTCTTCTTCGGGTCCACAAATTCCCTTATTCAATCGATTCAGAGATTGTTGGGATAACATTGATCAGCAGAATTACAAGCCCTATGAACCCAATGATCTCACCTCAGAATCTTTAGATCATTGGATCTTGAAGCACAGAGACAAGCTTATTTCTTTCATCAACTCCAAACTTCAAGAGGGCCACACTCGAGGTGACTACAGGGAATACTTAGAACTTGCACTTATCTTCCTTGGTTGTCCAATGCCTAAAACAAATAAAGGCTCTGATAGCAGATTCCACTACCCAGGAGCTTACAGCAGAGCTAGATGGATGGGAAAGGGCATCTATTCCTTAAAAATTTACTTATTTAGGAACCAATTCCTTCTCACCCTCATGAAAAACAAGCTCTGATACGAATAAACGACTTTTCAGTGACAGTTTATCTTCAAGCTTGGTATACATCTCCAGTTGGAATTGATGCTCCAGCAAATGATTTGGCCCTCCTCAAGATGCTACATATCTACAAGATCCAGGTTGATAAGGAAGTGGGTGCTACAGCCCTCAAAAAACTTCAGAACCATGGTTGGTACTTGAGTGAGGATCTTGTAGGATTTGGCTTTTTCTCAAACCTCGTGACTGAAGATGATAAGGTTCTAATGCTCCACAACCTTCACCACGCGCCTCCTCGAAAAGTGAGGGCAAGAAAGGTGGACCCCGAATGTTGCAAAACCCCAATGACTTAAAGATTACCAGTTTTGTCACAACTCAAACACAAGACTTCTTCAAGTGTTTGAAAATAGAAATTCCCAAGAAACTTGAAGACATTGAGGAGCACCGTAATCGGGTCATGTCAGTCAAAGTAATCAACGACTGTGCTGAACGAGGAGTCAAACTGGCTACAGAGTTTAATGAGAAGCTCACAAAGAGTGAGGAAGTGAGACAACTGGCCTTTCAAATCATTGAAAATCAGAGAAAGGAGGTCCCTCAGCCACTGAAATCCCTATATTCTTAATCAATATATGTCTTAAATAGAATTTAAGTCGCTTTGTTTTAAAACATATTTTTCGTTCAGTCTTATATTTGCTCTAATTATCCATTAATGTAAAAGAAGTGCCATCTGAGGGGTGCCTTTTTATCATTCAAATAAAATGATATTTTGTCTATTTGTTTATCTTCCTTTATATAAAAAAATAAAAGTGTGTGCGTTTATCAAAATTCAATTTGAAAAATTACCATATAATCGTGAAACGGTCTAATCTAATATATATATATATATATATATATATATATATATATATATATATATATATATATAAATTATATACATATATATAAATTATATATATATATATATATATAAAATTATATATATATATAATATATATATAAATTATATATAATATATATATATATATATATAAAATTATATGTATATATAAAATAATATATATATATATATATATATATATATATATATATATATATATATATATATAAATTATATATATATATATATATATATATATATATATATATAAATTATATATATATATGTTAACCCCTCCGTCTATGGCCCTGGGGTGGTTCGGATTGACGGGGTTCTGGTTTAGGAGGCAAGCAACGGATAGGTGCCTTGAAGTGGTTTTTCTACTATGTTACTCTCCGAGTTCTTCTATAGTGGCTCGGAGGACTCTGGTAGATTTGCAATCTAAATGCTGAAGGTTCCGGATTCTTCTTATAGCGTATCCGGAAAGTTTTATAAGTTTTTCTGAAGAGAGCAAGGCTCGAAGGGGACAATAAAAAGTTTCTTCACTGTAAATTTACTGCTAAAAAATACAGGTAGTGCTCAGCCTCTGAATTAGCTTCTGAATTACAATGGATGAATTTGAATGGGTTTATATACCCAAAAACTGCTAACATTATTATTATTAAATGCTAAGAAGGCTGTATTATTTTTGCACAATATTTGAAAATAAGTAAATTTTTTAGCTGTGGTAAGGCTTGAACGAGTAAACAAAATATTTGAAGACGAAACCATATTTTTATCTTAAACCGCGACTTTTCAGATCTGATGTTATCATGATCTGCCAAGTTAACTAAAAGTGGAAATCGGACTATGCATCTTTACACTAAAATATGCATATGAGTGAAATTTTAAGCTTTAAGATGTACAATTTTAATGCTTAGGCAAGACATGATCTCATTGTTTATAACGAAAGAGAGTGTATACAAAATGTGAACATTGCAAAGCTTAACAGGATTCCTTATTAAGCGAAATCTAAAAATGATTATGAGATTTTAAAAAACAACAGGTCACCAATTATTTAGCAAAGTAGAAAGTGAATCAAATATTTTATCCAAACTCGCGTTGGGCGATTTTGGTCCTTATGTAAAAATGAATACACACACGTACATACATATGAGTATAGGCATTATATAAAGTTAAATATATAAGATTATACATGAACCATATAACACATGAATTTTTAAAATGGATACTTTTTCTTACAATGGATACAGAGACTATATAAATGAATACAAGAATTACATGAAGGATAAGATAATATAGGAATATGGGAATTATTTATGGTTCATTTTTACAGGGCTCTTCCCTCTAGAATGATATTAATATAATAACGTAACATCCTAACTAAGGCTAACTAGATGATAACTATTGGTTTTATAATACAGATTTATACATGAACCATATAACACATGAATTTTTAAAATGGATACTTTTTCTTACAATGGATACAGAGACTATATAAATGAATACAAGAATTACATGAAGGATAAGATAATATAGGAATATGGGAATTATTTATGGTTCATTTTTACAGGGGTTTCTCTACCCTTTCGGTAGGTTTGGTTTGCTAAATCGGGGTGATGTTCCCGTGTTTTGTTTATGGCTACACTGACAGGTTTGTCAACATTTAAAAACTCCTGAAACTTTTTTTTAGGCGCTCCGGGTAAGTTTTGGTAAATGGTTGTGGCTACTATTAGATTTCTTTGTTTCGAAGTAAAAGTTATGCCACATGCATTTTCTGCGGCCCGGAGGGCTTCTCCTACAAGTTTGTGTGTACGTGTAATAAAATTGTTTAAATCCTCGTGTTCCTCTTTCTTCCATTTAACTTGGAAGACTGCTTCTAATGTGGCTAAGGGTTGTGCAAGGGTTATTTCTTTAAAAAATTCTAATAGGTTTTGTTTAAAATCGTCCCATGTTATAGCTTCGCTAATTGATGGGACGTAAGTGACTGTGTCATGGGCATTTCCCTCTTTAGGGTCAATAAATCTTTTTGCTTCTCTGATTTTTATATCATCATCGGTAATATTCTCGCGTAAGAAATGTTGCTCTAAAGACTCAACCCAAGGTCTTACACGCGGTTCAACAAAACGATTATCTATGGTCCCCTTAAAAATTAAAACAGTATGAGGAAGATTTACTAATCTGCCTAAGTTAATATATGCTGGGGCGGGGTTTTGAGACTGAGACATACTGACTTGTGTGTTTGGAAATATGTTTGAAGGGCGCGGGGTAGGTGGAAAAATGGGTGTAGGTAATTCTTCGACGTCAGAAAGCGCACCGTCTGAATCGCTCATATGTGAAGGTACTTATTAATGTTCTAATTAGATCTGCTTGATCGATCTTAATTCATGGAATGATCACTTAAGGGGTTTTCCTGACTACACTATCTAAAAAAAATAATGCACAACAATTTGCCTAACTCGGGGAAAATTTGAAAAGATTGCAAACAAAAATAAAAATGTAAACAAAATTTCACTCAAATGTACGTGATGGTATGGTAATACTATGTTTGGTACATTAAATAAAATTATACTATACGAACTAGAATAGTAAAAATAACTGTGAAAATAACTGTGACAATACTGTTTTCAATAAAAAGAGTGTATCACTGGTGTCTGCAGTGTTCACTGTGTTTTTTGTTAATTCTGGCTCAATACTAAATATTAATTGTTAATAATAATAACTTTTCAAATGTTTAGAAATTATTTTAAAAAAGAGTTTTGTACTTAACAAGATTCCTATGGCGAAATCCTTTTGAGGTGTGTCCTGAAGACGTGTCTGGCTGGCCACTTGTTCCTAGATGAAAAGTAGGCGTGAAGAACTTGGAGTCGTAACGCACCGGTTCACGGGTGGATGTGACGAACTCGAAGTCGTGACACGCCGGTCAACTGGGTGTTGGTTCTGGTTCCAGAGTCTGGAAGACTGGAAGAATCCTGGAGTCGTGAAGATCCTGGTTAAAGGGTCTGGAGGACTGGAAGAATCCTGGAGTCGTGGAGATCCTGGTTAAAGGGTCTGGAGGACTGGAAGAATCCTGGAGTCGTGAAGATCCTGGTTAAAGGGTCGCCAGTTGTTAACCCCTCCGTCTATGGCCCTGGGGTGGTTCGTATTGACGGGGGTTCTGGTTTAGGAGGCAAGCAACGGATAGGTGCCTTGAAGTGGTTTTTCTACTATGTTACTCTCCGAGTTCTTCTATAGTGGCTCGGAGGACTCTGGTAGATTTGCAATCTAAATGCTGAAGGTTTCGGATTCTTCTTATAGCGTATCCGGAAAGTTTTATAAGTTTTTCTGAAGAGAGCAAGGCTCGAAGGGGACAATAAAAAGTTTCTTCACTGTAAATTTACTGCTAAAAAATACAGGTAGTGCTCAGCCTCTGAATTAGCTTCTGAATTACAATGGATGAATTTGAATGGGTTTATATACCCAAAAACTGCTAACATTATTATTATTAAATGCTAAGAAGGCTGTATTATTTTGCACAATATTTGAAAATAAGTAAATTTTTTAGCTGTGGTAAGGCTTGAACGAGTAAACAAAATATTTGAAGACGAAACCATATTTTTATCTT
This sequence comes from Bathynomus jamesi, assembly GCA_023014485.1. Classification (NCBI taxonomy): domain Eukaryota; kingdom Metazoa; phylum Arthropoda; class Malacostraca; order Isopoda; family Cirolanidae; genus Bathynomus; species Bathynomus jamesi. Next base: position 20,759 of record JAJOZX010002282.1, read on the forward strand.
AAACCGCGACTTTTCAGATCTGATGTTATCATGATCTGCCAAGTTAACTAAAAGTGGAAATCGGACTATGCATCTTTACACTAAAATATGCATATGAGTGAAATTTTAAGGTTTAAGATGTACAATTTTAATGCTTAGGCAAGACATGATCTCATTGTTTATAACGAAAGAGAGTGTATACAAAATGTGAACATTGCAAAGCTTAAACAGGATTCCTTATTAAGCGAAATCTAAAAAAATGATTATGAGATTTTAAAAAACAACAGGTCACCAATTATTTAGAAAGTAGAAAGCAAATCAAATATTTTATCCAAACTCGCGTTGGGCGATTTTGGTCCTTATGTAAAAATGAATACACACACGTACATATATATGAGTATAGGCATTATATAAAGTTAAATATATAAGATTATACATGAACCATATAACACCTGAATTTTTAAAATGGATACTTTTTCTTACAATGGATACAGAGAACTATAAATGAATACAAGAATTACATGAAGGATAAGATAATATAGGAATATGGGAATTATTTATGGTTCATTTTTACATATATATATATATATATATATATATATACAAATTATATATATATATAAATTATATATATATACATATATATATATATATATATATATATATATATAAATTTTATATATATATATATATATATATATATATATAAATTTTATATATATATATAGAGGGTGGCCCAAAAAAATGGCACCAAATTTGAGAAGTGATATCTCAATAACCATTGCAGCTAGGGACTTGAAAAAACAACCAAATGAAAGATAAATCTTTTCTCTTTAAATACTTATTCTATGGCTTGATGGTTATAAGCCCATATAATGCCCAAAATTGGCTTCCAAAAAATATATACAAAAAAAGTTGCGCATTTGCGCATTATATTATTCCTTTTAAGTTAAACCTAATTTTCAATAAATGGCTCAATCTGCCCTCCATTATGATCAACCACAGCCTGTAATCTCGCCCTCCATTTTGAAATTGCCTTCGAGATCGTCACTTGTGAGAGATTTTCCCATGCAGCCTGAATTCGTTCACGAAGATGGTTCACATCACGGATTTTCTGACCATGGTAGACTTCTCTCTCTAAGGCAGACCACACAAGTAGTCAATGGGGTTTAGATCTGGGCTGCATGGTGGCCAATTATTTGGTTCGATAAAACCAGGACAATTATTATTGAGAAATGTTATTGTTTCCTTGGCTGTATGAGATTGGGCTCCATCTTGCATGAACACAAAATCAGTGCTCGTCTCCTTGATCTCTGACAACAATGGACACAAAATGTCATTACAGTAGTAAATTGAGTTAATTTTAACGCCTCGCTGAATAAAAATGATGGATGTTTTGTTCTCAGATGACGCTGCAAGGGAAACCATTATCGAATCTGAAAAGTGTTTTTTTTCACGCAAAAGTCGTTTTGGGTCAACATGAGTTTTTGTCGCCACTGCTGCACGAACCCGATCAGTTTGGGTATTTCGTGGTGTTTCGACAGTAAATCGTTTCTCATCAGAAAACCAAATTTTTTTCACAGACTCATTTGACCGAAATCTTCGCAATAGATTTTTACATCGATGGAAACGTCTTTCTTTCACAGGCTCCGATAAAGCAGTAACCTTCACCCTCTTAAATGTTTTCAACCCAAGATCTTTTCGAATTATTCGCTGTACTGATGAACGTGAAATCCCGGTTTCTTTCGCAACTTCACGTTCACTTTTACTTGTTCCCGGTTGTTCCTCTTGACTTAAAACCATTTCATTTACTTTTTCAATGTTTTCTGGCGTTCTAATACTTTTTGGTCGACCACTTCCCGGACGCCGTTGACTGCTGCCGGTTTCTTTAAGTTTTTGTAAAAAATGTGCCACAGTTCTTTTTTTCCAATTTCTATTTGGAAATTCGTAAAGGATTCTGTTTAATGAATAGCCTTTTTCTTCACGTAGTGCTTGTAAAATGTTCTTATCAGATTCTCTCAATCCCATCTTGAGGGGTCTGGAATAGAAAAATTTCATTTAAAATTAGGATCAAGGAATAAATATAAATGCGCAACTTTTTTTTTGTATATTTTGTTTGGAAGCCAATTTTGGGCATTATATGGGCTTATAACCATCAAGCCTTAGAATAAGTATTTAAAAAGAAAATAATTATTTTTCATTTGGTTGTTTTTTTAAGTCCCTAGCTGCAGTGGTTATTGAGATATCACTTCTCAAATTTGGTGCCATTTTTTTGGGCCACCCGGTATATAAAAATTATATATATATATATATATATAAAAATTAATATATATATATATATATATATATATATATATATATATATATAAATTATATATATATAAATACACATCAATTATATATATATATATAAATTATATATATATATATAAATTATATATATATATATATATATATATATATATATATATATAAATTGTATATATATATATAAATTATATATATATATATATATAATATATATATATATATATATATATATATTATATATATATATATATATATATGTTAACCCCTCCGTCTATGGCCCTGGGGTGGTTCGGAGTCGACGGGGGTTCTGGTTAGGAGGCAGCAACGGATCTGTTACTTGCAGTAGTTTCTTCTATACTCTCCGTGTTCTTCTTTAGTGGCTCGGAGGATTCTGAGAGGCTTATTAAATTTTTTGAGGTTTTTCCCCGATTCTTCTTGTAACTTATCGGGAGATTCTAATGACTAAGTTTTCTGAAGAGAGCACGGTTCGAAGGAGAAGATAAAGACTTTTTCTTACTGTGTTTTACTCCTAAAACTGTTACAGGTAATGCTCAGCCTCGTAGTTGGAATCAGAACAAACATGGAAGAAATTGGTGGGGTTTATATACCCCGATTCTACTAACACCATCATTATTAAATGTTGAAGAGGCTGCATTATTTTTGTACAATATTTGAAAATAAAGTAAATCTTTTAGCTCTGGTAAGGTTTAAACGAATAAACAAGATATTTGAAGATGAAGCCATATTTTTATCTTAAATTGCGTATTTTCAGATCTGATGTTGTCATGATCTGCCAAGTTAACTAAAAGTGGAAATTGAACTATGCATCTTTACACTAAAATATGCATATGAGTAAAAATTAAAGGTTTAAGATTTACAATTAAATGCTTAGGCAAGACATGACTTCATCTTTTATAACGAAGAAAGAATGTATACAAAACATGACATGGCAAAAGTTACTCAGGATTCATTATTAAGCTAAATCTAAAAAATTGATTACGAGATTTTAAAAAACAACAGGTCATCAATTATTTGGCAAAGTAGAAAGCACAACAAAATTTATTCCAACGAAAATAATAATAAAAAAATAACAACAGTATCGCCGATTCTACATTCCTTATGGCGACATAATGTCGGGTCGGACATTGAGTACATTGTAATTTTGGTCTACTCTAACTATGATTATAATTACCAATTCATTTATTATCGTTAACTACAATTCCATTAAAGTACATTGACTACGTCATTTAGTACATTACATCATTAAGTACAGTTTCATTAAAGTACATTACATTATATTAAATTAAAGTATTACAGTTAATTAAAAACAGTTACTATAACTTTGTTTTGTTACAGTGTTTCATATTAGTAGACAATTAAGATGTTAGAAATATAATACAAAGTACATGGGCACATACGGTATGGATGAATATGGTTGAATAATAATATTTATACTATATAACATATAAATAATGACTTCTATAGAGTGTACAGTTTTTATTATTATGATAAAGAATTTTCATACATTGAATACTAGAGATATGATGAAGGGAAATTAATGACGGGAAAATGTGACGTCTTAGTTATTGAATTTGTACGTATAGTACAAATCATTATTAGGAAGATTTACAAGAACGAATTAGAGCAAAGAGTGGGTATTAATGACTAAGAAGTACAACTACGGGTTCCAATCCTGTTATATACAATGTGTATGCATAATCTAGGGTCGAGGGTGAGATGCAAGACAATTCATAATTAATTATAATAACTTCTACAACAAATGGAAAATGGATAATGGATACGACTAAACCATAGAAATGGTAGATCGTAAGGTTATGACACAAACAAAAGTAGAAAGCTACAAGTAAAATTATTACCCAAACTTGCGTTAAGCGATTTTGGTTCTATGTAAAAATGAATATTGATTATTCATTGTTCATTTTTTACATTGCTCTCCCCTTTTAAATGATATATATACAATAATATAATAAAATTAATACAATACAATACAATTGAGAAAATAACATCGTAACTAATTCAAGTTAGGTGACGAATTTTTCTTTACATTACAAGTTTTATACAGAAGAAGTGAATTATTATGCTTAGAGAGTTATTATAAAGTTATTAAAAAAATAAAAAATTCAAAGATTAATACTTTAATTTAGACAAACAATTAAGTTAGACAAACAATGATATGGTTAAAAATTTTTTACAAAATTTTATTTTTCTGTGGGACAAATTACCTGTGGTCTAGTGCGTATTTTTGTGTACTAGGTACAAAGTGTGTATCTTACAATTTCGAGGGACAGATTAGCTGAGAGGATTGTTAAATTACCTGAATAAATGCATAAGCAAGATATATTAGAAAGCAAAAATGATTAAGACTAAATTACATAGTTAGCACTTAACGCGCAATGAAATAGTTTATTGTGATATCCAATGATTTTAGCATAAGGTTTGTATATATAGTATATGTAGTGTGCATACATGCATTTTTATTGACTGTTGTAGTTACAAATCGAATTACGTATTGGATGATGTATAGACCTGTGGCAAATGTGTATTTGTGTGTATTAGGTACAAAGTGTGTATCTTATAATTTCGAGAGACAGATTAGCTGAGAGGATTGTTAAATTAACTGAATAAATGCATGAGCGAGAATTTATATATAGTAAGCAATAATTATGATGTATTATAATGATGATGTTTGCATACGAGTTTTAATGCAAAAGTGACTGGACGGAATATGTGTTAAAAGTAATAAAATTCAATTAGGATTATAGATTTTACATAATCAGTTACACGTATAAGGTAATTAAAAAAAACGTACTTAGAAGAACTTACAATTAATGAAAGTAAATCTCACGGTTTTAAAATTGAATTTTGAAGATGGAATTAAATTCGACTAGTAACATTCCTAGCTATATATGAACTATATAACCATTAACATTAACCAGAAATATCGGTACGATAATTGAATTAAGAAAATTAAGAATACAGATTAAAAATAGAAATCAATTATGCATTTCAACGAGCTAAACATAATTTTATAATATTTAAAAAAAATAAAAGTAAATCGAGCCATAGATGAATTTCGACCAAGAATAAAATAGTTATTGAAATGGAAGGAAAGCATTTCGAACAATCTTTTCTTTTAATAATTTCAGGTAAATTTTACATTAAAAATTATTTTTATATAATACAAAAAAAATATTAAAAAGGTTTAATAATTTTTGCATGTTAAGTAGAAAAATCATACTCTTTCGTTGAATGTTGATAGAATTTGAATTATTTGATATTTTGACACAATTAATTAAATTCGACCAATACAATTACTCAGTATTCATCGAATAAAAAAAAATATAAAAAATATAAAAATTGAAAATAGAAATCAATTATAAACTATAATGAACTAAACATATACTGTAATATAAAAAAACACTTAACCTAAATCGAGGTTATGTTCCATCGTACCAAAGAGGAATTAACCATGGTTGAACTATTTCTCTGGTTGACACGGTTCAACTGGGGTTGGGGGTGTTAAAATAAAATAAAAAGAAAGTTTGGAGTACGACATTCGGGGGAATTGAGTGACTAAGCAGGGGGTATAAGTCTGAAATTGACAATTACATCTTCTTTTTTAAGATTGCTTGTCACACTACTTTGAACAAAAATTAAAAGAGTTGGAACAAAACGGAGGGACGGTATGTTCCTCAGCATAGAAATTTAAAAGGAGTCATTGGGACAAGATCGATTAATTAATTATTACACAACTATTATTATCACGTATACATTACAATGATTATCAAAGTCATTACAAACAATTGTAAAAACTGTTTTGGTTACAAACAATAAAATGTCATTTTACCTATATATTTATATACGCAACAATGGCATGAAAAAGAAAAGACAAATCGGTCCATTTCCTTCTTACAACAAAACAAAGAAAGGTTATCTAAAGACGCAACCCGGTCAATTCAGGTTGAATTAAATTCTTAGATTACATTTCCTTCAATTAAATTCTCTTAACTTACAAAGAAAAAGTTGAATTCAATTGACTGCATTGAAATGACTTTGTCTGACTTCAAATAAAACTGTCTGACTTGAACTCTTATCAAGTATTCTTGAAACTGACTTGAACTCTATCAAGTATTCTGAAACTAACTTGAACTCTATCAAGTATTCTGAAACTAACTTGAACTCTATCAAGTATTCTGAAACTAACTTGAACTCTATCAAGTATTCTGAAACTAACTTGAACTCTTATCAAGTATTCTGAAACTAACTTGAACTCTATCAAGTATTCTGAAACTAACTTGAACTCTATCAAGTATTCTGAAACTAACTTGAACTCTATCAAGTATTCTGAAACTAACTTGAACTCTATCAAGTATTCTGAAACTAACTTGAACTCTCTCAAGTATCTTGAAACTAACTTGAACTCTGTCAAGTATCTTGAAACTAACTTGAACTCTATCAAGTATCTTGAAACTAACTTGAACTCTATCAAGTATCTTGAAACTAACTTGAAATGCTTCAAATAACTCTATAACTCTATAAACTCTCTGTAAACTCTCTCTTTTCTTAATTTGCAAGTCAATTCAATTCAATAATTTGAAAAAAATTGCAAACAAAAATAAAAAAATTTAAAAAATATTTCACTCTAATGTACGCGAAGGTACTGTAGTATTATGTTTGGTACATAAAATAAAATTATTCTATACTGAATATAATAGTGAAAATAACTGAAATTAACTCTCTGAAATTAACTCTCTGAAATTAACTCTCTGAAATTAACTCTTTCTGTTACTTTTAACTTCTGTTACTTTTAACTTCTGTTACAATTAACTTCTGTTACAATTAACTCTGTGACAATTAGTTTCATTAAAAAAATGTATCACTGGTGTCTGAAGTGTTCACTGTGTTTTGTGTTAATTCTGGCTCAATATTAAATATTAACTGTTAATAGTACTGACTTTTCAAATGTTTTAGAGATTATTTAAAAAGAGTTTTGTACTTAACAAGATTCCTATGGCGAAATCCTTAGAGACGTGTCCTGAAGAGGTGTCTTGCTGGCCACTTGTTCTTGGATGAAAACTAGGCGTGGAGAACTTGGAGTCGTGACGCACCGGTTCAAGGGTGGATGTGACGAACTAGAAGTCGTGACACGCCGGTCAACTGGGTGTTGGTTCTGGTTCCAGGGTCTGGAAGACTGTAAGAATCCTGGAGTCGTGAAGATCCTGGTTAAAGGGTCGCCAGTTTGTTAAACTCTTGGCTACAGACTCGCCAGACTGTTATGCCAATATCTTCTATGTGCTTGGGTCGTCTTGATTTTTATCCTGATGCAGGGTCGCCAGACTGTTAACCCCTCCGTCTATGGCCCTAGGGTGGTTCGGAGTTGACGGGGGTTCTGGTTAGGAGGCAGCAACGGATCTGGTACTTGCAGTAGTTTCTTCTATACTACTCTCCGAGTTCTTCTTTAGTGGCTCGGAGGATTCTGAGAGGCTAATTAAATTTTTTGAGGTTTCTCCCCGATTCTTCTTGTAACTTATCGGGAGATTCTAATGACTAAGTTTTCTGAAGAGAGCACGGCTCGAAGGAGAAGATAAAGACTTTTTCTTACTGTGTTTTACTCCTAAAACTGTTACAGGTAATGCTCAGCCTCGTAGTTGGAATCAGAACAAACATGGAAGAAATTGGTGGGGTTTATATACCCCGATTCTACTAACACCATCATTATTAAATGTTGAAGAGGCTGCATTATTTTTGTACAATATTTGAAAATAAAGTAAATCTTTTTAGCTGTGGTAAGGTTTAAACGAATAAACAAGATATTTGAAGATGAAGCCATATTTTTATCTTAAATTGCGTATTTTCAGATCTGATGTTGTCATGATCTGCCAAGTTAACTAAAAGTGGAAATTGAACTATGCATCTTTACACTAAAATATGCATATGAGTAAAAATTAAAGGTTTAAGATTTACAATTAAATGCTTAGGCAAGACATGACTTCATCTTTTATAACGAAGAAAGAATGTATACAAAACATGACATGGCAAAAGTTACTCAGGATTCATTATTAAGCTAAATCTAAAAAAATGATTACGAGATTTTAAAAAACAACAGGTCATCAATTATTTGGCAAAGTAGAAAGCACAACAAAATTTATTCCAACGAAAATAATAATAAAAAAAATAACAACAGTATCGCCGATTCTACATTCCTTATGGCGACATAATGTCGGGTCGGAAATTAAGTACATTGTAATTTTGGTCTACTGTAACTATGATTATAATTACCAATTCATTTATTATCGTTAACTACAATTCCATTAAAGTACATTGACTACGTCATTTAGTACATTACATCATTAAGTACAGTTTCATTAAAGTACAATACATTATATTAAATTAAAGTATTACAGTTAATTATAATTAAACAGTTACTATAACTTTGTTTTGTTACAGTGTTTCATATTAATAGACAATTAAGATGTAGAAATATAATACAAAGTACATGGGCACATACGGTATGGATGAATATGGTTGAATAATAATATTTATACTACATAACATATAAATAATGACTTCTATAGAGTGTACAGTTTTTATTATTATGATAAAGAATTTTCATACATTGAATACTAGAGATATGATGAAGGGAAATTAATGACGGGAAAATGTGACGTCATAGTTATTGAATTTGTACGTATAGTACAAATCATTATTAGGAAGATTTACAAGAACGAATTAGAGACAAAGAGTGGGTATTAATGACTAAGAAGTACAACTACGGGTTCCAATCCAGTTATATGCAATGTGTATGCATAATCTAGGGTCGAGGGTGAGATGCAAGACAATTCATAATTAATTATAATAACTTCTATAACAAATGGAAAATGGATAATGGATACGACTAAACCATAGAAATGGTAGATCGTAAGGTTATGACACAAACAAAAGTAGAAAGCTACAAGCAAAATTATTACCCAAACTTGCGTTAAGCGATTTTGGTTCTTATGTAAAAATGAATATTGATTATTCATTGTTCATTTTTTACATATATATATATATATATATATATATATATATATATATATAAATTATATATATATATATATATATATATATATATAAATTATATATATATATATATATATAATATATATATATATAAATATATATATATACAGTATATATATAAATTATATATATATATATGTGTTAACCCCTCCGTCTATGGCCCTGGGGTGGTTCGGCTCGACGGGGGTTCTAGATAGGAGGCAAGCAACGGATATTTCTTCTATAACATTCTAATTCTTTTCGGTCGCCTCTTGTTAAACTCTTGGCTACAGACTCGCCAGACTGTTATGCCAATATCTTCTATGGTGCTTGGGTTGTCTCTTAATTTGGGCAAAGGGTCGCCCATTTTTAATTCTTCTCTTTTTATAGTACTCTGATACTTTCTCTGATACTTTCTCTGATACTAAAATTATCGACTTTACTGACTAAGTTCCTGAAGAGAACAAGGCTCGAAGGAAAAAGATAAAAACTTTCTCTTACATTTAGTTTACTTCTCAAAATGTACAGGTAGTGCTCTGAATTTACAGGGGTAGAGGTTCGACCTCTTTTGACCATGGCTCAGGCCGGAATCTAAAAATATTAAGAAGGCAAGGGGCCTCTGCCCCCTCCCCGCAGGAAGGCTGCTAACAAGGGAGTCCTAATGAAGTGCTATGATTAAGTGACTTACTCAAGAAGTCTAATGAAGAAGTGCTGTAATTTTACAAGTACATGTATAATATAAACCTAAATGTTGGGGGACGACAGTTGAAAGTTAAGTTCCCCCCCTTTTAAACACATGATCAGATGGTTTGAAAAATTTTAACTAAAAATAATAAAAAAAATAAAAATAAAAACTAATCGTATATTTTTGCCGAATCTTCATTTCTGAAGGCGATATCATTTCGTAATAGTACACATAAGTACAAATTAAGTACACGACTGAGTACGTATTAATTTTGGTTCATTACAATTACGATTACAATTATGGATTACTTCATATTCACTTATTGTTTAATTACACTTCTATTAAAGTACATTCTTACATTATAAATTAAATCATTACATTTAATTACAGTTTCATTGAAGTACATTACAAGTTATTATTAATTAGTTTCATTAAAGTACATTACGTTATATTAAATTAAAGTATTACAGTTAATTACAATTAAACAGTTACTATAATTTTGTTTTGTTTTTACAGTGTTTCATATTAATAGACAATTAAGATGTTAGAAATATAATACAAAGTACATGGCACACATGATATAGATTTATATACATAATATGTTATAATATGTTTAACATGTTATAAATTTGAAATCAGAGCGAACCGAGATATTTTATCTTTGAGGCGTTCGAATCTGTCGTCGTGAGCGGAATTCGATCTTAGTAAGCATTTATGAATATCTTGAGGGGTGAACGCACTTGAAAAAAAACAATACGAGAACGTATTTTTGCTTTTTCGAACGAAGGCCTAAAGTTTCGCGCTTCACAAATTGACACGAGTAAAAAATGAATATTTAATAAAATTTATATAGGATAATGATCAAGGGGAATTAATGACGGGAAAACGTGACGTATGGATGAATATGGTTGAATAGTAATGTTTATACTACATAACACCACAACCTTATTACTAAAGAATTTACCATACATTGAATACGGAAGATGTCCAAATACTAAGAACGTGATTCAGTGTACAAAGTATGGGAAACGTAAAGAGAAAAAGTTATTTTATGACGTCATAGTGTATAAGTCATTATTAGAAAAGATGAATTAGAGAAATACAGTAATGATAAAGAAGTATAAATCGAAATTCTATCCAAAACTCGCTTAGGCGATTTTTGTTTCTTATGTAAAAATGGACATTCGAACATAAAAACTATACGAACATAAGTACTGCATGAAGACAATGAATCCATATAATGATGGTATAGGAATTGTTCATTGTTCACTTTTTACATATATATATAAATTATATTATATATATATATATATATATATTTATATATATATATATATATATATATAAATTATATATATATATAATATATAAATTATATACTATATATGTATATATATATATATATATATATAAATTATATATATATATATATAAATATATATATATATATATATATATATATATATATATATATATAAATTATATATACCTTACAACCTTACAAAGGTTCCGCGCGATGATTTCTCATTTCGCGAAGGTCAAGCTTGTCGCCCCTCCTCTCGAGTTGGCCTGGTGAAGTAGTGAGTTGGATTCTTGCTCTCTCCTCCTCACATAGCCAGGTACGCCCGGCTCATCGGGGATTGTTCTGAGCCAGGCGTCTAGTCTTCTTTTGAAGATTTCCACTGCAACTCCCTTCGTGTTTCTTAGGTCTTTGGGCAACTGATTAAACAGTTTTGGTCCTCTCACTACAAAACTATTTTCTTTCAGGATAAGGATGTTCCCTGTGTCGCCTTCAATTTAGGAATACGACAGAGTCTACCGCTTCTACTTTCCATCGTTGTTTGGGGAGTTATGGGATTCAAAGTAAGATTAGGGACTAGTTTCTCCATTATTTTCCAAGTGTAAATAATGGTGTATCTCTCTCTTCTCTTTTCCAGTGAATATAGGTCTAGTTCTCGTAACCTTTCCCAGTAATTTAGTTGTTTGCACCCATTGATCTTGGCTGTGAAGCTTCTTTGGATCCCATCCAGCTGTCTAATGTCTTCTTTTTTATATTGGGAAGTTAAAACCGAGCATTATTCTAATTTGTGTATGATCAGGGTTTTCAGTAGAGGAATCATTACATTCCTATCCCTTCGTTTAAAGGTTCTCAATATCTGACCAGTTATTCTCTTTGCTCTGTTTACTGCTATCTTATTTTGTGTTTCAAATTTCGCATCATCTGTCATTACAACCCCTAAATCTTTTGCTCTGGAATTTCTCTGAATTTCCTCTCCATTTGGGGTATAATATTCCATGCACTTTAGGTCTTCTCTTTTTCCGTACCGTAATAGCTGAAATTTCTCGGTGTTAAACTTCATATTGTTGTCTTCAGTCCACTTGTAGATTTTGTTCATGTCGGTTTGTAGAGATCGTATGTCTTCTGGGTTTCTTATTTTTCTACTGATCTTTGTTTCATCCGCAAAGGATGTTACTGTGCTGTCTCTGGTAACGTCCTCATCTATGTCAGTTAGCATGATTATGAAGAGTAGTGGAGCTAGTACTGTTCCTTGTGGTACTGAGCTGAGGACCTCTGATTCTGATGAAGATACTCCTTGTACTGTAACGACTTGCCTCCGCTCACTAAGGAAATTATATATCCATTTCCCTACTTTTCCTGTTATTCCCATATATTTCAGTTTATGTATTATGATTCCGTGGTCACACTTGTCGAACGCTTTAGCAAAGTCTGTGTATAGTACATCATAGTTTTCATTACTTTCAAGTGAATCAATAATGTTGTTGTAGCGTTCCATTAGTTGTGATAGGCATGATCTGCCTGACCGAAACCCGTGTTGGTTTTCATTGAATTTTTTCTGAGTTTCCAAAAAGTCATAGATTTTCTGTCTAACTATTCTTTCAAATATTTTAGTGAGATGAGATGTAAGCGACACTGGTCTATAGTTTTTGGCCTGGGATCGATCTCCTCCTTTATATATTGGGACTATGTTCGCGCTCTTCAGGATGCCCGGTATTTCTCCCGTGTCTAATGATCGTCTCCATATCCAGTATAGGGGCTCAGCGATTGCATTCTTGCAGTTTTTGATCACTGTGGCATTCCATTTATCCTGTCCTGCCGCTGAGTGTGTTGTTAGTTTCCCTATGGCTTGTGTAATATTATCCGTCGTAAAGTCGAAATCCGTTATACTTTCCCCTTGTGGTTCTTCTTCAAAGAACGCGTTTCTATCGCAAATCAATTTGTCAGTTTTTGGGATACTGAAAGATGATTCATACTGAGCTTTTAATATTTCAGATACTTCTGTTAGATCATCAGATAAATCACTGTTCTCATTTTTTAAGGTCGGATAGTTGCTTGGTTTTTCGACTTTCTTTTTGCGAAATTATAGAAGTACTTTGAGTTAACCTTTATCGCTTCTATAGCGTCATCTTCTTCTTTTTCTGTATGCTTCTCGATTTGTTCCTGTATCATTTCTGGGTGAATTACAAAATTGCACATTATTATACAAACCGCATGACGAATTACACTTCATCATACATTAAATTGTAATATGATTAATTATCAGTGAGGAAGATAGGAAACTGGCACAACGCTCAGGCCAGCTAATGCGGCTCACTGAGCTAACTTCTGGATTATTATTAACTGGCAGCATCAGAATCGAACCCCCGTTCTCAATGTCTTCACTTCGTTTATAGGGAAACGGCGTTACCTACTGAGTTACAGGAGCTGACTCTTGTTATCTGATTACGTTTATATTAGGTGTTTTTATAACATAAGGAAAACTTCAGCATTTTTACATATACGCACAATAAAAATTCTGTGGGAAAGTTATAGTTTCGTAAAAGTGCAGAGCTTATGAATTGGGATTTGTATCAGTAGATTTCTGAACAATAATAAAATGAAATTGCTGTAAGAATGTTACACTTATAAATAAATAAATTGTCATGACTATAGTAGCATGGGCGCAAAAGGGGAGAGTGCAATATAATTCCAAATGTTGATCAATGTTGCAAAAGGGGAGGGGAATGTTGCAAGGGGTGTGCAACAAAGGAGGGAATGTTGCAAGAGGTTGTGCACCAAAGGGGGAGGGGGTTATGCAACAAGGGGAGAGGGGTTATCAACCAAGCTGCAATGAAGGGAAACTCCCCCACCAAGCTGAGGGAGTCCACCTAACCTCTTTGGGGATAAAGTGAGACGGCCTCACCCCCCCAAGGGGTATACCTAACCTAAGAGAGGAAGGAGAAGGTGAGAGGAGTGTTCGCTCGGCTTCTGCCAAGCGCATATTGAGAGTTCATCCGAGCGCCCGCTGTCTTATAAGTTCCTAATCAATCAGCTGGTTAATCCGCCAGTTTGCTTAGAAGGCTTCTTAGAAGGCGTAAATGGCTTGTTCAGGTGTACATCATTTAGGGTTGAGTTGCAAGATTGCGCTATTTAATTAATTAAAACATATATTCTCGTCAGTTGGCTTGGCTTTCCGTCAGTTGGTAGAATCCGCCAGTTGGCTTAATCCGCCGGTTGACTTAACCAGCCAGTTGGCGTAGAATACCTAGAAGGCAGGTGTATATATTATCTTTTCAGCTGCCATATTGCGCTATTCAGATATTCTTGACAGATGGCTTAGAAATCCGTCAGTCGGTTTAGAGGGCAGCCATTTGGTATAATTAAATAACAATATCGTTTACAACCAAAAGAGTTAAATAAAACACCGTTACATCATTCTTTTTATTTAGACGAATTATTGGAATCAATTTCACGAAATATATAGAAAATAAATATACACTCAAACGATGGAATATATATGATAAAAAAAAAAAAATAATAATAATAATAGCATAAGAAATTCGAACGCGGAATATATATATATATATAATCAAAAAATAATAATATACAAAATGATGGAGGATAACCACCAGTATATTAGTACAGGAATATATATACACACAGTTATATTAAATAAATAAATATATTGAAAATAATAACATTAAATATATTGAAATAAAAAATAATAATATACCAAACGAAGGAGTATAATCATCAACATATTAGTACAGGAAAAAAATATATATAAATACACACAATTATATTAAATAATTAAATATATTGAAAAATAAATATACATAAAAATACTTTATGTTCTACCGCTCTTAACTAAAACACAACTCGCACGTAATCGAGTCTAGAGTCACATCATTATTTCTTTGCACTACGCGGTAAATGCGATTTAACATTTTTTCACCGCTCAAGGAGTGCAGGCGCCTATACTCGATATAAATGGCTTTCATTTCGTTCAATACTATTTTTGTGCCCACTTTACATTCGGTTGGCAAGGTATCTTTAAACACAGCTAGAATACACTCAAAAGCACGCACAAAGAGGGCATCGTTAGCCATCACGTCATTATTAAATACAAGTTTATAAACACTCCTTACCGTCCCGAGCTTTTCAACCGTGAATTCTTCTTCACTCTGCATAGAGACAACTGAAATAATCTTCCAAGTCGTAACGGCAGCTACTCATTATATAGAGATACAACTCTTCCGGGTGAACAGTGTAGGCGAGCTTTGCCCTATATCGCTCAAGTCCTTTGTACCAAAGTTCGGGATATTTCGAAGTCTAAACCTTTTAAATAAGCATCTTGCTCTCACCCATTCTCGCCTTGTTCATTCCTACATTCGATAAGTCAGTCGAGCAGAGCGGTGTATGCGTATTCAAGAACCGTGTTAAAATAAATCATTTCCATAACACGAGCGTCTAATATAGGCTTCAGCTTGCGGAATTTGACGATTTCAAACATTCTGTCGAGGATGAATCGGTTTCACGTTGGGATAAGAACATTATTATCACATGCATTCTTCCATATCAGTCGTATATCAATGTAAGGCTGATCGTTATTTATACACAACGTACAAAGAACGGCATATGAGGAGGCATCACTAATCTGTTCTCTTCTTGAACCTACACCTGCAGGTATTTTATAACGGTCCTCACCCCACTTCTCAAGGATCGCGAAGACTCTATTCATCTCCTCAACACTTAAATAAGTAACATTACGTTTACCAGAGTTTGCTTGCCTACAAGTCGTTTCAAGTATATAGTTAATGGCACCGGTTTCACGCCTGAACACGCAAAATGACTTCGTCACGGACACATCGTACACGGCGTTGAGAATGCTTCTCAAACGAAGCTCCATCGTATTCGAAGCGAGCAGTTCAAGCTCTGAGATGACTATGAGCCACAGTTCAGCTGATTGGTTCGACGGGCGGAGTGAGTCAAGCCATAAGCTGACGAAATGTGTACGGCTTTGTTCAAACGTGAATAGTTCTAACCCATTATATTGGGGAGGTGTTTTGAAAATTTTCCGATACATGAAGCAATACTGGTTTTAATGTTTTATCACTCTCACTCCCCAGAATGCTCACCAGACATTTTCGTTCATTTCCACGCAAGAAACACATTTTATTTCCAATCCGGTGCACTATTTGAGAGAAACACATGCCCATATTTTTCCTTTTTTCTTAGCAGACGATACTCCTCTCTAAATTCTGTTAAAAACTCGCACAGGCCTTTAGCTACAACCTCACTACAAACCTCGTCATGATATATATTAATGTAGTGGTAAAAATACTTAAGATTCTCCATGATGACAAGATTTACATTCTCAACCGTAGGGTACGAGTACTCGGTATGATGTAACATGATATAATACCGCTTGTCACACCACTCATCAACAAGACTCACTAACCATAACCGTTGCTTATCTTCTGCACGTGATGTTTCTTCTACTTCTCGGTATATGTGAACTTTTATAAAGGTTAGGTCTACAACATACTTCAATACATCGCTTGTACTACGAAATTTTACAATGCCCTCGTCAGAAAAGCCGCAGAGTATATGTCTCTTGCTCCTTCGCACGGTTCAATGTTGCCTTAAAAGTATCAAAAGAGAGTGGAAGAATGTCTTTCAGTATCCACCACATCTTCACACTTTGCCGAATACCACTTCATAAACGTTGAACACGCAATATTACAGGTAGCCATTACTAACTTTCGTCTACGTGGGAAAATACACGTCTGAGACCCAGGGCTTGCAGCGAACAACTGAACACGCAGGGAAGAGATATGCCCAGCTAGTAGTAGGAGTCACGTGACTGATCATACAGGGGCGGAGCTTAGAACTTTCTCCTGTACATACCATACACACGCACACACACACATACACACATGCACAAAGGAGAAAGTGAAACGCTAATTGAAACACGATTTATTTAATAAACGAATTATCGAAGTTATATATTTACAAATATATGTAATAAATAAACATATTGTTGACAATAAACATATATATATATATATATATATATATACATATACATACAGGGTGTCCCATAAGTCCGGCATCATAGGAAAATAAAAAAAAAAGCAAAACAAAAGCTTTTATTTACAGAACGTGCTCAATATGTCCACCATTGTTTACAATACACAAATTCAGACGTGATACCCAGTCAGCAAGCACACGGTGAATGATGTCAGGAGTAATTGTGTTACATGCCCCAATAATGCACTGCCGCAAATGTTCAACACTCCTAATTTTCTCTGCTTATACCAGCGCTTTCAAGTGGCCCCAGAGATAAAAATCTAGTGGCGTGAGATCCGGGCTTCTAGCTGGCCATTCCACAGGCCCCCGACGTCCTATCCAATGACCAGGGAATTGTTGGTACACGTATTCCCTTACTTGGGTGCTGTAATGTGCAGGAGCGCCGTCTTGCTGGAACCATGTTGGGAAATTTCCTTCTTCGTTCAAGACACTGGGAAATGCTTCTTCCTTGAGCATACGTTGGTAGGTGCCTCCAGTGACATGTTCATCGAAAAAGAGGGGGCCTATGATGCGATCCTTCCAAATGCCACACCATACCATCACCCGAGATGCACCTTGTTCCTTTGAAGAGGTATACCAGTGAGGGTTGTTTTGAGACCAGTAGCGGGTGTTCTGTCGATTTACCTCACCATTTCCATAAAAAACAGCCTCGTCACTGAAAGAATAGTGGACGGGTAATTGGCATCACGAGCATAAGAAAAATATGAATTATGGTTTGTAGAAATAGAAAAATATGAATTTCCCCTATGATGCCGGACTTATGGGACACCCTGTATATATATATTTATATATATATATATATATATATATATATATATATATATATATACACAAACTCAGAATGGTTCCCTGAGAACAATATATGTTAAACACAGACCGTGCATGGCACAAGGAACTCTTCTGGGAAAATTAAATCCACTATAGTCCGAATAAGTAATGATAAATGACAAATACCATAGTTTTTTTTTCCTTTTTCATGATTTTAGCCCGACGTGGGCAACGGGTCTCTCGCAAAGAGATCCCATAAATATAGCTTCCCTCACCAGCTATCTGCAAAGCAGACAGGATCCAGCTTTGGGACGTGGATCTAGGGTTTAAAGCAAACCTAGATCCCTACACTCAGAACCTCTATATAAGTAAAAGACTCGTTGCATTCACGTCGTGTTGAATAAATCAAAGAAAAAGGGGGTAACTATTGTATTTTTAGCCAAAAAAACCAAACTTAAACCTCAACCGGGACATTGAGCGTCCACTTTTCAAGGCACGAAACACGTCCGTTTAGTATACACAACTCAGAATGGTTCCCTGAGAACAATATATGTTAAACACAGACCGTGCATGGCACAAGGAACTCTTCTGGGAAAATTAAATCCACTATAGTCCGAATAAGTAATGATAAATGACAAATACCATAGTTTTTTTTCCTTTTTCATGATTTTAGCCCGACGTGGGCAACGGGTCTCTCGCAAAGAGATCCCATAAATATAGCTTCCCTCACCAGCTATCTGCAAAGCAGACAGGATCCAGCTTTGGGACGTGGATCTAGGGTTTAAAGCAAACCTAGATCCCTACACTCAGAACCTCTATATAAGTAAAAGACTCGTTGCATTCACGTCGTGTTGAATAAATCAAAGAAAAAGGGGGTAACTATTGTATTTTTAGCCAAAAAAACCAAAACTTAAACCTCAACCGGGACATTGAGCGTCCACTTTTCAAGGCACGAAACACGTCCGTTTAGTATACACAAACTCAGAATGGTTCCCTGAGAACAATATATGTTAAACACAGACCGTGCATGGCACAAGGAACTCTTCTGGGAAAATTAAATCCACTATAGTCCGAATAAGTAATGATAAATGACAAATACCATAGTTTTTTTTCCTTTTTCATGATTTTAGCCCGACGTGGGCAACGGGTCTCTCGAAAAGAGATCCCATAAATATAGCTTCCCTCATCAGCTATCTGCAAAGCAGACAGGATCCAGCTTTGGGACGTGGATCTAGGGTTTAAAGCAAACCTAGATCCCTACACTCAGAACCTCTATATAAGTAAAAGACTCGTTGCATTCACGTCGTGTTGAATAAATCAAAGAAAAAGGGGGTAACTATTGTATTTTTAGCCAAAAAAACCAAAACTTAAACCTCAACCGGGACATTGAGCGTCCACTTTTCAAGGCACGAAACACGTCCGTTTAGTATACACAAACTCAGAATGGTTCCCTGAGAACAATATATGTTAAACACAGACCGTGCATGGCACAAGGAACTCTTCTGGGAAAATTAAATCCACTATAGTCCGAATAAGTAATGATAAATGACAAATACCATAGTTTTTTTCCTTTTTCATGATTTTAGCCCGACGTGGGCAACGGGTCTCTCGCAAAGAGATCCCATAAATATAGCTTCCCTCACCAGCTATCTGCAAAGCAGACAGGATCCAGCTTTGGGACGTGGATCTAGGGTTTAAAGCAAACCTAGATCCCTACACTTTTACTTATATAGAGGTTCTGAGTGTAGGGATCTAGGTTTGCTTTAAACCCTAGATCCACGTCCCAAAGCTGGATCCTGTCTGCTTTGCAGATAGCTGGTGAGGGAAGCTATATTTATGGGATCTCTTTGCGAGAGACCCGTTGCCCACGTCGGGCTAAAATCATGAAAAAGGAAAAAAAACTATGGTATTTGTCATTTATCATTACTTATTCGGACTATAGTGGATTTAATTTTCCCAGAAGAGTTCCTTGTGCCATGCACGGTCTGTGTTTAACATATATTGTTCTCAGGGAACCATTCTGAGTTTGTGTATACTAAACGGACGTGTTTCGTGCCTTGAAAAGTGGACGCTCAATGTCCCGGTTGAGGTTTAAGTTTTGGTTTTTTTGGCTAAAAATACAATAGTTACCCCCTTTTTCTTTGATTTATTCAACACGACGTGAATGCCACGAGTCTTTTACTTATATAGAGGTTCTGAGTGTAGGGATCTAGGTTTGCTTTAAACCCTAGATCCACGTCCCAAAGCTGGATCCTGTCTGCTTTGCAGATAGCTGGTGAGGGAAGCTATATTTATGGGATCTCTTTGCGAGAGACCCGTTGCCCACGTCGGGCTAAAATCATGAAAAAGGAAAAAAAACTATGGTATTTGTCATTTATCATTACTTATTCGGACTATAGTGGATTTAATTTTCCCAGAAGAGTTCCTTGTGCCATGCACGGTCTGTGTTTAACATATATTGTTCTCAGGGAACCATTCTGAGTTTGTGTATACTAAACGGACGTGTTTCGTGCCTTGAAAAGTGGACGCTCAATGTCCGGTTGAGGTTTAAGTTTTGGTTTTTTTGGCTAAAAATACAATAGTTACCCCCTTTTTCTTTGATTTATTCAACACGACGTGAATGCAACGAGTCTTTTACTTATATAGAGGTTCTGAGTGTAGGGATCTAGGTTTGCTTTAAACCCTAGATCCACGTCCCAAAGCTGGATCCTGTCTGCTTTGCAGATAGCTGGTGAGGGAAGCTATATTTATGGGATCTCTTTTCGAGAGACCCGTTGCCCACGTCGGGCTAAAATCATGAAAAAGGAAAAAAAACTATGGTATTTGTCATTTATCATTACTTATTCGGACTATAGTGGATTTAATTTTCCCAGAAGAGTTCCTTGTGCCATGCACGGTCTGTGTTTAACATATATTGTTCTCAGGGAACCATTCTGAGTTTGTGTATACTAAACGGACGTGTTTCGTGCCTTGAAAAGTGGACGCTCAATGTCCCGGTTGAGGTTTAAGTTTTGGTTTTTTTGGCTAAAAATACAATAGTTACCCCCTTTTTCTTTGATTTATTCAACACGACGTGAATGCAACGAGTCTTTTACTTATATAGAGGTTCTGAGTGTAGGGATCTAGGTTTGCTTTAAACCCTAGATCCACGTCCCAAAGCTGGATCCTGTCTGCTTTGCAGATAGCTGGTGAGGGAAGATATATTTATGGGATCTCTTTGCGAGAGACCCGTTGCCCACGTCGGGCTAAAATCATGAAAAAGGAAAAAAAACTATGGTATTTGTCATTTATCATTACTTATTCGGACTATAGTGGATTTAATTTTCCCAGAAGAGTTCCTTGTGCCATGCACGGTCTGTGTTTAACATATATATATATATGTTCTTCTGGGAAATTACATCCACTATACTTCGAATAAGTAATGATAAATGACAAATACTATAGTTTTTTCATGTTTCATGATGGGAAGCCCAACGTGGCCACTGAGTTACTCGCAAAGAGACCCCAAAATATAGCTTCCCTCACCAGCTATCTGCAAAGCAGATAGGATCCAGCGTTGGGACGGGATCCTATCTGCTTTGCAGATAGCTGGTGAGGGAAGCTATATTTTGGGGCCTCAATGAGAGTAACCCGGTGCCCACGTTGGGCTTTCCATCATGAAAAAGAAAAACTATAGTATTTGTCATTTGTCATTACTTATTCGAACTATAATGGATGTAATTTCCCAGAAGAGTTCCTTATTCCATGCACGGTGTTTGTTTAACATATAAGTTTCTCAGGGGTCCATTCTGAGTTTATATATATATTAACGTAAAGAACGACGTTTGTATAGGAGAACATTCCGCGCAAGATGAGGAGAGAGAACGAACAAATGAAAAAATGAGGTAACCACCCGGGAATCGAACCCGGGATCTTCCGATTGCCGGTCAGATATGATAACCACTACACCATGGTTCTCACTCGATCAGAAGTCGTAATTCTCCTACATACGCACAGAAACCAATGCCCCGAGGGGGCCACCTCCCGCATGCAGCAACTATATATACATTTCAACTGCAAAGAACACGCAGTATAATTAACGTAAAGAACGACGCTTGTATAGGAGAACATTCCGCACAAGATGAGGAGAGAGAACGAACAAATGAAAAAATGAGGTTAATTATACTGCGTGTTCTTTGCAGTTGAAATGTATATATAGTTGCGGCATGCGCGAAGTGCCCCCCTCGGGGCATTGGTTTCTGCGCGTATGTAGGAGAATTACGACTTCTGATCGAGTGAGGACCATGGTGTAGTGGTTATCATATCTGACCGGCAATCGGAAGAGCCAGGGTTCGATTCCCGGGTGGTTACCTCATTTTTTCATTTGTTCGTTCTCTCTCCTCATCTTGCGCGGAATGTTCTCCTATACAAGCGTCTTTCTTTACGTTAATTATACTGCGTGTTCTTTGCAGTTGAAATGTATATATAGTTGCGGCATGCGGGAGGTGCCCCCCTCGGGGCATTGGTTTCTGCGCGTATGTAGGAGAATTACGACTTCTGATCGAGTGAGGACCATGGTGTAGTGGTTATCATATCTGACCGGCATTCGGAAGATCCCAGGTTCGATTCCCGGGTGGTTACCTCATTTTTTCATTTTTTCGTTCTCTCTCCTCATCTTGCGCGGAATGTTCTCCTATACAAGCGTCGTTCTTTACGTTAATTATACTGCGTGTTCTTTGCAGTTGAAATGTATATATAGTTGTGGCATGCGGGAGGTGCCCCCCTCGGGGCATTGGTTTCTGCGCGTATGTAGGAGAATTACGACTTCTGATCGAGTGAGGACCATGGTGTAGTGGTTATCATATCTGACCGGCAATCGGAAGATCCCGGGTTCGATTCGCGGGTGGTTACCTCATTTTTTTCATTTGTTCGTTCTCTCTCCTTATCTTGTGCGGGATGTTCTCCTATACAAGCGTCGTTCTTTACGTTAATTATACTGCGTGTTCTTTGCAGTTGAAATGTATATATATATATATATATATATATATATATATATATATATATATATATATATATATATAAATATATATATATATATATAATATATATATATATATATATATATATATATAAATACAATCATGGATTAAGGTATCCAAAGGGTACCGTATCATATGTAACAAGACCATGGTAACGTTTCCTATAGGTGTTACGGCTTACCTTCGTGCCCCTAAGTTCCTTCACACACCCCAGTTTTTGCACCCGGAAAATGTGGGCCCCCACAGTCAGTTGGGGTGGCTGGTCGCCCTCATCTTCCAAGCACACTAGATCCTTCAACGAGTCAAAGTTAACGACTCGTCGGTTCGCATGGTTAAGCGTGATACCCTTAGGCTTCACGATATATTTCATATCTTTTCCCACTCTCACCCGTACCCCATAAGTTTTTGGTCCTGTTGATACAAATGAGTCAGCGTATGCACCATCACCATACTCATCCTTGATCTCGTCAGTTAACTCTCCGAGGAATTCCCCAATAGCTGGTTTGTACTCACCCTCCCTCGCTGTGAATATTACGCTCTCTGTGTCAGTGTACAGCAACCTCCGCCCAAGAGAGTGCATAGTCCGCAAAGCTTGATGTGGGCGTAGGCCGTTGCGAAGCTGGCTAGACGTAGGTTTGTAACCCGTGATGTATCTCTGGCCAGTTCGGTGATGTTGTACTTTATTATGTAAGTATTACCTACATTCACGATCTCCATAACCTCTTTATCGGGAGCGTTGGCATAATCCCAGACTTCACTATAACTTTGTGCCAAATGAACATTCCCTTTGCCATTATTCTGTGCAAATTTCCCCCACTGTCTGTTAGACTCAACTTTGCACTAAAGCGCTTGCCAGGATTGTTAACAATTAGGGAACGGTCAAGCTGTATAGCTTCGTGGGTACGGTAACGCTGAATATAAGCCGTTTATTCATCTTCGGTATCAACTCCTTGCGGATATCCCGATGCTTCTACCTTATCCCTCAAAAAAGTGTTTATATATGGCGTGAAAAGGTTGGGTAGCTTCTGAAACCTCCACAACTCATGTATCTTCAATATTCTGTAGCCATGGCGAACGGCTAGGTCCAGCTCAGGGCTTGTGTATACACCTCTGATCTTACGCTGGTTGGTTTTATGGTTACAATCACCTCCTCTGCGCACTTCACGCACAGTGGAAACATGAGCTTGTGATTTATATCGACGGATAAGATCGGCATCCATAAATCGCGAGGGGGGAGCACGATTACGAAAGAGAGTCCAAAGTAGCGCTCACTCAAGTTAGCTGAGAACTCCTTGATGGTTGGCATGTGGGACCCACCAGTTTTTCAGGCGCATCTACGGGGTACGGATTGTTCTTCATCACGTAGGGGTATAAAGAACAGAAGTCGTAGTAATGGAGTTTCACGCCCTCCATAGGCGGAAAGTATAGCTTGAATGGGTTTGTTCGCCATTCAAACAAGCTGTCACCTCATTTGAGTGGGTCCAACACCATTAAACATTTAATGGCCCATATTTCTTCAAGGTACTGGCAATCTCTTTCCATCCGTGCATCATACTCATGCTCCCACACGATCTTGTGAGTGAACTGGGAGCCTATAAGTTGATCGCGGATATGGGTCCTTGCGAGGCTGTCGGCGAGGGATCTTCCATGGAGATCCCCTGTGACGGCACACTCAGAGCGTGGGCATCCATGCCACCAGCAGCCGTTAAAGGAGTACACAGTCTTCTCACCAGTGGTTGGATCCTTACTTAGGCCATCAACCCAAAAAAACACGACCATTGACCTTAACGGGTGCTTCACCAGTGTTGCGGGCCTGTTTTATATATACCCCGGTCTGTTGCTGTAGGTGTATGAGCCAGTAAATATCCTTGTGCCCATAACTGCGGGGATTACTTCTGTGAATGACGGCTAAAGTGTCTATAGGCATGAAGTTATTCTTGAACATCGTAAAACATAATGAGGCGATCGTGGTTGCGATTTGCAGCGGATCACATTTGAAACGGGCTATGTACATCCTTCTAAAGGCCTGTAAACATACTCTATGCCCGCGCACATCATTCGTGCAATGACGTTCACATTCATCAGCTATATTGTATGGACTAGCTTCATTAAAACTGTTGCAGTAGCGGTCAAAATCTTCACGCTCACTATCACTCATGTTGGTGTAGTTAAAGTAATGTTTGGGTGGAGGTTGCCTATGTAATTTAAAGTTTCGCTAGTGAGGAATATGTAAGGGAAATACCCTTTTGAAACTTCAGCGGCTATGCACATGACCTTGGGTGGCTTTGCTAATTTACAAGGTGTGAACAGCAGGGTGTCTTTAAACTGTACATTACCTCTTATCTGCATCTGTATTAGTTTGTTGCCTCTTTTCAAGGGATCATCTGTAAATATCGCAGACGACTCGTGTTCAAGCAACTCCTTATAAAGGAAGTGTGTGTCAAATTTTGCCCCGTTATGGGTAAGACTATACACAGTTATTTTTTTTAATTTGTCCGCTAATTTAACAATATAGGATACAGTTTCACAGGGCTGTCGTGTGCAATCGTTTTAAAAGCCTCTGTCGGTTTTCCACATTTGTGACACTCATCACACTTGATCTCCATGCACTCATCACAGATAGTCTGACTTAGGAGTAAATGTGGAATAACCGCTTTGGTTTCAGCGTTCGTGTATGTTTTTATATCGTAGTACACGGTTATACAAGCGCTATTTTTAGGCGTAGCATCTTTCATATAACATACATGCTTCACTCCATCAGCCTTATATTTTTCATGATATGTAGAACAGTGAATTTCATCGCATTTATGTTTGAAATTCCCCCAATTAACCATCATGTGAAACATACCGCACTTACAAATCCTCATCTTCCTGCAAGTGCCAATTGATTTATGGACTTCAAAGCATTTATTATTGAAAAATGTATGTCTACACATATTACATTCCCTCTTCTCGGTTTCAACTACACGACTTTCACATTTGGGGCTTTTACACTACTCACTAGCACTCCTTACAATATTTCACTATATCATCCGCAAACTCGAGACTTCCCTTTCACAAATCATGATGCCTTCCATATTTACGACTTTCATCATAACTAGCATAGAGAGTCCCTATATTACGGATGGGGAGATACGATGTTCCTGACAGTCCTAAAATAAGTAGAGGCCTTGTACGATCTTTCACACAGCTTTTAAAAACATACACAGTCCTACGACGATCATCCATACCAAATACAACTATACGAACATTCATTTCCTGCTCTACTCTTCTCAGCTCTTCAGGACCCATATTAGGGTGTGTCAATTTTGGGGGTGAAATGACTAAATTGAAAATCATGTTATTTGTGTAGCAATTTAATGAAATCATTTGGAATACAAAATAATATCCTTGCTTCAAAAACAATAAAAAATAACTCCTACCTACATCAATTTTAATTAAAAAATTCAATTTTTCCGTAAATTCGTAACAAAATAACAAATGTGCGCAAACATCCTATCAACATTTAAAGTGGCAATAAGATATCATTCAGTCTTTATTTGAAAGTAACCAATGCAGTCATGTCGTTTTTGCATTCGGCTTGCTACTTGCGCTTTGATGTAGCCTTCTCGCCTCTCGTGACTGTAAACTTGACTAGCTGCTTCTGTGACCATTTTCACACATCTCTCCACACTCTGAGTGTGAGAAGGCCACTTTGGCACTTGCATTGGGGCCTCTTTAAGTTGTGTTAAATCTTTGTTTGTTATACATGTTGTCAGTGGTGGCTCCAAAACTTCCGAACTCAATTTAACTAATTCTGACAATTTCGTGGCATTGACGTTTATCGGAGGTACCTTCCTTATCTGAACAGAGCAGTCTCCCAGCTGGTCATCATCTAGGGATGTTCTTCTAAGCTTTAGAATGATTTCCACAGCCTCAGTTCGCTCTTTGGTACATTGGCTGCAGAGTATTGCTTGCAAAACTGCCTCTGGCCTAGCATACCAAGCGGACCTTTTCACCACAGGTAACACGATGTCCACCACTACTTTCCTTTGGGTTCTCAGTAGCTGTAATTGAAACAAGATGTGGTTGGGCCCCTCCATCCACATTGGATTAAGTTTTACATTGAACCAGTGAGGAAGGTAAAACCCAATAATAAATTCAACAATCAACATCAAATTCTGTAGCATTTTGCCCTTCAGTGCATGTTTGGAAACCCAAATCCTGCAGAATCGAATCGCTGTAGTTAACCAACGACTGTGACTTACGGGTCCAATCTCCAAGAGAGCCAGATTTTGAGGCAACTCTCCTGATCTGATTGCTTGAACAATACGATAAGCGTAAGATTGATCCGTGCTGAGGTCTTTGATAACTTCTTCAGACAACACTGGAAAGGGAGGGCCTACTTCGACCTTTGGAAATTTTGTATTTATTTCTAATTCCGTTGCTTCATCTAGCATGTTGCCAAGGGGGCCTGACCACTTGTTGTTGCTCTTTGTAGAACCATCAAGTTCCTGGATGTGACGACGAAGAGGTAGTTCCCCTGTATGCAAATCACATACAATCCAAACAAGCCTTCTTCCAAGTTTTTTCTCTAAATGCGTCATAACACCACCTTGCCATCCAGTGTTCACCGCAGTTGAGTCTCCACCAACGGCCTGCAGTGAACTGTCAAGTCTTCTTTCTTGAAGCCAACATATTATTTGATCAGCAATTGCCTCTGCATGTTTCTTGCCTTCTACTTCTGCTTCAGGAACAAAGTGAAACAAATAACGGCAACCAGGTTCGGAACACACAGAGTAGTGTTCTTCTTTGATGAGACCGGGAAACTTTCTGTCCATTCCCTCTACCTCTAGGAGAACTTTGGTGTCATCTCTTCTTCCATCACACAAAAGGCAAGAGAGACCTTCCTCCTTCAAATCTTTTTCATGCTGATCGGATATTTCCTTCTTATTTTTTCTTGTGCTCTTCTTATCTTATTATGATCTATCACTAAGGATGTATCCTCTCGGCTGATGAGGCCTGCATCTATCCAAACGACAGTGGCAATCTCTGCAGTCTCTCGTAGCCCCGTATGGTTGCGAATACTGGCAAGGGCAATGTTTGAGATGTCTTTAGTGTTGTATTTCATTCTCTTCGGCGTAGGTTCAGATGGCATTTTGGAGCTATCATCTGATGTTGCTTCTTTCTGTTCATCTGAAGAGCTTTCAAAGAAGTGAGAAACCTCTTGATAGAGCTCTTCATCTCTTTGGGTGGCTTCTTCACTCTTCTTTTTCTTCCTTTCTTCCCTCTCTCGGATTTTCTCTTTTTTCTTAGCAATAACAATCTGTTTTTTAGTTTCTGAATAATCTGCCGAACCAATCTGCATACTTCCTTGGCCTCCTGCCTTTGTTCTCTGCGCCTTTATGAAAGCCAGCTCCAAAACAGGGATCTTCTTCTCACGAGGACAGCGACAATCAATGTGAGGGTGAGGTTCTCTTCTGCATGAGGGAGAACAATTGGCTTCAGAACACAAATCTATGGGACATTGGCAGTTAAAAATGTCAAGAAGAGTATCAAGTGTCTGCAGAAATTTATTTTTCTTTGCTAGTTTTCCTTTACCAAGTGATGTCTCAACTGCTTTGTGCCACAGCTTTGTTAATTTTAGCTCAATGGTTCTAAACTGATTGAGTACAGGTGGTTTGAATAACACATTAGCTTTTTTCCACTGATGCAGAAGAGGGGGAATCATGTCCCTTATGAGCTCTTTCTCTGTGTAGTTCCTTCTATCCTTTGTATTTTGTTCACGAAGGAGTAACCCTAGTCTCAGCATGTCTCGCACTGTTGGTAGTTCTGATACGGGAAGCTCCTTGCCTGTACCGACTAACAGGCTCAAGTGGCATGACGACTGACCTCTTGTCTTCAATTTTGGCATCTTAGGAATATCTGAAAAGAAAGAAAAACTTTTAAGTATTTTATATCAATTACGATGTTTCAAAGTTTAGTCATTCGATGTTCTAAAATTCAATAAAAAAATATTTCATGGGATTACAACATAATTAGACAAAAGAATATGATAATAATAAATAATTGTAATAATCAATAATCCATACTTACAGTTAAACTGTAGTATTCGTCTAGTAGAATAACTATGAAGTAGGTACAAGAGCAATAACAGCAAACCACCGTCTGACATCTAAGAGGCAACTGAGGACTGAGAGTGAGGGACAGTTCTATTCATGTAGTGTCTTGTACATTGTACAACAACTATATGACCTTGAAAACACTCCATATGCGATCAGTGGGATAATTCTGTGACAGATGAATAGTTAATCAATTTACGTCCTATTATTTAGTAAAAGAGTCAATTTCTGAAACTTTAAGGTAAAATTGATGTAGGTAAGGGTTATTTTATTTCATTTTGGTTGGCCAATTTCAAGTTTTGACATGAAAAGACACTATATTTTCACTACCAAAATTGATATGAAAAAAGTTGACAAAATTGACACACCCTAACCCTTATTACACTCAAACTCAAGCTTACACTCTGAAGCCAATTTACGGGCACATTCCACAACCGTAGGCAACCAAATTTTTTACGTCCATGTATTTAGCAAAGTGAACATATGAGCTAAGACTATTGCTATAAAGCCGCAACCACGCTCGACATTTAAATGGTTTCTGTAAATAACCGGGGAATTGAAATTAAGAGCATAAGATGTGGCACTATGACCCGCAACCCAGAATACTCTGTGAATATCTACCATGAAGTTGTCCATATTGAAGGCTGTACTACTTTGAGAGGCCTGCATTATACGGCCCAAGATATATTCTATCTCCACAGCTGCCAAGCGTCTGAACGGTATTACTACCCAAAAATCAGCTACGTCCCCGTCATCTGAACTGAACCTGAAAGATAAGCTCGTCCGGACTTCACGTTCGTCGCTGTTCTGAAGGGCAAACTCCAAAATACGTTCAACTACGCGTCGCAGTCCAACACCGTTGGTATACAGGGATCCTGGGTCAACACTGACCACGTACCGATTTCTAGTCAGGGCAGTGGTGGGGTTAGCGGTGCGCACCAACTCGAATGTTATACCTTCCTCCACAGCACGAGAAGCTGCTGCTGCTGCTGATGTGCAGGAAGTACCCGGAATTGAACAGGAATAAGGGGGTATATTTGAGAGAGGTACTATCGTGGGAGTTGTATCGTAAGACGTAGACGGTTGGGGCTCTATTACTGGGGATCTAGCAACCAGCGCAATCCTGGCACGCTTTATACGTGACGTGGAGGGTTCTTCGTCTTCCGCTTTGAATTCCCGCATGCTACAGGTATCGCTGGTGAGGTCTCGTCAGCGGGGCTGGATTCTCTGGCTAAACGGTCATTGGGGTCATGTGTAATATCGATGATGGGGGGGCTGTACATCGTCGTCATTCACGGTTCTGTTGAAGAAGAAAAACAAGAATATAAGGATCAGCACTTAAATTTTGTTATATTTTGTAAATGGCCCACTTAGGGGTGTGACGCGTTAGAGATGGAATCTGTTGAAAAATACAGGTTCACAAGCCCCTCCACATGTATTGTATCTGGTACTACAAGATGCGGTTAAACTGTGTTTCTGCTTAAAATCATTAAAGATAAGGGGGAGATGTTCTCAAAATTTGTGAATAAAGTAATATGGTATCAATCGGTGTTCAACGAATACCAAGATGATATTTTGTTCTACAAAGGGGTATATGACGTTAATTCATTAAAGGAAAATGAGCATACAGTCATTGTAATTGACGGTCTCATGTTGGAAATGGATAAAACGTTTGCCGAGACATTTACAGTGTTCTCCCACCATCTTAACATAAGTGTATTCTTCATCAATCAGAATCTATTTTTCAAAAATAGATATATGCGCGATGTGTCGTTAAATACACAATATCTAGTCTTATTCGCGCAACGTAGAGATGTGTCAAATTGGGGTATTAACCAATCAAATGTTCCCGAATCAGCGTAAGAACTTTTTGGAGGTTTATAAAGAAGCCACAAGTCAGCATTACGGATATTTGCTTTGTGACCTTCACCTGCGAAACACGTTTAGGATGCTTCTAAGAACGAATATATACCCAAACGAGCCTGAAACGGTATATATTCCAGAATGACAAATAGGCTGAAGAAATATCGTGAATTAATAAAAATCTATCAACGATTGCCCCGGGCACTGCAACAGATGTTTGTTAAAAATATCGACTCCGACTTTTTAAAATGCATCTGTGAAATCTGTCTTAATGTTATAAAATGTAATGTGCCAATGAAACCCCCTCAGAAGGCTCGCTTACGTCGTTACAAGAACATAATACGTGCGCTCGCTCGTAAAAGTCAAACTGTGGGAAGAAAAAGCGAATTATTGTACAAAGAGGGGATCATTCCTCCCCATCTTATTTTCAGTTTTGGGACCTTTACTGACTAGATTAATATAATGAAGAAAGTGATAGTGATTCCGCACGAGGTGTATGCTTCTTTGAAAAATTCAAAGATCCAGGCACGGTTCCAGAACCACGTAAAAGCAGGCTTAAAACAATGGAAATCGATTTGTTAGCCCTATTAAACAGTGAAAAGTCACCTGATGAGAAAAGGATTCTGTACCAAGAGGCTCTACAGAAGTTTCTTCATGAGTACAAAGATTATAAGAATCCGACAGAGCTCCCTGTGGTTATTAGGCACAGCGCGAGCAACGCTGAGCATGGCGACATAGGACCTGGGCCCGACGTTAGAGATGATCAACCAAAGAATAACGGAACGAAACACGCATGTATTAAAAGCAGCTTTCCACATACATTGAGGAATAAAGGCTTAAGTCTTTATAATCTATTGAGTGAGGACCCCATCATGCAGTCGACCGATACAGGCGAGGTCATTGTTGAAGGAACAAGGGTACAGGGATCCAATATCGTCGACATTGTCCATGATCTGGTGAGAAAGTAGGACAGGCCCTCACCAACAGGAGGGAACATATTAAAGCAAGACACAAACAAATGAATGTCCCCAAAACATTGATAGGAAATCTGAACAGGTTAAAAGACTTGGAACAAGTCTCGTATGTGTCACAACTGAGTACGCCATCACCCCCAACAGTAGCATCTCTGAAGAGGAAAAAGAAGAGAACAAACACCCAACCTTATCCGCGTGTCTGTAAAATACGCAAATGGTTAACATATTAAGAAAACGCTATTATGACATTTCTAACCCCTCCTATGGGCGTTAATAGACTGTACAGAGGTGTTTACAATGATGGAGTAGGGAAAAAAGAGGTTGAGAGGTTTTTGTGGGAGCAGGATGCTTATATACTTCATAAACCGGTGAGAAAAAGGTTTAAAACGGCCAAGACAACAGCGGCTTCAATTGACTCTATTTGGCAAGGGATTTAACAGACATGCAAAGATATTCAGTGTACAACGACGCCTACCGCTACATCCTATTCATAATAGACGTATCTCTAGATATCTGTGGCTAATTCCTCTGAAAAATAAATCGCCTGAAACAGTTGCTAAAGCTACCAAAACGTTGATGTTCAAAGACGACACGGTTCCTGGCTATTTTTTTACGGATATGGGGAAAGAATATATAGGCCGCGCGTTTCAGAACATGCTGACTGAGTTTAGTATCAGTTACTACACCAGCAGTTCTATACATAAGGCCTCTTTAGCTGAAACAGTTCAACGTATCATAACGTATGTATCGATATTTTACACATAAAAACACATAGATATATAAACGTTCTGGGGTCATTGGCCTCGTCATACAACCGTTCACACCATCGTACGATTGGTACAACACCTAACGAAGTTTTAGAAAGAGGTACGCGCACAGAGGTGAGAAGAGATGGAGCACCGCCACCACACTCTACACATTTCAAAATCAATGATTATGTAAGGCTATCACGTTCGGGAAATAAATTCGCGAAGGGATTTGAGCAAGGATGGACACGTGAGATTTTTAAAGTTAGTGCTATGAGACCTAAAGGCGAGATAATGATGTATTACGTTGAAGATTTGAATGGGGAAGAAATCGCAGGAGGCTTTTACCGCGAGGAGTTGCAGAAAGTGACATTTAATTTAGGAAAAAGTGTGTTTAAAATTGAAAAAATTTTAGGCAGCAAAGGTTCAGGAAAGAGAAAAATGTACCTGGTGAAATGGCTAGGGTACCCAGAAAGCTTCAACACCTATATAAAAGCTGCTGCAATAATGAAGCTTAAATAGTATGCAACATGGCGCCTAACCACTTCTATGTCACACTCCTCCTCTTCTTCTCTGTCTGTACATCCTAACAACACACTGGCCAACTTTGTAACAGAATTCCAGGGGCCCATTGAGTTAGAACGTGATTCGTACGAAGTTGGTGTTTGTGAATTCCAGCTAGCAACCAAGTTTTTAACTCTTGAAAATGAGATCATATTTCTGATCCTTAGAAGATCGATGAGTGTGAAAAATTAGGCATAACCTTAGACAACACTATGCGATCAGTCCTGTTCGGTGAGGTACGGTATTATAGTACAAATGTAACACTAGGAATCGGTCATTATGACACAGCCACGGACATTGTAACGGGGTTAAACAAGAGTCTTAAAAAGTCGTACCTGACAAACGAGTTACTTTTTGAAGTCGTAAACATAGACACGCCTGCACGCAGGTTGAAGTTAAAATCAACGCTTAGTACAAATATTAAAGACAAAGAGCTGTTCACAATTGTGGCCGAGGGTCGATATGGTGCAGCCTCCAAAGAGATACCTTTCGCGAGGCACATGACTTCTCCAGCTTAATGTATCAGCTGAACATGGAGAAATTGGGTGAAAGCTGCCCATCCCCAGACATATGCTATATTTACAGCAATATCGTAGAGCATCAATTTGTTGGGGACACCCAGGCACACCTCCTGCGCATTGCACCCATCACAAACCATAGAGGGAAAAGTTTGAGCATTACATATGACAAGCCCCTTTATGTGAATGTTGCGACTAATTTATTAACCAATATCTCAATATATATAAGAACGATTGAGGGAAAATATTTCCCATTCGGTGATGGGAGCTTAACGGTGAAGCTACACTTTCATCGCTTTCAGTTATAATGATCCGATGGCCTTTCACAATCTATCGAGGGGTGAGATATTAGCGTGGGAGTGGGCTTGGATCCATTTTTTCAACCATACTTCGCACCGCTGTCCAACTTTTGAAGAGGGAGTAGATACCTCGGGAGGAAGGGGTTACGATCAGATTTTAATGCGGTAGAAGACATAATGGGTCGAACTAAACCTAACGAAGCTCTAAAAAAACATACACGTATACGGGACGAAATCATCAAAGATGCAAAGAGAAAAATGCGTGGTTATGGAAAGAAGAAGAAGACACCTGTCAGGAAGAAGGGGTTACCAACACGTGGCGCTAAACGTAAAAGGACATCAAAAAAGAAGTGTTCTAAGCGTATGAAGCCTATGGCTGATCATTTTTTTAACTGATATAAGCTGAGGACACTACTATCATGAATCATAGGCTGATTACTACTTGTCGAGAGAGGTGGCACTATTTCTAACTCGTCATAGCGCGTTTCATCCATCCCTGTAGCTCAAAATGTTGTAAATCGGAACTGTTCCTCTTTGATATGCCCCTACACAGGTTTCTATTAAGCATAGCGACTTTATTACAATTAACCCATTAAACACAATTAGTTCACCGAGTGCCCCTATAGAATTCGTGATACCCAGCTCAGGCCCATACTTTTTTGATCCAAGCTGCATGCACATGTACGCTAAACTGCGTATAGCCCATTCAGATGGAACGGACTGCGATGATAGTTACTCTGCATACCCTGAAACCAACTTTCTACACTCCATATTCAGCCAGTGTGAGGTGTATTTAAATCAGGTTAACATCTCGGCAGGAACGGGTTATTATCACCTACGAGCCTATCTGGAAAATGTCCTCAACTTTTCAAAAAAAGCGAATGACACCTTTTTAACTGCCAAGGGATATTATCATTCTAAAGATGAAACTAGTGTAAAGGATAAATTTAAAAATTCTAAAAAAAAGATATAAAAATGTTTTGAACGTCTTCATACAGACTTCACGTTCCAAGAGAAACTGCTTATGAACGGCGTCGACATGAAACTAAAACTCAACCGCACGAGTCCTGAGATCTGCATAAATCTGGGACCTGATCAAGAAGAGGGCGCAAAACCTTTTGTGATTCACATCATGGAAACATAACTACGTGTCCGGCGTTCCCCGAAATATGTAGTAAGTTCCCCAAAATATGTAGAAATTGAAAAAAAATTAATACACGAAACAGTAAAATACCCATTTAACAGAGTAGAGACCAAGCTATACACGGTGCCCGCCTGGTTGGCCTCGAAGCAGCTAGAAAACGTGGCCCTGAGAGTTCTACCTAAAAGCATATTAATTGGAATGCAGGATCACGCATCGACGAATGGAAAATATAAAAAGAGCGCCTTTAAATTCGAGAATTTCGGCCTTAAAAATATAACTCTATACATAAATAGCGTTGCATTGAGCGGGGAATATGGTTAT
The DNA here is from genome assembly GCA_023014485.1 of Bathynomus jamesi. Taxonomy (NCBI): domain Eukaryota; kingdom Metazoa; phylum Arthropoda; class Malacostraca; order Isopoda; family Cirolanidae; genus Bathynomus; species Bathynomus jamesi. The sequence continues at coordinate 56,483 of JAJOZX010002282.1, forward strand.
GGACTACTCATCAGACGCTGTGTTCCCGCTCTGCACGAGAGTTTATAGTAATCTCGCCCATATTGCCGGTGGCTGTGACAAGCTTGGGTTTGACGTAACGTAGAAAGAATTTGTCCAAGAATTTATCCTTTATCGTTTGATATTACCCCTGACTTATCTGCTGGTGTAAATACACAATTAAATCCACAACAAAGTGGGAACATCTCAGTCAGATTGGAATTCGCCAACCTTATAGACGTGCCTATTAGCGTACTCGTGTACTTCGAACCACAAGCTCTAACAGAAGTTGACCGTTTCAGGAACGTTGTCCCAGACTTTTAAAATGAATGCAAATACACTCCAGAGAGTAATGAAAAGTGAACGAATCACACGATCCAAATTTATCGGTGTGTTTGCGAAGAATGAAACAATGAAAATGCCAACTACGAGAGATTGGTGTAGTCTTATCGTGAACACCGACATTGTTGGTAATGTGGGAATTCATTGGTTTGCAATCTATTTTAAAAATAGGGAAAGAATGTAATATTTTGATTCACTCGGCACTCAACCCTGGAGTGAACCTGTGGTTGTACAATTTATCGAACAGCTACATGTCGCTGAAGTTGTCTGGAATCCTTACCGTTTCCAAGAATATTTCAGTAATACTTGTGGCATGTATTGCCTTTCATTTCTCTTGCACATGTCACGTGGGGAGGGATTTTTCAATTTTTTAAAATTATTCGATTTGTGCGACACCGAGATGAATGATGAAATGGTATGCAGAGATATAAAACAAAGGTTCCCAACCCTTCGTTCGAGTGCGTAATGGAGCACCATTGAGAAAACCTAAGACTTGTCTACTAGTAATAACAAACAATAGGTTTTCTGTTTTGGGTTTCGAAGATGCTGATGAACCGGAAATACGACTCGTTGGCGATTCCATTGTTCGAGGGCAGCTCGAGGAATTCTGTGGGAAAAACCAAACTTCGTCGTAGGCGCCGTTACTGCTACCCTGGTGCAAGGGTGGAGGATATAACTAATAGTATTGACCATTTTACAGGCGGTACCGCCGAAGACACAGTGTATGTTATTCATGTCGGTACTAATAACGTTTTAAATTCTAGATCGGAAGAACTGCTGGCTAGGTACAGGGACTTACTAGAGCGATTAAAGGAAAAAACTAAGATTGTTTTAACAGGTATACTTCCTCGAATTATCCAACGTAACGATTTCTACAGCAAGGCGACCTATATTCTTTGCCAACAGGAAGGAGTGCATTTTGCGATTTTTTGGAACAGTTTCTATGGCAGGAGGGACTTATTCCTCGGAGGTGGACTTCATCTTAATGACGTTGGAGCTGCGCGTTTAGGAAGACTATTTCATGATACTGTCTCTTCTTTTCAGGCTGCCGTAACTCGAACGGTCCCAGAGTAAATTCCACAAATTTCCCCTTTGCTCGCGAAGGTGTCACATTTACAAACAATTTGAAGGTTCTATCCTTAAATGCTCGTAGCTTACGAAATAAAATAAACGAATTTTTTTTTAATTGTTTGTAAAGACTACGATTTAATTGCGATAAATGAATCGTGGCTTAGCACTGAAACACGTAACTTTGTAGGGGAGTATCAAATTAGAGGTTATAGACTTTTTGTTAAAAACAGAATAGGTAGGCGAGGAGGCGGTGTTATGTTGTATATCAAAGATAATATTGCGAACGTTATAGAAGTAAAGCACACAATTCCAGAACCAATAGATTCGACTATAGCAGAACTCAAATTGAACGATTTCAACTTGTTGTTGCAGTTATATGTAAGCCCCTTAATCAAACAGCTGATACGGACGAAGCGTTATATCGTGAACTAAAGAGAATAATAGGTAGTGAGCAGGCTTTAGTTATGGGTGACTTTAATTGCACCAACGTGAATTACGATACAATGCAGGGAGACGCGGAAGGTAATCGTTTAGTTAATTTTCTCGAGATAGCTTTCTTATTCAAAAGGTTGGGGAACCTACGAGGTTGGACAGTGTTTTAGATTTAGTAATAACTACGGATGATAGGCTAATTACTGATCTTCAAGTAATAGAACCGTTAAGCAATAGCGATCACAATATGGTAGAGTTTGTCCTCTCAGTAAGTCACTCGAAACCAGCTAACTCGACTAAAATTCCCAACTTCCAGCACGCAGACTTTAGTAAATTTCGAAATAAATTGTCACATGTCAATTGGGAAAACGTAATGGGGAACTCCAAAGGAAAACTAATGTGGGAATCGTTTCAAATGGTATTTAGGACTATAAATGAGGAATGTGTACCGTACAAAATTAAGCGTGAGAAAGTAAATAACAAGCCCCTGTGGTTTACTTCTAGAGTAGGAGATATTATAAAGAGTAGAGATAGTGCTTATAGGCTACATAAGTGCGATAAAGGCAATTTGTGGTTACGAAACAACTACATATCTCTAAGGCGTGAAGCGAAAAGTGTAATAAAGAAGTCGAAGCGCGAATTTGAAATCTCCATACCTCGTGACGGTAAGAAAAACCCCAAGCGATTCTTTCAATACGTCAACAATAAAAATCCAGTAAAAATTGTCTTGGGGCAGTTGAAAAATGTTAACGGAGATCTAGTTTCTGAAAACAAGGAAATGGCTACCTTGCTAAACGAATTCTTTAAGTCAGTTTTTACTATAGAAGATGCAACGAATATCCCTACGGTCATATACATAATACCTTTTGATAATGGTAATATTTTGGATAATATTGTGGTTAGTGAAGGGAAGGTAATGCACTATATTGATAAAATGAAAACGCGTAAATCTCCGGGGTGTCTATTTCTGAGGGGTGCGTACCAGATAATTTAAAGTTAGCAAACGTAACACCTATCTTTAAGAAAGGTGATAAAGGTGCGGCAGGAAATTATAGACCAATCAGTTTAACGTCTCTGGTAGGTAAGCTACTGGAATCAATAATTCGGGATCGTATAGTCGAACAATTAGAATTGCATAACTTAGTTAGAAATACGCAGCACGGATTTAGGCGAAACAAATCTTGCTTAACTAATCTTTTAGAATTTTTTCAAAGCGTGGTTGAAGTTTACGATAGTCATCGGGCGGTTGATTAATGTATTTAGATTTTCAAAAAGCGTTTGACACCGTACCGCACAAAAGACTCATTGAGAAAACTAAAGCTCATGGAATCAGGGGTGTAGTAATAAATTGGATAGAAGAGTGGTTGCGAGGCAGGAAACAGAGGGTGGTCGTTCATGGAGCGGAGTCGCGTTGGGCTAATGTAGCGAGTGGCGTTCCTCAGGGTTCTGTATTGGGTCCCTTGCTTTTTCTTATATATATTAACGATTTAGATGTCGGCCTAGTCAATACACTTTCAAAGTTTGCGGATGACACGAAGCAGGGTCGTAGGGCGATTAATGACGAAGATAGAGGTAAAATCCAGAATGATCTGAATAAAATCGTTGATGGGTCAGTCACATGGCAAATGAGATTTAACGTCGATAGGTGCAAAATTTTACATATAGGTTCGCGTAACGGTAATTTTGCGTATAGTATGTCAGGGAAAGAGTTGATAAGCGTAGAGCAGGAAAAAGATTTAGGAGTTATAGTCACTGGTGATTTAAAAGTAGCAAAACAAAGTACAGCAGTGGTCAATAAAGCGAACAAAGTGTTAGGTTTTATAGCTCGGAATTTTGAGAACAAATCGCGCGATATTATAATTCCTCTTTATAAATCATTAGTTAGACCCCATTTGGAGTAGCGATCCAATTTTGGAATCCGCATATGCGCAAATATATAGACAAAATCGAAAGAGTTCAAAGACGAGCAACTACGATGATTCCGTCACTTAGGTCAAAGTCGTACGAGGATAGGCTTAAAGAGTTAAAATTGACTACACTCGAGACTAGGAGGCTAAAGGATGATCTAATCCAGGTTTTCAAAATTATGAATGGGTTCGATAACGTGGATAGAGATAGCTTTTTCGAAATATCTCAATATAATAGGAATAGAAATAACGGGTGTAAGTTGACAAGTAGTAGGTTTGAGACAGCAGTTGCCAAAAACTTTTTTACGCATATAATAGTAAATAGCTGGAATAGTTTGCCTGTAAAAGTAATTAGTAGCACGTCTATAAACATTAGGGCGGCTCGTTTTTACACTTTTTTCGATATTTGATTGGGGGTAGTGCGGAAAAGTTGCGATTTGGAGAGAAAATAAAGTGTGTAAAATTTTTTTGATCTACGTCAATACCTTCCTGTGGCGGCGAGTCCTTAAAAATCGAAAAATAGGCCTAACGGGGTAGATTGGAAAATGGTTTTAAAGACTTACAAAATAAACAATAAAAATTTCAGCACAATCTGTTAATAACTTCCGGTGGCGTCTTGCCGTTAAAATATCCAAAATATTGATTTAAAGCAAGTTTTAACAAGATGTTATACAAATGTTAATTCCGGTATATTTCTGTGCAAACAACCCTGAGAACACTATTATAGGCTTGAATAAATTAATAGCAGTCATTGAACAATGAACATTTTATAAAAATTATATAAAATTATATAAAAATTTTGTGTTTTTAGGCCTATTTTTCGATTTTTAAGGACTCGCCGCCACTGGAAGGTATTGACGTAGATCAAAAAAATTTTACACACTTTATTTTCTCCAAATCGCAACTTTTCCGCACTACCCCCAATCAAATATCGAAAAAAGTGTAAAAACGAGCCGCCCTAATAAACATGTTTAAAAATCGATTAGACGCATATGTTGATAGATTGGGTATAGTTTAAGGTAGTAAAATTAAGGGTGGATAAGATAGATTTTGATTCTCTTTTCATTAAAGATCACAGTAACCAGACTAAAGGTCATAGTATGAAATTATTTAAGCCAAGATGTAGAACAAATTTAAGAAAACATAGTTTTACAAGTGTTGTGGGATATAGGAAGGCAGCATCTTGGGTTAGGGGATACTCTCTGTCCTTACACACCCCATTTAAAGAGATTCCTCTGCCGAGCGGTGCCCCCCATAGTACTGTGAGGTATTGAAAATCTCATAATCTTCACTTGCCCCACAAACACCTTTAAATGGGAGACCCAAAATGGGTGCACACACATTTCTACATTACTGTACAGTCTTTACAGCCACACCTACACTTTTCTTCCGAAGTATATACAGTATATTGTAATGTATATGGTTGTAAATTGTAACTTGGTCCGCAACTGATATGGACCGTGACTTTTTTTGGTTGGCAAGGTACTGGTATTGATGGATACCGTAATGAAATTGACTAGATTCTTTGGATCTGTTATATTTGCATGTCGGTTATAAATAGATATAGAGTGTAACATATTTGTGGATAGTAGTCTATTATGACTTGATCCCCTGGATCCAGAGATTCTATCTTTAGTTTTAAATTGATAATTAATTAGTTTTAAATTGATAATTATTTAGTTTTGTAAAAATTGGTTGTTGCCAATGTACAGGCAGGTTTTACATAGTGGAGCCGCCTCGATGGGCCGACGTGGCCCCTAGTGTGCCCACTGTAAAAAATTCTTATGTTCTTATGTTCCTGGTGGTCCAGAACCCACGTAAAATTGTAGGTCCCCCTCCGCCACCACGGAGGACATGCACAATACACAATTACGAACACAGTTAGGTAGACCAGCCATGAGTGGATCCTAGGGTCTTTGTTGGTCTGAAACATTATAACATTATAACATTATATATAAAATTATAACTGTAAAATGTCTCCATTAATGTTAGTCTTATTTAACGGACGCTAGCTCTGTAAGCCGTATTGTACTAAAACATGCCTTCTACCATTTAATAAATTGAATGAAAATACAATGTGTTTTGTTCTCAACCACAAAAAACTTACATTAGTTCCTCGATGGTCTGGCATTCGTTGGACCGGATGTGCGCCAATACCTCGACCTCGGTATTCAGGTCACTGGGCTGGCTCCAAATCATTTTTTTTACCTTTCATCAAAACTGTCGCGAAAAGTAGCTATAACACGATCAAGTTCCGCATCGGTCCTTTAAGGAGAAATTAACATGATTAGTTCATGTTGAATGTTTTTTATTTAAAGTTAAATAAAATTGAAGTTTAATTAAAGACCTACAATAAGAGAAAATGCCGATTAGGATGCCTGGCAAATTATAATCACAAATCAAATATCCTGACAGGTTTCAAAAGTATGCATTGGGTAATCTTAAAAGTTTTTAATAATTCTAAAATCCTACCTGTAGAACTTTTTATAAATTCATCAGTAACAAGCGTGTAATAAAATTTCATCTTCACTTAATAAATTTCCCTGTCTAAATGACGTTATTGATTAGATAGGTGTGCTACGTATCGTCTGCCGGTATCGGGTCTCGAGCCCTGGCCCGCAGGTAATTCTTAAAAGTTTTAGTAATTCTAAAATCCTACCTGTAGAACTTTCTATAATTTTTAAGTTATCAAGAGATCTATTATTAAAACCACACCATATATATATATATATATGGGCAATAATTAAAACCCTATTATTTTTCACCAAAATACACAGAGAGGAACATATATATATATATATGTATATATATCAGGTCATCCCATAAGTAATGTCGTTTTTTACGATAGATTAAGTTTAAACTAGTCCTACTCGGTTTAAGCATAAATTTTCCGAAGGTTATATCTAAGAGGAGATCTATCGTGTTTCGCTACATACTTTACAGACCTTGACCAGTGAAGACGTGTGTTTTGCTTTATGTGAACCCCTCATCAACATGGCGGTATCAGAAGAGCATATCAGGCATATCATGCTTTACGAGTTCAAAAAAGGGAATAGTGCTACTGAAGCAACGCGAAACATTCAGGACGTTTATGGCAACGATATTCTGCATGTGAGGAAATGTCAAAGATGGTTTCAAAAGTTTAGGAATGGTGACTGCTGTTTGACAGATGCAGCACGCTCTGGACGCCCTGCTGAGTTTGATGATGACCTGCTGTTAGCCGCACTTGAAGAAGACTGTTCAACAACTGTCGAAGAATTGGCCCAGAAATTCAATTCATCCCCGTCCACCATCCATCGACATTTGCAACAACTCGGGAAAGTGCCTAATTTAGTAAAATGGGTGCCACATGAATTGTCGGTTGACAATCTGAGGGTGCGGGTAAACATTAGCACAGCTCTTCATTCCCGTGAACTCCAAGATCCGTTTTTGCACCGTTTAGTGACTGGTGATGAAAAGTGGATACTGTACCAGAATGTTAAGCGCCGTCGACAGTGGGTTTGTACCGGAGAACCAGCGACAGACACCACAGGCAAAACCAAATCTTCACCCTCGGAAGGTGTTGCTTAGTGTTTGGTGGGATAAAGGTGGTATAATACACTTTGAAACCTTACCACACAACCAAACAATCACCGCTCAAGTCTACTGTCAACAACTGGATCGATTGAACACTGCACTAAAAGAAAAGAGACCTTCTTTGGTTAATCGGAAAGGAATCGTGTTCCACCACGACAACGCACGCCCTCATACCGCTCGGATCACTTCTGCAAAAATTGAGTAGCTTCGGTGGGAAAAACTTCCACATCCTCCATATTCTCCAGGCCTTGCTCCTTCAGATTATCATCTCTTCAGGAGTCTTCAAAACTATCTTGACGAGAAACAGTATACTTTTTTAGATGACCTGCACACCAGTCTTTGTACGTTTTTTGCCTCAAAACCGCCTGAATTTTATAAACATGGCATTGAAAAGCTTGTAGGACGTTGGCAGAGTGTCATTGATTCCGATGGAAAATATATACTAGATTAAAAAGTTTCAGTTGAGTTTTTTTTTGTCCTTCAAATTCCGATCTAAAAAACGACATTACTTATAGGATGACCTGATATATGAATAGAGACCGGGCCTCGACCTCTGGGCAGATATCCTTTCACTTCGTTTTATTACGGCTTTTTATAAATTATAACACTTGCACTGAATGATACGATGTATATAGCCCGAGAATAAATCACAAACTAGTTTTTCAAAACGCATTTATTATGGCTTTTTATAAATTAGCTAACACTGGCACTGAATGAACCGAAGTATATAGCCCGAATCAGAAATTAAGTTAATTACTTACATTTTAATGTAGTCTTCAATGGTCGATTCTTTCTCGCCTTCACAAATTTCTGCAACAGTCTGCGTTGAAAGTAGGGCGTTCCGGTCTGCAGCTGCAAAAAGGTGGAGCGCAGCCGCTGCGTAGAAATCTTCACCTTCAAACAAATCCGGAGAGATGTAAAGCTGCTGTGAATGACTCATGACGAGATATTTCTGTAGTACTCCCTGATAATGCAACTGATGAGGATTCCAGATGAAAATGCTCCCTTTTATAGACTGGACCTGATTGTAAACACCCACAATACCCGAATCGCGAGTTTCCTATTGGTTATCGGTGAAATTTGGATTGGACATAACGTGGGAGTGCTGTCATCCACAAACCAGAGGTCATGGGGCTCCGCCTACTGTACTGTAATTGGCCGACCAGTGATTAAAATTTTTTGTAATAAGGTTTAACCCTTTGACGACCAGTATACGTTTCTTTGAACTTAAAAGTTTAAGTTTTATTGTTATTTACAATTAGATATTAGTAACTATAGTCACTTAAATGACCCATTTTGGGGTTAATTTTCCGACAACTAAACGATACCTGTATAAACATGTAGATGTATTTGTAGAAACGTTGCATCATTGTACAATTTATATTATTATTTCCGTGGGAGAAATATGTCCCGTGGTCCTCAAAGGGTTAAAGACATATTGGCGTCTTAAAGATAAATGTGTATTGAAACAAAATAATTGGCCAAAAGAGGAAAATAAATAAGTTACCCCTAATTTAATTTCTAATTTGTTTAAAAATCATATTAATGCTTTCAGGTGCCTGGTACCGATGATACCTTACCGTTTGGATACCTTAATCCATGATTGTATTTATATATATATATATATATATATATATATATATATATATTATATATATATATATGTTTATTGTTAACGATATGTTTATTTATTACATATATTTGTAAATATATACCTTGGATAATTCGTTTATTAAATAAACCATGTTTCAATTAACGTTTCACTTTCTCCTTTGTGCATGTGTGTGTGTGTGTGTGTGTGTGCGCGCGTGTGTGTGTGTGTGTGTATATACACAGGAGAAAGTTCTAAGCTCCGCCTCTGTATGATCAGTCACGTGACTCCTACTACTAACTGGGCATATCTCTTCCCTGCGTGTTCAGTTGTCCGCTGCAAGCCCTGGATCTCAGGCGTGTATTTTCCCAAGAAGACGAAAATTAGTAAATGCCTACCTTTAATATTGCGTGTTCAACGTTTATGAAGTGGTATTCGGCAAAGTGTGAATATGTGGTGGATACTGAAAGACACTCTTCCACTCTCCTTTGATACTTTTAAGGCAGCATTAAACCGTGCGAAGGAGCAAGAGACACAAATACTCTACGGTTATTCTGACGAGTGCATTGTAGGATTTCGTAGTACAAGTGATGTATTGAAGTATGTTGTAGATCTAACCTTTATAAAAGCTTACATATACCGCGAAGTAAAATAAACAACACGTGCAGAAGATAAGCAATGGTTATGGTTAGTGAGTCTTGTTGATGAGTGGTATGACAAGCGATATTATATCATGTTACATCATACTGAGTACTCGTACCCTACGGTTGAGAATGTAAATCTTGTCATCATGGAGAATCTTAAGTTTTTTACCACTACATTAATATATATCATGAAGAGGTTTGTAGTGAGGTTGTGGCTAAAGGCATCTGCGAGTTTTTAACAGAATTTAGAGACGAGTATCGTCTGCTAGCAAAAAAGGAAAAATATGGGTATATGTTTCTCTCAAATAGTGCAACGGATTGGAAATAAAATGTGTTTCGTTCGTGGAAATGAACGAAAATATCTGGTGCGCATTCTGGGGAGTGGGAATGATAAAATATTAAAACGGGTATTGCTTCATGTATCGGAAAATTTCTCAAGACACCTACCCACTATAATGGGTTACAAGTATTCACGTTGAAAGAACGCCGTACACGTTTCACCAGCTTATGGCGTGACTCACTCCGCCCGTCGAGCCGATCCGCCCACCTGTGGCTCATAGTCATCTCAGAGCTTCAACCTACTGGACGTCCACTTTTCGAATAAGATGGAGCTTCGTTTGAGAAGCATTCTCAACGCCGTGAAGGATGTGTCCGTGACGAAGTCATTGCTTGTGTTCATGCACGAAACGTACTTGAAATGTACTTGAAACGACTTGTAGGCAAGCAAACTCTGGTAAACGTAACGGTACTTATTTAAGTGTTGAGGAGACGAATAGAGTCTTCGTGATAGTTGAGAAGTGGGGTGAGGACCGTTATAAAATACCTGCAGGTGTAGGTACAAGAAGAGAACAGATTAGTGATGCCCCCTCATATGCCGTTCTTTGTACGTTGTGTATAAATAACGATCAGCCTTACATTGATATGCGACTGATATGGAAGAATGCATGTAATAATAATGTTCTTGTCCCTACGCGAAACCGATTCATCCTCGACAGAATGTTTGAAATCGTCGGATTCCGCAAGCTGAAGCTTATATCAGACGCTCGTGTTACGGATATGATTTATTTTGAAACAGTTCTTGAATACACATACACCGCTCTGCTCGACGGATTTCTCGAATGTAGGAATGAACAAGGCGAGAATGGGTTAGAGCTAGATGCTTATTTAAAAGGTTTAGACTCTTCGAAATATCCTGAACTTTGGTACAAAGGACTTGAGCGATATAGGGCAAAGCTCGCCTACACTGTTCACCCGGAAGAGTTGTATCTCTATATAATGAGTAGCTGCCGTTACGACTTGGAAGATTATTTCAATTGCCTCTATGCAGAGTGAAGAAGAGTTCACGGTTGAAAAGCTCGGGACGGTAAGGAGTGTTTATAAACTTGTATTTAATAATGACGTGATGGCTAACGATGCCCTCTTTGTGCGTGCTTTTGAGTGTATTCTAGCTGCGTTTAAAAATACCTTGCCAACCGAATGTAAAGTGGGCACAAAAATAGTATTGAACGATATGAAGGCGTATCGAGTATAGGCGCCCGCACACCTTGAGCGGTGAAAAAATGTTAAATCGCATTTACCGTGTAGTGCACTGAAATAATGATGTGACTCTAGACTCGATTTCGTGCGAGTTTAGTGTTTTAGTTAAGCGCGTAGAACATAAAGTATTTTGATGCATATTTATTTTTCAATATATTTAATTATTTAATATAATTGTGTATATATATATATATATATATATATATATATATATATATATATATATATATATATTTTCCTTGTACTATGTTGATGATTATACTCCTTCGTTTGGTATATTATTATTTTTGATTTTCAATATATTTAATATTATTTTTAATATATTTAATTATTTAATATAAATGTGTGTGTATATATATATATATTTTCCTCTACTAATATATTGATGGTTATACTCCACCGTTTTGTATAGTATTATTTTTTATTATATATATTTCTCGTTCGTATTTCTTATGCTATTATTATTTTTATTCATTTTTTCATCATATATATTCCATCGTTTGATTGTATATTTATTTTCTATATATTTCGTGAAATTGATTCCAATAATTCGTCTAAATAAACAGAATGATGTAACGGTATTTTATTTAACTCTTTTGGTTGTAAATGATATTATTATATAATTATACAAATGACTGCCTTCTAAACCGACTGACGGATTCCTAAGCCATTTGTCAAGAATAACTGAATAGCGCAATCTTGTAGCTGAAACGATAATATATACACCTGCCTTCTAGGTATTCTACTTCAACTGGCTGGTTAAGCCAACTCTCGGATTAAGCGAACTGGCAGAAAGCCAAATGACGAGAATATATGCTTTAATTAATTAATTGATTAATCTCCTTTCTCTCTTAGGTTGGTATACCCCTTTGGGGGGCGTGAGGCCGTCCCATCTTCCCCCCCAAAGATGTTAAGTGGACTTCTCCAGCTTTCTGGGGGAGTTCCCCTTCATTGCAGCTTGGGGGATAACCCCTCTCCCCTTGTTGCATAACTTCCTCCCCCTTTGTTGCATACCCCCTACAACATCCCTCCTCCCCCTTTGTTACACACACCCTTTGCAACATTCCACATCCCCATTTTGCAACATTGATCAACATTTGCAATTGCATTGCACTCTCTCCTTTTGCGCCCAATCTACTACTTTTATGACGCTACAAGTAAAGTATGTAATGTTAGTTCTATGGAAAATTCTGATCATTGTTGTGCTTGAAATAATAATTTATATAAATATGATGTAACATATTTTATCACAGGAAAACGATGAAATATATTACATCATTTAAGATGGAATATGTTTCATCACTGTCATGATGAACGTCCTTTCCTCACCGTGGAGAAAAAGTTTCCCTCAACTGATTTGAGTACCAAAAATATTAGTTGAAGTCATTGAAAAATGTCATTTTTATAATATAGTACAAATTGCAATGCAACAACAACAACAGTTGTGTGCATGTATGTATATGTGTTTATGTATATATGTTCATACGTATTTTTTTTAGATTCCAATTCCATATATATCGTAATTAGTATAACTTTCTTTCCGAAAAGTTTAACGTAAACTTTTATACAATGAAATCTGATTTCTCTCCTTTTTCCTCTTTTAATTTCTATCGCCTGATACCATTACAAATTATTTTCCTCATTCCTTTCTTCCTGAAATCGTTATTCTAACTCATTACAATTTCTTTCCTTGTCTGAGGTCAAGCTATGCTCGAACTTTTCCCGCAGCGTAAAATCTCACTAATGTTTAGACATAACACGTCTTTTTCTAATGGGATACGCATGCACTGCTTTACAAATATATTTATGAACACTGTTAGTGTTCATAGGAAAATTGAGATGTATACTCGGTTGTTATGGAAAATTCTGAATACAATACTGCAAAATTTAAATAAATCTTAACATGTTTTGTAGTGGATTCAGAATTTTCGTTTATGGGCAGACGAACATGTTACCGACACTTCAAAATCATTATTTTAAAGAGATAGATAGCTAGAAGGAGAAAGAGAGAGACTGAGAGAGAGAGAGAGCCTGAGAGACTTCGTAAGTACGATTATGCTTATCTCATAACGGGAGGGAATAAGCATCAAAAGCGCATTTTCAGAGTTTTATAAAATCAGAAAAAAATAATTAGGGACTTCGCGAATATGGATAACTTCTTACTTGGCGCCATTTTAGTTCCCATTCATGGTCCGAAAATGGGAATTCCAGATTTGAGAACAGAGTTTCCGGATTTGGAATAGGGTAAAAGGAATGTTATTTTCAGTGGAAAAAATCTATTAGACAAAGTGAGAAAATCTACAGTGCGGGAATGGGGATGGATCTGTTTGAGAATTTACTGTTTTGATATCCCCATTTTCGGACTTTTCACTCTTGGACGAAGATTGAAGTAGGACTGATCGAGACTGAGAAAAGACCAAAAAACTCGAATAATTTGTGCATTCGAGACTCATTAATAAATTCGGGTTTTACTCTTTTCAAACACGGATCATTAAAGTTTAGGAAAACCCAAAAATATTTTTACGTTTACGAATAAAGAAAATTTTTATTATACTCTAACTGTGTATTATAAGAACATATAAATTCTATTACGTAGCAGTGCCAGCTAACTGAATGCCATATATATATATATATATATATATATATATATATATATATATATATATTAGGGTGGCCAAGATAGAGACAAAAGAGGGCATTGTTTCGAAAGAGAAAAAGAGTGACTGCAAAATTAAGTAATTGTAAAGATAATAACATCAGGAAAATATTAAATGATAAAGTGAAAAGTATCGATGTCGTCATACAGGAACTAATCGAGAAGCATACAGAAAAAGAAGACGACGCTATAGAAGCGATAAAGGCAAACTCAATGTACTTCTATAATTTCGCAAAAAGAAAGTTGAAAAACCATGCGACTATCGGACCTTTAAAAAATGAGAACAGCGCTTTATCTGATGATTTAACAGAAGTATCTGAAATATTAAGAGCTCAGTACGAATCATTTTTCAGTATCTCAAAAACTGACAAATTGATATGCGATAGAAATGAATTCTTTGAAGAAGAATCACAAGGGGAAAGTATAATGGATTTCGACTTTACGACGGATGATATTACACAAGCCATAGGGAAACTAAAAACACATTCAGCGATAGGACCGGATAAATGGAATGCCACACTGATCAAAAACTGCAAGAATGCAATCGATCAGCCCCTATACTGGATATGGAGACGATCACTAGACACGGGAGAAATTCCGGGCATCCTGAAGAGTGCAAACATAGTCCCAATATATAAACGAGGAGATCGATCTGAGGCCAAAAATTATAGGACAGTGTCGCTTACATCTCATCTCACTAAACTATTTTAAAGAATAGTTAGACAGAAAATCTATGACTTTTTGGAAACTCGGAAAAAATTCAATGATAACCAACACGGGTTTCGGTCAGGCAGATCATGCCTATCACAACTAATGGAACACTACAACAACATTATTGATGCAATTGAAAGTAATGAAAACTATACACAGACTTTGCTAAAGTATTCGACAAGTGTGACCATGGAATCATAATACATAAACTGAAATATATTGGAATAACAGGAAAAGTAGGGAAATGGATATATAATTTCCTTAGTGAGCGGCGGCAAGTCGTTACAGTACAAGAAGTATCTTCATCAGAATCAGAGGTCCTCAGCTCAGTACTACAAGGAACAGTATTAGCTTCACTACTCTTCATAATCATGCTAACTGACATAGATGAGGACGTTACCAGAGACAGCACCGTAACATCCTTTGCAGATGACACAAAGATCAGTGGAAAAATAAGAAACCTAGAGGATATAGGATCTCTACAAACCGACTTAAACAGAATCTACAAGTGGACGGAAGACAACAATATGAAGTTTAACACTGAGAAATTTCAGCTGTTACGGTACGGAAAAAGAGAAGACCTAAAATCCATGGAATATTATACCCCAAATGGACAGGAAATTCAGAGAAATTCCAGAGCAAAAGATTTAGGGGTTGTAATGACAGATGATGCGAAATTTGAAACACAAAATAAGATAGCAGTAAACAGAGCAAAGAGAATAACGGAACAGATACTGAGAACCTTTAAACGAAGGGATAGGAATGTAATGATTCCTCTAATGAAAACACTGATCATAACCAAATTGGAATACTGCTCGGTCCTAACATTCCCATATAAAAAAGAAGACATTAGACAGCTGGAAGGGATCCAGAGAAGCTTCACAGCCAAGATCAATGGGTGCAAAGAACTAACTTACTGGAAAAGGTTGCGCGAACTAGACCGATATTCACTGGAAAAGAGAAGAGAGAGATACACCATTATTTACACTTGGAAAATAATGGAGAAACTAGTCGCTAATCTTACTCTGAACCCTATAACTCCCCAAGCAACGGTGGAATGTAGAAACGGTAGACTGTGTCGTATTCCCAAATTGAAGGCGAGACAGGGAACATCCTTAACCCTGAAAGAAAATAGTTTTGTAGTTAGAGGACCAAAACTGTTTAATCAGTTGCCCAAAGACCTAAGAAACACGAAGGGATTGCAGTGGACATCTTCAAAAGAAGACTAAACGCCTGGCTCAGACAATCCCCGAGGAGCCGGGCGTACCTGGCTATGTGAGGTGGAGAGCAAAAGAAACCAACTCACTACTTCACCAAGCCAACTCGAGAGGAGGGGCGACAAGCTTCACCTTCGCGAAATGAGGAATCATCGCGCGAAACCTTTGTAAAGTTGTAAGGTAAGGTAAGGTGTATATATATATATTAATGTAGGTTACGAGAGATAGCTGCAAAGGATACACAATATACAAAATTATACATGTAGAAAACCCACATATTAATTTGTCTTGGGTTGAGTGACCTTCAATCAAGCACTGACATGATTCACCCTGAGTTTGCAGATTTTGATAAACAAAGGCTGGAAATGTGAGGCCTCTTAATGCAGTGTGTAGTAGGGTGTATCATGCTCAGGTCGAATATTGAAAAATTTGGAATTTCAAGATTGGAAGTATGTATTCCTATGTAAAATTAAATTTTGAGAGGAGTTTGTCTTCTGCAACTTTTGCGAAAATTCGCATTTAAGTGTTCAAAATCGCACTTTTTTTTCGAAAAATGGGATTTTTGGCCAATTTCAAAGACTTGGTAGCCTCAAATGACCTCCATATGTTCCATATTGTTCACATACACCCTTAAGCATGTCTAGGGGCAGGCTTGGACCCATTTAAGATCAACCAAAGTGGTTCATAACCCCTAAAATAACCAAAATCACCCAAAATGGCCCAAAACTAAGGAATTGTATGATTTTTAGTCTCCTATACACCACATTTCGCGGCTGTTCTCTTCATCAGGCAGAATCTTTTTGTTCTTCTTTCTTGGTCTTGCATGTTCTTTCTTTTAGAAACGCCTCCACCAATTTTTTTTCTTTTAGGCATCACTGAGTGTGATGGCAGCTGCCCCCCACCTTTCTGCAAGCTGCTGCGACGTTCAGCTTTTTTCTGCAATTGCAATCCTTCTTTAATATTTGTATAAGTCCTTCCTCCACCTCCAGCTTGTAATAATATGCTGGTCAACTGAATGTTTTGAGATTTTTTCTTCTGAAAGCATCTTGATTTGTCTAGCAGGTCTTGTAGAGATCTAAAACATGTTCATAATGTCTTGCTTTGACTTGAAAACTGGCAACAATTCTCTGTGATCGATCCTAGCATGAACAAAACCATCTCTTCTCTCTTGCCCATACACTGCATGAGCTGTAGCTGAAACTTCCTGGACTGCTCTTTCACAGCTTTGAGTGTGAACTGAGAAGTTCTCAACTTCAATTGGAGACCTGAGAAGCTCCTCAACTTCTCTTGACATTTTACAAGGGAAGAGTGGCTCATACAGTTTCCCTTATCCCAATTAATCAGAGTAATTGGAGAAGTGGCATAAAAATTCAGTTTAGGGTTTCTATGAGTTCTCAGACTCATGTCTCCATACTCAGACTTACCTCTGATCTTCTTGATCATCTCAACCACCCATGTTCTCTCCTCCTCATCCTCACTGCACAGGAGAGACGCAATGAGGTTCTCACTGTGAGCATGATATGCTCCACGAACTATCACATGAGTGATTATGTTCCTGACTTCAGAGGTCTGGCTTCTCAGCAGTCCCAGAGCGGTCACAATATGGTGAGGTCCATACCTCATGTGGTGCTTCACCTTGATCTCAAAATACATCTTGAAGTAGAAGTCCAGACAGAACTTCAGCAGCACCTCCAGCTTCTTCAACACCTCCTCCTTCAGACAATGCTGCCTCATCCACAGCATCAACAGAGCCTCACCTGTAGTCAGCCAGCGTGACTGATTCAGTGGGCCACACTTCAGACCAGCAACTTCCTTGCTCAAATCCCCTGTCTTGAGAGCTTTGATCAGTAGGTAGCAGTTCTTCTGGTCAGTGCTAAGGTTCTGTACAATGTCTTCTGGCAGTTCAATTATATCTTCTTCTGGCAGAGCCTTGAAGCTAAAGTTGACAGGTATGTCATTGATCTTCTCCAAAAGTTTTCCGATTGGGCCACTGAACCCAGACTTGTGCGTGTAGGGACCACCAAGCTTGATGATCATGTGCCTGAGGCTGAGTTCATTAATATGCAACTGGCATATCAGCCAGTGACACTTGTGACCTAGCAGTCTCTCCAAGTGAGTGATGGCTCCTCCATCAGGTCTTGTCTTGGTGGAGTCACCACCAAGGACCACAATAGTATCTTTAGCACCATGAGCACTAATCCATTCAAACAGAGCCTGAGCTATCTTCAGTGCAGGTTTCTCATTTCCTTCAGGTTCTTCTGGTGTACAATGGAAGAGATACTTCCCCTCAGGTTCCCAGGTAACGCTAAAGTGCTCTTCAGTTGTAATATCAGGATGGAAGCGGCCAGTTTCTTCATTGTACCTCATGATCTTTGTCTTCTTATCTTGTTTTCCATCAAAGAAATTCCTTGATCTCCTCTCCCTCTGTCCTTTATTCCAGGGCCTCCACCGAGGCACCTATTACAAACTCCTTGCCCCTCCACATCTTCATCCTGTCAACAGCTAGATATGCCTTATCAGCAGATAGATGGCCAGTTTTGATGAGATCTTGCAAGAAACCAGTTGCAATGGCTGCTGCAGGAGTGTTTGCCACCTTGAACCTGACTGCAGCCGCAGCAGTGCTTGAGATATCCATATAGTTCCTCCTGGCAGAGGTGGAGACTTTGCCAGTGTTGACACTGGAGCTTGTGCCTGGTGTAGTACTGGAAAAATCTGTGTCAGCAGTAGGAGCTGCTCTTCCTGGAGACTCTTGCAAGGAAGTCACCTCATCTTCATCATCATCACCATCATCAGCTATAAGCAGTAGCTCCTTTTCTTCTTCCTCTTTTCTGTTTCTCTTCTCAGCTGCCTTCTGTTCTTCCTCCTTCCTCTTAGCAGCCTTCACCTGCTTCACTGTTTCCTTCACATCAACAGATGCCATCCGGAAGCCAGAAACTTCTGAGGTTTTGATCCTCTGGTAATGGAGCCACTCTAGCTCTAGCTTTAGAATTTTCTGAGGCAGAGGACAGTCACAGTTAGCATGAACTCTAGCAGCACAGCCAGAGCAGACAGATGCTTCAGTTCCACAGAGAGTGATATCATGTCTGCAGTTTGTTATGTCAAACAATATATCAAGTTCAGATATTCTCTTCTCTCTCTTTGCAGCCTTCACTCTTCCATTCACTTGGTCAATCATTTCATTCCACCTGACAAGAATCTTCCTGGCAATGGATCTCTCTTGAATGATCACAGGAGGAGTGAACTTGGCATTGCTTTTGCGCCACTGTGCCAGTACCAGTGATGCCAAGTCCTTAGCCAAATCTTGCAGAGGGTACTGAGCTCTCTTTATATCATCCAGAAGCAGCTTCTATTCCTGGAGGAGGATTCCTCTCTGAAACACAGCTCTCCAGGTTGCAACTTCTGTGGGAAATAATTGCTTGCCAGGACCCACCAGATCACTCAGCTTTGAATCCGAACTTTTTCTGGTCTTTCGTCCTTGCTTAGCCATGGTGGCTACACAATCTTCACCAAGCTTTGTATCTGAAACAGAAAATTATCACAGTGAAACTCTAGTAGCCTATAACAGCTGTTACATTGGTTTGGTTTGGTAAGAAACCAGTCTGTTACATTTGTACTACAGTGTATGTCCTGCACAGCTGTTCTGTACATAACTAGAAAACGAAAAAGTGGAAATTTGAACACTTAAACGTGATTTTTAGCAAAAGTTCAAGAAAACAAACCCCTCCTAAAATTTAATTTTACATAGGAATACATACTGCCAATCTTGAAATTCGCGCTTCAATGAGCATGATACACCCTAGTGTGTAGTCGGCAGCTGTATGATGTGGATGAAACATTGATAGAATAGAGTAGAATAGAATAACCTTTACTAATAATAATAACAAATACATGTTTTCAATTTACAATGACATGAATAATTGTGAAGCTCGACTATTTATTTTATTTAATTTGGCTCTTAAGCTTTAAGCTTTAATCGGCTCTTATTAAAAATAAGCTAGTTGTTATTAATTAATAATAATAAATACATAAATAAGTAAATAAGTATTATTAATAGTTAAAACATGTACAGTATTACAATATTAAACAATATTAATGGACAATATTAAACAATATTAGTGGACATTAATCCTAGATTTTTGTTAGTATGCCATTATTAATCGGGATTTCAGCTTGGTTTTAAACAAATTTACATTCACAATATTTTTTATAGCGACATGCAAGTCATTTCATAGTTTCAATCCAATGAAAATGGATGAAGACAATCGAAATTGAGGTATAACAAGCTTTGATCTATTTTGGGTCTGATACGAGTGGATTTATTGATGAGTTACAAAATATCTATTTGCCCATTGCAAATTGATAATTTTGTTCTTACACTTGTAAATAAAAATAAAATGTGCCAGTTTGATTATATCGTTGAGCTTTAGTAGGTTTAGCTCTTCAAATAATGCATTAGATTGATTAAGGAAATCAGCATCAGATAATAACCTTATTGCAGTACGTTATATAAGGAAGAACAGGAGTATGATATAGAGTCAATAAATCTTGTTTAGGGACTACATTTCTAAGTTTAAACATTATAGCTATGCTCCTTGAAATCTGTTTCGCGATATAATTTAGATGATAACTCCATTGCAAATTCTTATCTAGCATTACACCAAGAAATTTTGTTACAGTACACTCCTTTATGGCGATTTCATTAACATTAAGTTCATGAAGATATACATTTCTTTTATTAGTAAAAATCATGAAATTTGTTTTACTAGTATTTAGGAAGAGTTTATTGGTGGTCAACCATTTCATTACACTGATGAATTCTGAATGAAATATATTCTTAGCTGTATTAACATCTTTGCAAGAAAAATAGACAGTTGTATCATCTGCAAACATTATGAAGTTCAGTATATCAGATGAACGTAGAAGCTCATTTATATATAATAAAAATAACAGTGGACCCAGAACTGATCCCTGTGGCAGACCATGTTTGACAAGCGCTTTAGTTGAGCAAACCTTATTTACTGATACAAAATGATATCTATTGGACAAATAACTTTTAAACCAATCACTGATCGCTCCTCTAAAGCCGTAACAATATAATTTATTAGGTACAATATTATGGTCTATTACATCAAACGCTTACTCAAATCCATAAATATTGATATCATTATTTCTTTGTTCTCCTTCGCTATATTTACATTTTCCATAAGATTTAAAATAGCCATTTCCGTTGTTTTATTATTACGGAAGCCATATTGATCTGGAGATAATAAATTGTAGGATTCTAAATATTGCTGTATTCCACTTTTTACAATTTTTTCAAAAACTTTGCTGAACACAGATAATGAACACACCGGCCTGTAATTTGTTGCTAGTGTAGGATCACCCCCTTTAAAAAGGGGTGTTATACAACCAGTTTTTAGCATTGATGGGAATATTCCTTTGGAAATACTTTGGTTGATAATTTCAGCCAAAGTTACAGATATCTTATGTTAAACAAGTTTCAATATAGGTACAGGAATGTTATGAATGTTATTTTTTGTATTTTTCAATTTACCAATAATATTCTGGACCTCAGTAGAGGTAGCACGAACAAAAGAAAATGAGTTTAGCGGCTTGGGTGGCATATATTCTGGAGGTGAGTGATCATTATTTATTAATTGTAAGCGAAGCTTATCAGCTATTGTAGTAAAATGTGCATTTAAAGAGTCTGCAATAGCAGTATCATCAGTAATTTCTTTATTATCAACATTTAATTTCTCTATTGAATTTTTCTTAATTTGTTTTCCGAGAAGTTTGTTTACGGTTGTCCAAATGTTTTTCATGTCTCCTTTATGTTTGGAAAATTGATTGTTACAGTATAATAGTTATATTTTGCAATTTTGATTATTTTAGTTAATTTGTTTCTGTATTGAGTATATTGTATTTTAGGAATTTTGCTCTGTAATTGCAGTTTGAATAATTTATCTCTGTTCTTTACTGAAGTGATAATTCCTGGAGTGATCCATGGATTTGCGACACTTTTGGGCGAAACTGTTTTTCTCCTTAAAGCAAAGCAAATATTAAAAATATGGAATAAGTTGTTATAGAAGAACTGAAACGTATGATCTGGGTCATTTAAAGGTTCATCACAGTCAAGTCGAGTATTTTCTACAGCCCCAATAAATTTTCTTTTGTTAACCTCTGAGAATATTCTGTAATCAATAGTTGTTTTGTCTGCAACCTGAACAATGTTATTGAATATAGCGTAAGTAGGAAAATGATCACTGATGTTAGTGGTTATAATTCCAGAATTTACGAGGGCATTGCTATTTACAAATATATTATCAATCGTAGATTCTGTTATTTGATTGCCATAGCTGCAGACTCGAGTGGGTTTGGTACTAGAATGACTAAGCTAGAAAGAATTCATTAAGTTTAAAAATTTATGAGAGATTGCTTCAGATTGCAAATTGAAGTTGAAGTCACCCGCAACTATGGCATTCGATTTATGAAAGTTGCATAACATGTTATCTAAGTGAATTAAAAAGCTATTGATATTAGTATTAGGTGGTCTATATATTGCATGGACAGACTATACATTATTTACTTTTGTCTTTTATATTCACAATCAGGTTTTCATTGTCACTATTACATAGAGAAAATACTTCGTTAGAGTCGTAAGTTTGATGCACATACACAGAGATACCCCCACCAATCTGACCTTCTCTTACAGTATGATAAGCAACGTAATTATCTATATGATATAGGTTTTTAATACTGCTTTTAATACTCCTTTCGTAATAAAGGAGAAATAAACTTCGTATATTTTTGGTAAGTAAAAATCTCATTAAATATATTAATATATATATATATATATATATATATATATATATATATATATATATATAAATGTCGACTATTCATATTATGAATTATTTTAGAATATTTAGGAGCTACAAAGCTGCTACATGCATATTATACTGAAATGTATATAAACTATAAATTTTATATATATTAAATATTCTTTGCATATAATTACATATGTATAATGTTGTAACATATATTCTGCTCGATTTTTTTAGTTCATTCAGAACAAAAGTTAAAGGGCTTATAAGGACAAATTTGCTCGAATTTTTAGTTTATTCACAACAAAAATTAAACGACATAATGACAAATTAATCATCAATATAATTCCCTTCTTTTTCTGTAACCTCCTCCCACCTGTAGAAAAGTTTTTTTATGCCACGTTCGAAGAAATCCCTTGGTTTCGAGTTAAAAAAAAGTGATCACTTCGTTTTCGATAGCTTCCCTGGATTGCAACTTTTGTCCAGCTAGGTGGTGTTGCAGACTTCTGAATAAATGGTAGTCTGAAGGTGCGATGTCGGGAGAATAAGGTGGATGAGGCATTTTTTCCAAACCAAATGTCTCCAATTGGGCAGTGGTGATTCGAGCAGTGTGAGGGCACGTGTTATCCTGTGGAATAGAACACCTCTGCGATTAATTAATGCAGGACGTTTTTCTTGTAATGCCATCTTCAATCGTTGAAGTTGCTGGCAGTAGACTTCAGGTGTGATTGTTTGGTTATCTGGCAGAAGCTCAAAATGAATAATTCCTTGCATATCCCACCAAACGCATAGCAAAATTTTCTTTGGATGGGGTCCACTCCTTGGCTGAGGTTCAGGCTTTGCAGTGATGTGCAAATATTGATTCGATGTTGAAGATTCGCCTGTGACAAATCATGCGGAACCCATTTTCCAACCTTCACTACTTTTCCTAACAGTTTCAAATGACGATGAATGGTCATATGGCTAACGGCGAGTTGCAGGCCAAGTTCTCTTACAGTTACTGTTGGGTTTTCCTCCACTGTTGCTTTCAGCAACTCTTCATCTAACTCATTTGGTTGTCCTGTTCGTTGATAATCTTTCAGACTGACGTCTCCATTTCTGAACTTCTCAAACCATCTACACATCCATTCGCTCATAACATCATTTCCATAAACTCTTTGAATGTTTTTTTGCGGATTCACTAACGTTAGATCTTTATGGAACTCATACAGCATCACATGTCGAATATGCTCTTTCGTGGGCTCCATGTTTTTTCAATTACTGTAATATCGTAGGGGTGGCGTTGTAACTATATGAAAAACACCAGAGAAAATAATCATTAGCCTAATCCTACACTAGCCTAAGTCATTCTATATCATTCTGTATTGTGATGATAAAACCTGTGTGAACCTGTCGCCGCATGTATTTTGCAAAATTTCTAAAACTATTTCACATTATCTTGAGGTTATTCTATTATCTATCGTCCGTTTTCTAATCAAACAGAATTTATGTTACAACCTGATATAAAATATATGTAGCATATCCATATATAATATAGTCTTATTATGTACATTATACAATAAGTATACATTTGAATAGACGGAGCCGCGTTTAAAATTTTAGATGAGGTTCTTTTCTTTTCATTTACATACCTCATTGTAGGAAAGAGACTGATAAATTATAAGTTATTTATTATATGGTTATAAATGTAAGTTATTAAAATATTGATTTGTTTTCTGTTTATTATAGAAAACGCCAAACGGCCAACCCGAAGTTCTGCCAGTAACTGCCTCATTGGAAAACCTTCAAAAGATCTTCTAACCTCGCGATTACCTTCAAAGCGTGAAGTGTTAAGGAAGTTCTTATTTCATCACATCGAGGAAAAACGAACAGTCACTGCAAGTTTGAAAGAGACTGTCTCTGCTGTTCTTTATATCTGGGATAAAGCAAGGATTCCAACTCAAAGATCGGACAGTGCTGAGAGGAAACTAAGAAAACTACTCGAACAATATTGCGCTCTAAAGAAAAATAGGAAGTCATCCTCAGAAAGCATACAGATGAATGTGGCAGTATTCAATGCTGATCTTGAAGACATTTTCGATGTCGCCAGAGCAGATGCCTTAAAGGTAATGACTAACGAAGCGGACAAAGAATTCCTTATCAAGCAGAGAGAAGATCGTTCCTGCGCCAGTTTTGGAGGCATTGATCGAGCCTTGGCTAAAAAGGAGGATCGGAAGAGGCAACGAGAAGAATCTGAATATAATAGAAAAAAGCGAAGCGACGATGAAAAACAAAAGAAATATCAACTTATGGCATCTGACAAAGTGATAACTGATGTGGATTCTTCGTCCTCGTCCACGGATTCTGATGCATCGTGTTGTCCATCTACATCATCTTCGAACCCTCTTTCCAAATGCAAGAAAACAGTCATCTCAGATGAGGTAGCCCAGGCACTGGACCGTCTTAATCTAAGCGATTGCAATGCAGCCTTTGTTATTGCAGCATCAGCTAAGTCTCTTGGCCATGATCTGGGTTCAATGTCATTTTCTCGAAGTACAGTTCGTCGATCTCAAATTAAAGCTCGTGAAACTTTTGCAACAGCTGAAAAATCAAGTTTTTCTCCGGACACTCCGCTTCTGCTTCACTGGGATGGGAAAATTCTTCCTGATATAACAGTGGGACATGAAAATGTGGACCGCATCGCAATCGTTGTTTCAGGAGAAGATAAATTACTTGTTGTTCCACTCATTCCTCACAGAACGGGACAAGCACAAGCTGATGGCTGCCTCAGGATATTGGATGAGTGGGGCTTGAGAAACCAGTTGCAGGGGCTTGTATTTGACACAACAGCATCAAATACTGGGCTGATGTCTGGAGCTTGTACCCTGATAGAGAGAGCTGTAGGTCGCTCTCTGACGTGGCTAGCATGTCGTCATCATGTGTATGAAGTCGTTTTGGCTAACGTATTTTCTATTATTCTTGAACCTTCGAAAGGACCACAAGTCTCATTGTTTAAGCGATTCATGGCACAATGGCCAGTTATCAATAAAGAAAACTTCATATCGGTAGGAATAGAACTTTTTGAATGAAACTTGTGGGAACTTTGTCAAGAGTTGATACAGTACCTCTCCGACGCTCTTCAGAACAGCAGCTTCTCAAGAGATGACTACAGTGAATTCCTTCATCTTTCTCTAATTTTCCTGGGAGGAAGTTTGCCTAAGAAGTGCAACATCAGAGCTCCATTAGCTCTTCATCAGGTTCGCTGGATAGCAAAAGTTACCTCTGCTTTGAAGATCTTTCTCTTCTAGAAGCAAATGAAACTTACTGTTCATGAAAAAAATGGTCTGAAAGATTTTTGTCTCTTTGTGGCACTTGTTTATAGTAAATATTGGCATGAAGCACCCTTGGCAGTGAGGGCCCCTAGAAACGACCTAGCTTTTCTAACAGTTATGGAGACTTATCCAAACAGGGTTTTGGCTGAAATTGCACTCATGACATTTAAGAGACAGCTCTGGTACTTTTCGGAAGAGCTGATTGGACTGTCACTTTTTGACTATGGATTGAACAGCAAAGTAAAAGAAAATATGATTAAAAAATTATCTCATCCTGCAAAAGCGAAAGGTCTGAAGCGCCTGGATTCAAAGTTGTTTAAAACAGCAAAACCATTGGAAACTTACGTCAGCGAGAAGACAGCTCAACTTTTCGATGTACTGGATAAAAACGGAAAGAAGATTGCTCAAGAATTTCTTTCGAAACTACCAAGTGATTGGCCAAGTAACGACAACTTCGAGTTGTTGAAAGAAAGAGCATTGAAGTTGAAAGTTGTCAATGACGCTGCAGAGAGAGCGATTGCTCTTATTCAACGGTACAATACAACGCTTACCAAAGATGAGCAGCAAAAACAATTCCTTTTCAGCATTGTTGAGACCCATCGACGAACGTTTCCTACCCATTTTAAAGAGTCTTTACAGAATTAAAAGCCATTTGTATGTTCTTTTGTGAAATTTCGTTATTTTTTGTCATTTAAGAGAAAATTATTAATTTCGTAGCGACCTCTAAATATAGTCAGAATGAGCTAATCTTTTGTAGCAGTTATCCTTTTATGATTTCAAACGAGGGCAGCCTTGAGGAAGTATAAAAATGAAAAATTTTATATTTTGGACCACCCTAATATATATATATATATATATATATATATATATATATATATATATAAATTAAAAATTTAAATAAAAAGATTCATAAATTAAAATTTTAATGGGTAGGATTCATGAGAAATATATTTAATATTAATTTAGTCTTTTTTTATTTTAATTTCTAAATGTATTGGAAAAGGGCTATCGCTGAAACTGATGCTAATAATAAACACATGTTTTTAATGCTTTTAAATTTGTTGAGTTTGTTGACAATAGTAAACATTTTTAATATGTACTGTATTTGCAAATCTACGAGTATTTCCACTAGTCGGAAAATTTATATTCTTTTAACTATTATTCTGATAACTTATAAGGAATGCAATGAAAATATACTGTAATTATTCACAGTGAACTATACATCACAGCATCGTGTTCTCTAAGGTAATTATGGTAATTGCGCTTAATTTAAATACAAAATTGCATCCGGGATAGAACAATTAAGTGGTAAAAAAACATTTTCACGTCTAACTGTACCTTTTTTATAGGTAATGAACTGTCTGCGTAAGAGAAAGAGATAACATTTGCTAAAATTATGACGCGTAAACTCACACTATACACTGCGGGAGACTATATAATTAAAATCTCAAATGATACAGTATATAATTTATTGATATCGATTGGTTACATATTTTCCTTTACTTTAGTCTTACCTCCACTTTATTACTATTAATGAGTACTATTTATAATAATAATTACTTATAAAACTTATAAAACAAGTTTCAGTAATGCAATATTAATCTTCTATTTGATTTGTGGACTGTGTAATCGAAATTCACTGCTGGTAAATTATATACCAAATTTATGACTGCTCCGGAAAACGTTCAAAGATTTCACTTTTTGCTTTTCCTTTTATTAACGTTACACCAAAGAAAGATTTAAGAACTAATTTTGCACCTATATAAAAAAGTTATTCTAATTTCCAGCAAGAGATGGCGCCATTGAGCTATAACTAAAAAAGCAAAATACTTTACTTTTAAGGGTTCCAGCAGTTATTATGTATCTTCACTGTGGTTGAAATTTTTAAAACTTGTAATAATTCACCTTCTTATAATAAATTTTGAGGAGTTTTCAAAGAATAATTATAATTTCTTAGTTTGAGGAAACAATAAAATTTATTTCTGTATACGTGCCCTCCATAAGGGGTATTTGTTTAAAGTAATACCGTCACTAACTTAAGAATAGTATTCTTCATGAATTTTAATATATTATATTTTTTTAAATAGCACAATTATTATTATCAATAAATTATTATTTATTATTTATTATTATTATTTTTAAATGGTTTGATTGTACGCCAAGCTATGAAATTCTTAAATTATAACTGAAATATTCGTTTCTGTCAGTGTAGAAGTCATTTACAAAAATTATTTAAAAGAAAATTACCTTTAGAAATATAGCAGAATAGGATCCGAGTTGCATTAACAAATAAAAAAAATAAAATTACTGAGTTTTCTTATCAAATCATAATCATCACTCTTATTTGCAACATGAAGAAGGTGGATATTCACTCTTGAAGCAGCAGTTTTTTCGTGAGAATGTTGTGTCATTTTGTGACAATTAACTCTCGAACAGTTTCTACATGACGTAAATGCGCAGTTATTGTTTAATAGTAAGAAGGGTCAGAAACTGACACAGCACTAAGACCAAATAAATGCTGCCCATTGCACTAACTCCCTGATTATTATTACCAATCTCAGGAGTCGAATTCCAGGTCTCAGTGTATTCACTTCCCTTAAATAGGAAAAAGGTATTACCCCACTGAGACACGAATGCCGTCTACTTATATTTTATAGGAGTAATGATATATGCAGACATACTACGTCATTTGCATATTTTAAGGGCTCATTCGATAAGTCATCTACCCCTGACGCAGAACCAGTCTTTAACTCTTTAATTAATCTCTTTACTTCAGAAAATGATATCAAAATATTTTCCCTTGTCCCTCCCACAATCGTTTCGCTGCAATCTATCTTAAGATTATCCCTACTCACACTGTTAAGAATGTTAGAGTAGTGGTTTCTCCACAGCTTTGCAATTTCATCCTCCCCCGACACCCCATCGATTGTCGGAGGGAGGACATTTTTGACACCCGTTTGATTCTTACCAAATTTCCAAAATTTGTTATTATCGTTATTTATGCGAGCTTCACAGGCTTTTGATGTTCGAATAGACTCTTCTTCCTGTTTACATCGCCTTATGGCCGCCTTATACTGACCTCGACTTCTACACATATTCATGTATACTGGTCCTAATCTGGGTCTACCATGAAAGCACCACAAATCATAGGCGTCTTTCGATTCCCTCTTCAGGGGGGCAATAAAATCATTCCATCCAGGAATAACCTTAGTATGATAGTTATAAGATTTAATCAGGGGGCTTCCTGCTTCTCTTAACAGGGATATTATCTTACTATAATGCCTATCTATGAGTTTACAGTGAGAATCATTTGAGCAAGGATTATTACAGGCAAGGTGCAAAATTTCAAAATTATTAAAGAGGTGACATGTTCTGTCTTTGTATTTTATTCTCTGCTGCATATTAACATTGGACCAATCGACGCGATTATTCTTACCTATTGAGTTCTTGTTAAGTCGTGTTGCGCATAAATTGGTAACGTTAATTAATATTTCTAATGGTCTATGATCAGAAAGAAGGAAATCATGCAAAATATGAACTCTAACAACTCGATCCTTTAGATTATTACTAGTGAGACAATGATCAATCCACCTGGTGGTACCACTCGTATCGCTAACGCAGAGCTTTCCAAACTCTTCACGTTGGCGACAAACTATTTAAGCATAAAAATTTTCACGACACATTAATTAATTTTTGTTATCAAATATCAAATATCAGATAATTTTTCAGTAGGTGGTTTATCTTGTAGCCGATTTTGTTGATAGAAAAATCAAAATTTTCAAAAAACAAAAAACACTAATGTGTCGCGACACACAGTTTGGAAAGCTCTGCGCTAACGTATGTAAAATTACCACTGGCTACCCCTAATACATCTACATCACTTATACTTAAATTGGCCGACTCGCACATGTTACCCAATTCTACAAAGAATTCCGAGTTCACATGTGCGTTAAAGTCCCTCATTATTATATAGTGAGAATATTTGGGGTTATCTGCTAATGACTTAATTTTGTACACCAAATCAATGTATTCATCTAGATTACTGCCGTTGTTGTATGGTAAATAGCAGTTTACAATTAATATGCAATTATTGTTCACTTCTAATTCAATGCCTAACAACCTTACATTATCGCTTGTTAAAAATCTTATATGTTTTGACAAATTTTTCCTTAATAAGAAAGCAACACCACCAAAAGGCCTACTGTACATTAATTAATCTGACAAGTCTACTGCTGATGACGCATAGTACATAAAGTCATCATGGATGGTAGAGAGGAATTTTAGCTCTTGCTTAGGTAGCCAGTGCTCCTGCAGGAGTATCAAATCTGCACTGTCGTAGATTTTATGAACATCTACAGTTAAATTCCTCACTGGCCTTACATTATATGAGACTATTTTCAACAAGTTATCCGCCATGACTGATAGAGAATTTATTATTAGTAAGATTATTATTATTATTAGTAAGATTATTATTATTATTAGTAAGATTATTATTATTATACACAGGACAACTTTCAGGCATTTCCGCTAGAGCGCCTATTATTATTATTATTATTATTATTATTTTGCCTGTTATCAAATCTCCTGGAAAAGTGAATAAACTCCTTAACAATAATACAGTCTGGCCATTGACTCATATTATACGGGTTGAAATGAGCAATTACACCTTTAATTATTACTTTAAAAGAGTTATAATATGGAGATTTCGTGTATAAAATAACATTTTATATATTTGCGTTTAAAATGGCATAAAATAAAATAAAATAGAATTTTATATATATCTGAGTTTAGAATGAAATAATATTTTAAAAACAAATATTTATTTCAAAGCAATTACGTAGCAAGATTAAATTACAAAATCATAGTATACAGAACAAAACCTTTAAAAAAACGCACTCTCCAAAAATTTGGCACGAAATACCACCATATCTTGAACAAAACTGTTAAGACTTCACAATGCTTTTCATTTAATATAAAAATGTAAAATATTCCTTACTCATGCGTGATACTCTATGATAGATAAATTTAATCTTCATGATAGATAGATAGATGGATAGAATAACCTTTATTAATAATAATAAAATAAATAAATTTTTTCAATTTACAATGACATGAATAATTGTGAAGCTCGCCTATTTATTTCATTTAATTTGGCCCTTAAGCTTTAGGCTTTACTTGGCTCTTATTAAAAATAAGCAGCTAGTTGTTATTAATTAATAATAATAAATAAATAAATAAGTAAATAAGTATTATTAATAGTTAAAACATGTATTACAATATTAAACAATATTAATGGACAATATTAAACAATATTAGTGGACATTAATCCTAGATTTTTGTTAGTATGCCATTATTAATCGGGATTTGAACTTGGTTTTAAACAAATTTACATTCACAATATTTTTTATATCGGCATGCAAGTCATTCCATAGTTTCAATCCAATGAAAATGGGTATTTTTTGAGATGAAGACAATCTAAATTGAGGTATAACAAGCTTTGATCTATTTCTGGTCTGGTACGAGTGGATTTCTTGATGAGTTACAAAATATCTATTTACCCATTGCAAATTAATGATTTTGTTCTTACAATCGTAACTAAAAATAAAATGTGCCAGTTTGGTTATATCTTTGAGCTTTAGTAGGTTTAGCTCTTTAAATAATGCACTAGAGTGATCAAGGAAATCAGCATCAGGTAATAACCTTATTGCTCGTTTTTGGATGACAAAGATACCATTTAATGCGTTGTTAGCGGAGATTCCCCAAACAAGAGTGCAGTATGTTATATAAGGAAGAACAAGAGTATGATAAAGAGTCAATAAAACTTGTTTAAGGACTACATTTCTAAGTTTAAACATTATAGCAACGATCCTTGAAATCTTTTTTCGCGATATAATTTACATGATCATTCCATTGCAAATTCTTATCTAGCATTACACCAAGAAATTGTGTTACAGTACACTCCTTTATGGCGATTTCATTAACATTAAGCTCAAGATATACATTTCTTTTATTAGTAAAAATCATGAAATTTGCTTTACTGGTATTTAGGAAGAGTTTATTGGTGGTCAACCATTTCATTACACTGATGAATTCTGAATGAAATATATTCTTAGCTGTATTAACATCTTTGCAAGAAAAAGAGACAGTTGTATCATCTGCAAACATTATGAAGTTCAGTATATCAGATGAACGTGGAAGGTCATTCATATATAATAAAAATAACAGTGGACCCAAAACTGATCCCTGTGGCAGACCATGTTTGACAAGCGCTTTAGTTGAGCAAACCTTATTTACTGATAATGATATCTATTGGATAAATAACTTTTAAACCAATCACTGATTGCTCCTCTAAAGCCGTAACAATATAATTTATTAAGTAGAATATTATGGTCTATTACATCAAACGCCTTACTCAAATCCATAAATAATGATATCATTATTTCTTTGTTCTCCTTAGCTATATTTACATTTTCCATAAAATTTAAAATAGCCATTTCCTTTGTTTTATTATTACGGAAGCCATTTTGATTTGGAGATAATAAATTATCAGGTTCGAATATTTCCTTAATAATAATAATAAAATCAGTGAGGAGGGACAAAAACTGGCACACAGCTCGGATCTTTTCGGTTTTAGGTCCGGCATTGAATTTTTTTCATATTTTTGGAATAGACGTAGAATTTTACGCTGCTTCCATTTCCGCAATCCGTTTCTTGGAGAAATAAACACGAAAAAAGTTATGTGCAAGTTTATTACGCTTACAGGTTTCCAGAACACAGAACGGAACACACCAAAGTTTGCTACTTGCCAAACTGCGTAATATCG
The DNA here is from genome assembly GCA_023014485.1 of Bathynomus jamesi. Classification (NCBI taxonomy): domain Eukaryota; kingdom Metazoa; phylum Arthropoda; class Malacostraca; order Isopoda; family Cirolanidae; genus Bathynomus; species Bathynomus jamesi. The sequence goes on from JAJOZX010002282.1 coordinate 89,121, forward strand.
TTCAGCATTTGGAGCACTAGATCTTTGCCTGCGTGTCGGCGACGCCAGAGAAACTCGCAGAGATACGAGTCGATCATGGAACGGTGCGTACCACACCGGCGCTTGTTCCCGCGTTTGAGTTGGTTCCACGTCGACTCTATCCGTTGCGTGTGTGCTCCAGTTGAAGGGTCCACGAAGTTTTCGCTGTGGTTCACTGTTTTGTGACTGAAGCTGTACCCTTCGAGCTTTTCGATGCGTTCATACGCTTTCCATTTGTTTTAGGTTAGGTTAGGGTAGGTTAGGTTAAGTTAGGGTAGTGGTGGTTAGGTTAGGTTAGGGTAGGTTAGGTTAGATTAGGGTAGGGTAGGTTAGGTTAGGTTAGGGTAGGTTAGGTTAGGTTAAGTATAGGTGGATATTTGAATACAAGTTTTGGGCCATAACGTTTTTCGTGTTTATTTCTCCAAGAAACGGATTGCAGAAATGGAATCAGCGTGAAAATCTACGTCTATACCAAAAACATGAAAAAAATCCAATGCCGGACCTAAAACTGAAAGGGCCCCACAGCTCAAACCAGAAGAATGGGGCCCGTTGAGCTAATTCCTGGATTATTATTAACCAGGACCATCGGGAATCGAACACCTACACCTACATCGCTATGTGCATAGCGTAATTGTAGAGCTAGTTTATATATTCTCCTCTTTCCTGTACATTTTCTTAGCTACTTTTCAGGGGTCAAGGTACAGTATTTTCTTCAACATATTTCCTCAGGTGCCAGCCAATTACAGTCCACAGTTACAAAAATCTGGACTCTCTCACTAATGTCATCTTAGGAGGAGACTTCAACGCTAAAGACACTAGCTGGTACCTGCACAACCAAAGCAACACCAGAGGCGCCAAAAAAGCCACACAACTAAACAGCTTCTTCATTCTTAACAATACAGAAGAACATACACACATACCACATCAAGCAGGATACTCAAACTCCTCCCCAGACATAACGTTCTGTTCCCCTTCACTAGTAGCACATACACACTGGAGAACAGAAAAACAACTGTCATCAGACCACCTGCCCATCATCATTGCAACACGTTCTACACTCTGCCCCAACAACCTTAGGCACACTTACAGAAATTACAAGAAAACTGATTGGGAACAGTTCAAAATACAGACCGAGGAACAATTCACTACATTAAACAGCACACCCATCATAAACATCAATACAACACTCAAGACATTTAATCAGATCCTCAGTAATGCAAACAAATACATACCCAAGGGCAACCTCAAACATAACACACAAACACCACACACAGAATCCATAAAACAGCAGATACAACAGCTCAACACAGAAATAAACAACAAACTCAGAGAAAAACAAACAGAAGCATTTAAGGAATTCATAACAACACTAAACCACTGAACAGATACATCCAGGCTATACAAGACTATAAAGAGCATTACCCACTTTAACAGGGGCATTCACACCTCACACGCGGCTATCTGTTCCAGCCAAAATAATATCCCAACATATACACAACAAGCTAACATTGTAGTTAATCACTACGCAAAGATAAGTCACTTAAACAGAGACAACAACCAGAAGCACGCAGACAGATAAACAGCCAGAAAAAAGAAAACCTACAGACTCGACACGACCATTACACCCTTCAATACCAGACCAGACCACCAAAATCATCAAAAACATTAAGAATTCGAAGGCTACTGGACCAGACAACATATCTAACATACACCTTAAACACTTGGGCACACAGGGAATACTAGCTCTCACAAACATCAGCACATATTCATACCAACACTGTATTATTCCTGACATATGGAAACAAGGATAATTATTACACTACTCAAACCAAACAAAAATCCAACAGAACCAGCTTCCTATAGACCCATTACTTTACTATGCACAGTGCACACCTTCCAAAGTAACAGAAAGACTAATCTTACAAATCACCAACCCACACATACCACTATCACCTACTCAACATGGATTCAGACCTCACCACTCAACACGACATTACTCACTAACAGTGGCGACTCGTGGTATAAATGTATGGGGGTGCGATTTCATAAAATTTATAATTTTTAGAATTGTAGTACATAAACAATCACATGGTGCTTCCGTACGGTACTTATATGTCAAAAGAAGCCATAAATTTGTATTAAAAAAATATTTTAATAAAATATAAAAATAATTGTTGAATAAATTTGACTATAATAAATTTGACTATAATAATGTACCACTGTACGACAACACGGACTCACAATAGGCTAGTGCGAATCCAACTGCCGCTCACAAGAGTACTGTACTTGTATTAACATATGCTGCTATGCCAGACGTACAATTCTAGTTAATTACAAATAAGTAATAATTTTAATAAAATACATATAAATGGCTTATATCATTATTACTGAAGTAACTATTAGTAAAAATAAAGTTATTATAAAAAAAATTCGCGATTGTACTTATATTTTCATTACAACAGTAAAATATAATTTATATTTACTTGAGCGAAAAATCTATCGCTCCATTCGGCTGCAATATTATTTTGTATTCAAACAGCGGTACGCTGTTTGAAGCCATGCTATAAGTTTAGAATATTATGTACTTTATGAAGGCTTACTCAAAATGCCTCATGAATCATGATATGCCACATGAATTTTTAAAATATATTTCAAGAATATTTATTTTAATATCTTAAAATTAATATATTTTTTATCTGTTAAATTAATATTTATCGTTTCAAGCAAGGGGGAGCGACCGCTCCATCGCTCCTATACGCCAGTCGCCACTGCTCACTAACCTCACGCAGCACATCATGGATGGCATCAACTCCAGACGACCAGCTCAACGTACACTGTTAGCAACAATAGACATTAGTAAAGCATTTGATGCTATCCCACACTTCCCTCTCATAAACAAAATATTCAACACAAACATGCACAACAACACGAAAAGGTGGTTGAGCAACTATCTTTCAGGAAGATACTCACATGTCACATTTAATGGCAAGTCATCCAAAAAGAATCTTTTTCGGAACGGGATCCCTCAAGGCTCTGTTCTTTCACCAACACTATTCAACTTATACTGTACATGCATGACATTCCAACACCCTTAGATAACAAGCTTACCTTATCATCATATGCAGATGACATCACTCTAACATCCACCCAAAACAACATAAACACCGCTACAAATAACCTACAAACATACATAAACAGTATACAAGACTGGCTCACACACAATAGACTCAAAATTGCGCCAACAAAATCAACCATCACCTTGCTTACAAGCAACACAAAAGAACACCAGATAATGTTGTTTAATATAATAAAACCATTAGCAACAGGAGCTCTGTTGACGATAATGCCAGCTTGTGATGCCAGCAAAAAAAAAATAGACTAACACAAACTTAGATGTAGCTCGTAGCGTTAACTAACCCACTTTTTGTTATTCTTTCTACTTTTTCTCTCTCTCTCTCCTTCATTGCATGTCTGTAGTTTGCATGGTATGATAGTGTTTGAGTTAGGAATGTGTTGCATGGTTTGTAATGCGTTCTTATTTTACTTCTTTTCATCTCTTACCGCATTCCGGCAGAGTGGGCTGCATCTTCTACCTCCCAATGGAGTGGAGGACTGGTCTGCAACAGCTGGAAGTATTATCGTCGACTATTTTTCCGACTTGTCGGCAGTGGCCGGCAGATGGTGATGGTGTTTTTCTTGCTCTCTTTCAGAATGAATTTTAACCCACGAGTGATAGGTAGGTTTTGCTACTTACTTAACCCCTTATTCTCTTCTTTTAACCCCTTACTTTCTTCTTTCTCTCGGGCTAACCTTAGAGTGGATCTTAGGGTCTTTGTTAGCCTTAGCTTCTGTAGATCTTAGATCTGAACTCCACAGCTTACACTAAACAACACAAACATTCCACACACTCACAGGACCAAAATACTTGGGGTCACATACAACACATCATTATCTTTTGCAAACCACATTCAGGACATTAAAAACAAATGTACGTCAAGACTTAACACGCTTAGGGTACGAACAGGCACAAACTTTGGATACCAGCAAGAAACAACATCACTCTTATACAAACAATATATTCGCTCAGTTATGGACGATGCTAGCCCATGCTGGGCACCCATTATCTCAAACACACACATAAACACCTTACAGACGATACAAAACAACGCACTTCGTATCATTACAGGATGCACTCAAACAACACCAATAGGACACCTGTACACAGAAACAAAAATACTGAAAGTTAGGGAACATTTAGACATGAGAGGAACACAATTCATGGCAGCAGCGACAACTAACCCACAACACCCCTCCTACTACATGTACAATCACGCTCCAACATCTCGCACCATTAAGGTAACACCAGAGAGACATTATAACCAAATTCTCCATTCCATACCACGCCCCACAGACATCACACAGTACAGAAAACACACACACACACCTAACCCACAAAGCACTGACACGACTTGGTCCGAATGCGGTCCTATGTGCGAAGCCGACACCCATTGAGAGGTCAGAGACCAGCCTGAGCAGATCGGATTGAGTCAACTTAGCACGATTCCGATGTGGACATTACCCCAACTTACAGACATATAAACACAGACTAGACAACTTCACAGACGACACCTGCCACCTGTGCCAGGAGACACCACAAACGATTGAACACATTATGACAGACTGTAACGCTCTAGCACAACAACGAACACAACACAACATCACTAGTGCGCTGAACCTCTGGTCCACTCCGGAGATGGCGATCGGTTACCTGCGTGCCGCCGGCTTGCTCGATCAGGGTGGGCTGATCGGCTAACCAACAACAACCTTTTTTCGTACCCACCTCTGGCGGGGAGGAAACGGAGGGTAGGGAGAGAGCCTTATGCCTTTCTATCCAGTTTCCTATTATTGCTTGAATAATTAAAAAAATGAACTAGTTTAATAACATGAACCTCCGTCCTCTTATTCTTGTAATCCCTTGTAACGCAGTGTCTAAATTTCGCTTATAATATAGGGAAACGGTTTATCCACTGAGCCAAGCGCATTGGTGAATATTTCCTTGGTCTATTTTCCTCTGATTTTTTAAATATTTTCATCATATGGTTTCAGCATTGCTTTCAGTCTTAATTTATTTTATTTTAATTTGTTATTTTTTATATTTGTATCTTATTATATCTGTGTACGCTATATATATATATATATATATATATGTATATATAGTCATTTTTCTTTTATTACTCTTCTTTCTGTTTTATTGCGGTTTTTCACATATATATATATATATATATATACTGTATATACAGTAGGGTTGTTCTTATTTGGGCTTAAATTCAAAATTTTGCTATTTTTATGAATGCACCCTCGGATAGTGTGCAAATAGCTATAGAAACTAATCCTGTAAAGTTTGAGAGCGATCGCATAATTTTTACTACTTCCCCCGGGTACTTTTGTATTCTTCCCCGGGTGAACCACAGGATAGTGTTGTACGTTTTGTTAAAATTGTCGTTGCGGAATGCCGTTGGATGGAACTGATATCTTCGGCATGTCAATACTTTGTAGTTGAATTGTATACTAGGTCCCCCTCTATAATGTTATAATGTTATAATGTTTCAGACCAACAAAGACCCTAGGATCCACTCATGGCTGGTCTACCTAACTGTGTTCGTAATCGTGTATTGTGTATACACATACGAGGAAAAGTGTAGGTGTGGCTGTAAAGACTGTACAGTAATGTAGAAATGTGTGTGCACCCATTATGGGTCTCCCATTTAAAGGTGTTTGTGGGGCAAGTGAAGATCATGAGTTTTTCAATACCTCACAGTACTATGGGGGGCACCGCTCGGCAGAGGAATCTCTTTAAATGGGGTGTGTAAGGACAGAGAGTATCCCCTAACCCAAGACGCTGCCTCCCTATATCCCACAACACTTGTGTTGAGCTGTGGGATCTATCCCCACAAGGCCTTAATTTTACTACCTTAAACTATACCCTTTCTATCAACATGCGCGTCCAATCGATTCTTAAACATGTTTATAGACGTGCTACTAATTACTTCTACCGGCAAACTATTCCAGCTATTTACTATTCTATGCGTAAAAAAGTTTTTCGCAACTGCTGTCTCGAACCTTCTACTTGTCAACTTACACCCGTTATTTCTAGTCCTATTATATTGAGATATTTCGAAAAAGCTATCTCTATCTACGTTATCAAACCCATTCATAATTTTGAAAACCTGGATTAGATCACCCCTTAACCTCCTAGTCTCGAGTGTAGTCAATTTTAACTCTTTAAGCCTATCCTCGTACGACTTTGACCTAAGAGACGGAATCATCTTAGTTGCTCGTCTTTGAACTCTTTCGATTTTGTCTATATCTTTGCGCATATGCGGATTCCAAAATTGGACCGCGTACTCCAAATGGGGTCTAACTAATGATTTATAAAGAGGAACTATAATATCGCGCGATTTGTACTCAAAATTTCGAGCTATAAAACCTAACACTTTGTTCGCCTTAATGACCGCCGCTGTACTTTGTTTCGCTACTTTTAAATCACCAGTGACTATAACTCCTAAATCTTTTTCCTGCTCTACGCTTGTTAAATCTTTCCCTGACATACTATACGCAAAATTACCGTTACGCGAACCTATATGCATAATTTTGCACTTATCCACGTTAAATCTCATTTGCCATGTGACTGACCAAACAACGATTTTATTCAGATCTTCCTGAATTTTACCTCTATCTTCGTCATTAATCGCCCTACCACCCAGCTTCGTGTCATCCGCAAACTTTGAAACTGTACTGACTAGGCCGACATCTAAATCGTTAATATATATAAGAAAAAGCAAGGGGCCCAATACAGAACCCTGAGGAACGCCACTCGCTACATTAGCCCAACACGACTCCGCTCCATCAACGACCACCCTCTGTTTCCTGCCTCGCAACCATTCTTCTAGCCAATTTATTACTACACCCCTGATTCCATGAGCCTTAGTTTTTTCAATCAGTCTTTTGTGCGGCACGGTGTCAAACGCTTTTTGAAAATCTAAATACACTACATCAACCGCCCGATGTCTATCGTAAACGTTAACCACGCTTTGGAAAAATTCTAAAAGATTAGTTAAGCAAGATTTGTTTCGCCTAAAACCGTGCTGCGTATTTCTGACCAGATTATGCACTTCTAAGTGTTCGACTATACGATCCCTAATTATTGATTCCAGTAGCTTACCTACAACAGACGTTAAACTGATTGGCCTATAATTTCCCGCCGCACCTTTATCGCCTTTCTTAAAGATAGGTGTTACGTTCGCTAACTTGAAATTATCTGGTACGCACCCCTCAGAAATAGACGCATTAAAAATCTTTGTTAGCGGCACAACAATGCTATCTTTTAATTCTTTTAGTTGTATGGGATATATGGAATCCGGACCCGGTGATTTACGCGTTTTCATTTTATCAATATAGCGCATTACTTCCCCTTCACTAACGACAATATTATCCAAAATATTACCATTATCAAAAGGTATTATGTCTATGACCGTAGGGATATTCGTTACATCTTCTATAGTAAAAACTGACGTAAAAAATTCGTTTAGCAAGGTAGCCATTTCCTTGTTTTCAGAGACTAGATCTCCATTTCCATTTTTTAATGGACCTAAGACACTTTTTACTGGATTTCTATTATTGACGTATTGAAAGAATCGCTTGGGATTTTCTTTACCGTCACGAGCTATGGAGATTTCAAATTCGCGTTTTGACTTTTTTATTACACTTTTAGCTTCACGCCTTAGAGATATGTAGTTGTTTCGTAACAACAGATTATCTTTATCGGACTTGTATAGCCTATAAGCCCTCTCTCTACTCTTTATAATGTCTCCTACTCTAGAAGTAAACCACAAGGGCTTGTTGTTTACTTTCGCACGCTTAATTTTGTACGGTACACATTCCTCATTTATAGTCCTAAATACCTTTACGAACGATTCCCACATTAGTTTGGCGTTGGAGTTCCCCATTATGTTTTCCCAATTGACGTGTGAAAATTTATTTCGAAATTTACTAAAGTCTGCGTGCTGGAAGCTAGGAATTTTAGTCGAGTTAGTTGGTTTCGAGTGACTTACTGAGAGGACAAACTCTACCATATTGTGATCGCTATTGCTCAAAGGTTCTATTACTTGAAGATCAGTAATTAGCCTATCATCCGTAGTTATTACTAAATCTAAAATACTGTCCAACCTCGTAGGTTCCCCAACCTTTTGAATAAGAAAGCTATCCTCGAGAAAATTAACAAAACGATTACCTTCCGCGTCTCCCTGCATTGTATCGTAATTCACGTTGGCGCAATTAAAGTCACCCATAACTAAAGCCTGCTCACTACCGATTATTCTCTTTAGTTCACGATATAACGCTTCGTCCGTAGCAGCTGTTTGATTTGGGGGCCTATATATTACCGCAACAAGAAGTTTGAAATCGTTGAATTTAAGTTCTGCTATAGTCGAATCTATCGGTTCTGGAATTGAGTGCTTTACTTCTATAACGTTCGCAATATTATCTTTGATATACAACATAACACCGCCTCCTCGCCTACCTATTCTGTTTTTAACAAAAAGTCTATACCCTTTAATTTGATACTCCCCTACAAAGTCACGTGTTTCAGTGCTAAGCCACGATTCATTTATCGCAATTAAATCATACTCTACTCGAGTATTGCCCCTCAGTGAGGGGATCTCATGGGCGCCCATCTCCCACTCATTGTTGCCTAGTTTGCTGAAGTCACGGTGGACTTGTAGGCGTCATGGTAGCGCTGGCGGTGCGCCTCGACGACCTGGAGGAGGAACTGACGCTGGTCCTCGTCCTTTGTCAGTGCCAGGTTGTAGTCCTGCATCATAGCGACGCCGCGCTCGGCGAAGTCGTTAGTGACGCGGAGACTCGCCACCCTCCGCGCGGAGGCGGCATACCTTGGGTCACTGCACTCCACTGGGTCGGAAGACAGGAAGGTGTCGTCGATGCCTAGCACGTGGAACAGGAGCCTCGATGAAGGTGACGAAATCAGCGAGGGTCTTGCCGTTCACCACAGCCGGCTTCGGCTCGACGACGACGCGCTTCGGAGGGCTGTCCGTGCCCTCCTGCTCCTCGAGCGCCTTCACCATCAATTTCTTTGTCTCCGCAGATGTGTTTTCATTGAAGAAGGCGAGCGACACGAGTGGCTCGCTCAGATACCACAGGTGCCGACGCGCAACGTCGTTCGCCGGGGCGGCGGCTGGATTCGGTGAAGCGAACCAGGCCGGGCCGGGACTTAGAGGGCAAGGGCGAAGTTGATGAATCGCCTGAGACCGGTCCGCTCCCGCGCGGTGAGGACTAACTGTTCGCGGAACAGGAACATCTTGAGGCAATAAATGGCCTTCGCCATGCAGCGCACGCGGAGGGCACCTGGGCGCATGAATCGGATGCCTCGCGTGTGCATGCCACCGAGGACGATAATAGACAGCTCCAAGAGCTCGCGGTAGTCATTGAGCGGCTGCTGTTGGGAGAGGTGAAAATGGTAGCGGGCGATGAGGTCGTCGCGCGCGTCCATGAGGGCCGCCGTGGCCTCCTCGTCGTCGATGACCAGGTGGCGCTCGGTGTTGATGGAATCCCACCGTTCCTTGAATAGCTTGAAGAGCTGGACGTTGGGACCGGAGGAGGGGCGGAAACACTCGCCGAACGTTGGCGGCGACGAGTTCGAGCATGTGGTAGCGGCAGGCAAGGTTGAGCAGATCCTTGCCCAGCTTCTGTTCGATGAGCACGCAGGCGCCCGCGCGCGCGCCGGTGTTGGACGCCGTCGTATCGAAGCTCAGGCCGGCGACGCGGTTTGCGATGCCCTAGTCCTCCTGCGCCTCGACGACAGCATCCGCCATTGCTTGACCAGTGCCGGTAGCGAGCTTTGGGACAGCGAGGAGCTTGGCGACTCCTTCACCGGAGACAAGGACAGGCAGCTGTTCGACGTTGTCCGCGCCTTCCGTCACGTCGGCCACCAGCTTCCCGTCCTAGTATACGATGAGTGGGGTATCGACCGCAAATGCCCGCTTGATGACGGCGGCGGTTTCCTTGCGGTGCTTGATGCGCGAGTTGTAGAACGACGACTGGTTCACGGTGAGTTCCGCAACATTGTGCCCAAGACTCTCGGCAATCGCCACCACGACTTGGACCGCGTTGTTGTCTGTGATGTGCACGCGGTCGAGCGCGGCGGCCACCTTCGTTATGATGACCTTCTGTCGCCCGCGGCGTTTCGGCCTCCTTCTCCTGGCGCGCGCGATCCTCTGCGATGCGATGCGCCTGTTGCTTCTCACGCTCAGCGAGGAGGCGGTCGTCCCCAAGCATCGCCCTACGCCGTCCGTACTCGCGCTGGGCCAGGAGGAACGCCTTCTTCTCCTGAATGACAAGCATCTTCAGCGCGTTCCCGTGGGCGATGTCGAATAGATTGCTGAGACCGCCCGTTCAGCGCTTGTTCACGAGGAACGGCGTGGTCGCCTGCGTTTCCTTTCGCATCAGGTTCTTCCACTCCTCGTGCAACTTGATGAGCTTCTGTGCGCAACGATGTTGAACGGAGGTCGGAATCCGGGCGATTTCTCAAAACTCGTATTTTTTGTTTGCCGATGATGTGCACATGGAAGAAGCGGCGCAGGACCTCTCCTTTCGACGGCAGCTTTGAGCGAGTCAGGGACTCAGATGGGTGGCCTACCAGAAACACCTTGGTTGACTTCCGCGTCGTACGCTTAACAGTTGCAGTCGACGACATGATTTCAAGTCTGTGAAAGGAAAAATGTTAAAACTTATTAGAAAAATAGACACCTTATAACATGAAATATAACGATTAATATAAATTAATGATATAGATTTAAATAATGAATTAAAATGAAATTAATAAAATTAAAATATGATTCCCTCGCTAGCAAGCTAACATTGTCATCTACAAGTTTACTTTTCCACAATTTATTTGAGAAATCAATTCCTTGGAGGCTTGGCTTCTAGGCCTATAAGGCAAGACGAAACTAAAATATCTGCACAACCGACTCCTACGCTAGGATGGCAATAACTGCGTTACTGCGTAATATTATTTACTAAAACAGAACGCATTAGGAGGCGGAGCAATCGAAGAAGCAACCCAAAAGTTCACTGAGTTCACAGGGGGAGAATATAAAATGGCCGGGGAAGGTTTTAAAAATTATCCGATTGCTCTGAAACTTCACATTTGTTTTTATGGCTATTCGCACAATATCCGGGGGCGCAGTCATAACAATTAAAAAGTCGCAAAATAAGATGGAACTCAGTGGATTTAATTTTCCCAGAAGAGTTCCTTGTTCCATGCATGGTCTGTGTGTATCATAAAAAACCTCAGGGAACCATTCTGAGTTCACTCCCATCATGAAACGGACATGTTATGTGCCTTGAAAAAAGTGGACGCTCAATTCTGCTAGTTGAGGTTTAAGTTTTGGTTTTTGGCTAAAAATATAATAGTTACCCATTTTTCTTTGATGTATTCAATCCGACGTGAATGCAACGAGTCTTTTGCTTATATTGAGGTTCTAAATGTAACGAAGCTAGGCTGCTTTAAACCCTAGCTCCTGATCCAAAGCTGGATCCTATCTGCTTTGCAGATAGCTGGTGAGGGAAGCTATATTTTTGGGACCTTTCTGCGAGTGACCCCTTGCCAACGTCGGGCTAACATCATGAAAAAGAAAAAACTAGTGTTTGTCATTTACCATTACTTATTCGGACTATAGTGGATTTAATTTTCCCAGAAGAGCTCCTTGTTCCAGGCACGGTCTGTGTGTATCTCACACATATATATATATATATATATATATATATATATATATATATATATATATATATATTCAGACGACGATATGTTTTGCTTTGCTTCCACAAGAGTCAATTACGCGCTACATTCTTCGTTTGACTGCATTTCTGTATGCTCTTATGCCTCGCCAACCTTTCGCAGTGCGATAACCAATTAGTGTACATGATTGAGAATCATATTTCCTGTCATTTTCCGATGTGAGAGCCTTTTACTTCGCTCGTGCTCGTAATTAATTTATTTTGTCTACTTTAATTTTTGTTTTATCATATTGTTGTATAAAAAAATTGGTTAATAGTTTCACCATTTACTATATTTTATGCTTTGTTTTTGTTGTTTTTGTTGAGATTGTTAAATTAGAGATTTATTAATAATATAAATTATAGGGAAATTTTTAACATAAACAAAGAATAGAAGTTAGTCAGGATATAAATTCCAAGTGGGCCTCACGTAAATCCCAGAAAAGGCTACGTGACTGCCTGTATGCATGAAACATCCAAACGGGTCTCAAGAGTGTTTGTACTGGAACACGTGACGTTATTTTGTTCAACCAATGGTGTATGAGAGAATACGTCACGTGATGCCACACCTCCATTTCAACAAAGCATGTATTCGTAAATAATCTTAGTTTCAAATAGTATTTGAAATATATAAGTAAATCATTTAATAGTGTCAAATAGGTAACATAAGTTAATTAAGTAATATCAAACAGTTAAGAATTTGTAAAACTCATACTATATTGTACTTAAAATTATTTGTAAGTTTGAGGATCAAGCAAAAAAAAAAGTCGTGAGATTGTGTTTTCCCTTTGCCAAATGAAAATCGAAATTTTCGAGGCTAGAAGGGAAAAAAGAGAGGGTACTTGTAGGTTATCTCGCCCCCACCAATTTTGACAGAATATTTTCGTTAAAACTAACGAAAATATCACGACTTAACCTAACCAATTATCAAGGGCGTACAGTTGATCTATGAGTAAATAGTAAATACTATTCCAGAAACAAACAATGTTATAATTAATAATAGATCAACTGTACGCCCTTGATAATTGGTTAGGTTAAGTCGTGATATTTTCGTTAGTTTTAACGAAAATATTGTCAAAATTGGTGGGGGAGAGATAACCTACAAGTACCAAAGAGAGCATCGTGTGTCGAGAGTCAATGAATGACAGCACATCGTAATTATATATACAGTGTTGGGTTTCCGATATTTTCAGCATGCGCGGAAATCTGACTGAGTCAGCGAACAGACTATGTCCTTCAATGACTATTACTTCATTCCCCCAAAATATAGTCATCGCTCCAACGTTTCCTTTATATGTTATTTTTCACGTGTATATATATATATATACTGTATATATGAGCTGCAGGTCAAACCGTATGCGTACGTACATAATTTGTACTAGTCTGACCAAATATTGAATAGGCCTAGCGTACTTAAGTAATTATGTAGCCAACGTCCTATTAAAAATTAAAAAAAATTATGCGTAAGGACTTAGTTACAATCCACGAAATTTTAGTATGTTAGTACTAGGTAATTTTATGGTTTGTATGCCATCTTTTAGCATCTCCTGTTTTATCGATTTTCTTGAGAAGCTTGTCCAAACCACCTGCAGTTGGCTTTCGTTAATTAAAATCGCTTTAATTATCGCAAGACTTTTCTGGAATATTCGCCATAAATCCAATGTCTCAACTAAAATGCTAAAAGATGGCATACAAACCATAAAATTACCTAGTACTAACATATTAAAATTTCATGGTTCTATGTACCGCATTTACCGATATATGAAGGATTTAAAAGGTCTCCTGTGGTGCGCAACTCCTTAATTTATGTGGTGCACACTAGGGTGGATCGATGTTACATTTTTTTCGATTTCCATATTCTAATAGAGACAAAAACTTGCGCATGCATCAGAAAATAGCCTCTGCAAAATCTTAGCTTAATAGGTAATCATCTTCTGCCCCCGGCAGAGCGATGAAAATCATATTTTAGTAGTCAAAAACGTATTTTTAAACCCTAGCCTAGAGTCATAAAATTTTGCGTGTGTGTTATTTCATGCCTAAGCAACGATATAAATGCTATGGGAAATATATAAATGCATTATTTAAGACAAAGAGCCGATCTGAAAATATGTATATTATACATTGTATAATATACATACTTTCAGATCGGCTCTTTGTCTTAAATAATGCATTTATATATTTCCCATAGCATTTATATCGTTGCTTAGGCATGAAATAACACACACGCAAAATTTTATGACTCTAGGCTAGGGTTTAAAAATACGTTTTTGACTACTAAAATATGATTTTTATCGCTCTGCCGGGGGCAGAAGATGATTACCTATTAAGCTAAGATTTTGCAGAGGCTATTTTCTGATGCATGCGCAAGTTTTTGTCTCTATTAGAATATGGAAATCGAAAAAAATGTAAAATCGATCCACCCTAGTGCACACCCTTTTCCGATTGCATTTATTTCTTACGCGCGTGTTCGTTTATTTCAGGATGACTCTGCCTATCCACTAGGATGGCCCTTTAATTTTATACGCATATTTTCCCTCGGCTTTCTTGAAGCCCACTTTGGATTTCAACCTTTCAATGTTAATTTACCCTCAGCTTACAAGAGAGGCCTATTGCAAGGTAGCATAAAAACGACACACTCCCTCTTATAAAATTTATTTAATTTAACTCCAAATAGTACATAAATTCAAAGAAATAGGCTGATGTACGATTACAAATTTTGTTTAAAAAAATCAACTTATTCATTTAAAGAAAATGTTTGCAAGTATTTAAGTCTCAAAAACCATTTATACAGAGAGGTTTTTATTTGCGTGTAACTTTAAAAACCACAGCACTAAATTCAAATTTCGAAATCTTAGGAGAGGTTGAAAAAAATGGTTTACTTACAAAAAATTTGGCAAAGTTACTCTCAACAGTTCGGTGCGAGTTCCGCAGATTTTTTCCAGGAAAAAAGTCCGTCAAATAAATTAGCTCTCCTCACACAATAACTGAATGGTCATGCACTAACTTCCCGGATTTCCACGGGACCCACTTCAACACACGATATTGACTCTTCCCTGAGGAAACCTAATACGTCGCAAACTTAAAATTTAACATTTAATGAGACAAAATTAATTTAAAAGAAATTCCACAAAGTTCTTGTTTTTCCCGGTCGCTAACAATAAAGCTCGTGCACACAAGTTCGCGTAAACCAAGGCAATTCAAATTTTTAAGTACAACGTGAAACAGTTTTAACTCAACTTAGAAATTTTCAATCACGCCACAGATTTCAAGGAGTTATTCCTACAAGCCACTTTTCACTTTCAAGGACGGAGCTACAACTAACCTAGAAATCTAAGTTACACCTTAAAATTTCAAGGACTCCGCCTTACAATATTCTGAATGACCTATCAAAAACATTTTCATTACATAAGGTCGTCCCTACGAAAGCTTTCATCCATACATAAGTAAAGAAGGAGCTTTTCTTTTCCCTCACTGGGTGTTCCAAGAAGCATTGTCCTTTGATTGGACATTGACATTCCCTTCCAAAAACAAAGCCTCCTTTTCCTTAAAATCAACTTAAAATAAAGTTCTTCCTTCGAAGCCACTTGGTTTCTGAAATTTATGACCAACGTCATGGTCCAATTTAAGAAGTGGATTCAAAGTCTGTCTCACAAAAGTTTAACCACGAAGCGAAGAGAAAACAAACCATTTTACATCCGAACTCGGCCAGCTTGTTTTCCCTTCTCTTTGTAGCAATGGCCGCTCCTCGACCCTGCCATAAATCTCTCCCGCAAGGTTGGGTTGTCCTGGGTTATACCATTCACGTGAGAACACAAAAATAAAAATCGAACGAACGTTAAACAATCTGAAACATTTTTATTTATTTATTTATTTATTTATTTTTTTTTTAACCTTGTAAAAAGAAACCTATTGATATTCTTCAATAACTATAATCTAAACTACCTTGCTTTAGAGATTTAAACAAAATCTTAAAACTAAAATTTCTGCTCCTATTCTCGTAAGAGATTTCGGCACACAAATTTGCCGTCACAACACTCTTTTTTTTTTGTCGACCCGACAATGTAGCAGTAGTGTAAATAGAGAATTTCCAGTGGTATAAAGAAATGTTCAATAAATCCCTAATTTTCATTAGTTTTCTTTGAAATCCGCTCACCGTATAGGAAAGTTACTTGGTTGTGGGGTTTGAGAAAAATATTGAAATCTGACCATAACTTTGGATTTTACAGCCAAAGTTCGAGGTCTTCCTTTTTTTCTGCCCACCCGATATATATATGTTAGATTATCTCCCTCCATTTCCAGTTCGCTACACATTTCAAAGTCAAGTTCATGGCCTCGATCCCCGCTAACAAAGTATTTCATTTCCAGTTTACGAGAGACGCCTTATTTCTTTAAAATCAAAATCAAGTTCAGGGCCATAGCCCATGCAAACAAAGGATTTATTTTATTTTATATAATTGACGTACTCTGTTTACCCGGATACGTTCCCTAAACGAAAAAAAGAGATTTGCTTTTCCCGCATACGCCCCTTTGAGATTCCCGGCGAAACAAAGGGTTCAGAATATTTCGTGACTATGCCATCCATTTAGTATTTCCTTTAAAGTAATATGTCACGCGCGAGCTAAGACACATCAAAGAGCTATAATGTGCCTGACTTCCGGAACTTCTAACATATAAGGAGGGAGTTCACTCCCTTCAGGAGGAGAAGCAAATAGACAACACTAGACTGAACACACCAGACTAACCTTCGAGTTTGAGAGAGGACTCGAGCCGCGTTAAGAAGTCTTGGGATAAATTATAACTGAGTAGTAAAGCAACTTTGATTTAAAGTCGAACCTATAGCGACGCGATAAATGTAATTCCTCAACTGTAATAGCACACTAATTCAAGTAAATTAAAAGAAAACTTTGCCAAACATTTCCTTGTCCCCCGCGAGCCTTTAATTCGCACTCCCCTGAGCGCACCTGAGGAAGTAAAACATAGCGACGACTTCTTCAAGTCATCATCAGCATCGAGAGTATAATCTGTTGTAAGTGGTAACTTCTCCCAGCGAAAACAAAACAGACCGAAGCATACAATATATACAGTATATATATATATATATATATATATATATATATATATATATATATATATATATAACCCCGCAAGGGGGTTCTAAGCTCGTGCTCTTGAGTGCTCTTTGTGCTCGTTTGTACGTGCTTGTTCCTGGTGGTTTCACGTGCGCCCTCCCGGCCCTAGCACCCAAGGATGATGGGGCTCGACCCTGCAGTCCTTGTCATCCTTGGTCTTTTTCCACTTCGACTGTCCCCTCCACCCTTTCTTTTTCCTCTGTCTTTCCTCTCACTTTTTCTTTGTTTTTCCGCTGAGATATGCCCTTTAAATAGAGGCGAATCGGTTCTTCCTGAACTAAAAAAATATATATATATATATATATAAATATATATATATATATATATATATAATATATATACGAGGCAAACCCACAAGGAAAAATAAAAATGATTCCAAGACCTTTCGTGTATTCCCTGACGAAGTGTACTTATGAATACACGAAAGACCTTGGAATAATTTTTCTTTTTCCTTGTGGATTTCCATCATTCATTCATTTCACGTGTAATTGTGAAATTCATTCCATATATATATATATACACTACCAATTCTGATAAAACTAATTCATTTCATTAATACATCTCAAATTCACTGTAATGAAGGTCTATTTAGGGACCAGTTATTTACAAAATCAAGACCTACTGTATATTAACTGATTAAAATGTTTATCGCATATTCCCACTGATCTCTATGAATTACTAGATAGCGGATCAGCATATATTTATATGTAATGAATTGAAGCCGTCGAGCCTCCATATTGGTACTCCCACAATGAAGAATGCCAACATTTGTCCGCTCCGTATCTTCTGAACAATTAAGAGAATTGGGATGATACTTTGCACAATTGTTACCCACCCCCAGATGATTTGTTATCGCCCACTCTCGGTGTCATACTTTCAAGGTCAAAGTCACAGCATGGGTCAGAATGTTTTCGCGTTCGCTCCATAACTCTTGAATAAGTGAAGGGATTGAAATAATACTTTACACAAATGTTACCCAACATCGGTTGATTTGTAATCGCCCACCCCCTGGGTCATGCCTTCGAGGTCAAGGTCACAGCAGGGGTCAGAGTGTTTTTCGTGTCTGCTTCATAACTTTTGGATAAATGAAAGGATTAGGATGATATTTTACACAAATGTTACCCACTACCAGATGATTTGTAATCTCCCAGCCTCTGGGTTATACCTTCAAGGTCAAAGTCACAGCAGAAGTAATAGTATTTTTCGTAGGTCAAGGTCACAGAAGGGGTCATGGTATTCTCTTGTCTGTTCCATAACTTTCGAATAAATGAAGTGATTATGATACTTTTCACATACTGTATGTTACACACCACCAGATAATTTGTAATCGCCCACTCCCTAGGAAATATTTCAAGGTCAAGATCACAGAAGGAATCAGATTGTTTTTCGTTTCTGCTACGTAACTTTTGAATAAATGAAGGGTTTAGGGTGATACTTGATACAAATGTTACCCACCACTAGATGATTTGCATTCGCCCACCCTATGGGTCAGATCTTCACGGACAAGGTCACACTATGGGTCAGATCTTCACGAACAAGGTCACACTATGGGTCAGATCTTCACGGACAAGGTCACAGCATGGTCAGAGTGTTATATATAATTAATATAATTATAGAAGTTAATAGAAGCAAATTTAATTTCTAAGTTCAATTTCAGTTTACATTTTAACTTTATTTAAAAATGTTTTGGAATGAACACCAATCCATAGAGAGGCTGGAACCTCCTTAATTTTACATTCATTTCAAGAATATATATATGGTGGTGGTTTATATATGGTGGTGGTTTCAATCACTCGAACAAAAAATATATATACAGTATATATATATATATATATACATATATATATATATATATACACTGTACATTACATACATGTGAATAATATTTATGATGAAGATAACCACGAAGGAAATTAAAACACGAAATTAAAACACAAAATCCTTTTGGTTTGAGAGTACCAATATGACGGACTTGCGACTTCAACATTTTAAACTAATGCGCTATCCAGTAATTTATAGAGATCAGTGCATATTCCTCTCCGTTTTACGTTACAGTCAAATTTTAGGTCCACTCTTCCACAATAGATGCCCAGATATTAAAAAGATCTTCATTTTTAGGGAAGTTAAAAAAAATTGTACTGTTTGTGGAAGTTCGTACATTGTTACAGAGTACTGCAGCACACTTCAAAGTCATTTTGAATTTATTTACAATAAATAAATTATAATTAACTTTAAGTGCTTTCACTCTCATTTCATGAGTTTTTAATTTACAGTTGAGTCATTACGTCGTCAGCCTCCAACATCTATGACGAAAACAGTCTGAGTTACAAAAGATTTCTTTCGTAATAATTGATAAATACGAAACACAAAACGTATATGCAAACAGGAGTCTAATCATTTTCGTTAATCAATAAAGTAACATAAATATCATCAACTGTTGCCGCAAAATAGAAGTCAACATCTTCCTTCCTTGAATATATAATCAATTTTAAAATTAGAAAGCCGTTTTGAGCAGAAAACTGAGATTTGTTTATAAAAAAACCTCTGAACAGTTACCTTGAACAACCTGAAAAAAGTGTTAGCAGCTGAGGAGGAAGCTTCTAACAGTGGCTGTATCCTCCAGCGCGGGACACGTCAACGCGAAGAAGAGGCGACGTCAAACCGTAACATCAACGCGCTGGTGGCCAAACTTCCTCAAATCTCCGTGCAGCGGGCTGTCTACGGTTGGCCAGACTAGCAACAGTCAACGGCCTGTTGCATGGCACGGTCAGAGTGCCGATCGGCTCCCGGGACCGGACCTATTCTTAGCGTGCTATTTTTTTCATTTACTGGGAGCAATTGCGTGCTCCCCGGACTACTCTTACTCTCTGGCCACATTAAGACTAATCCAGGCCCCACACATGTCACCATACACAAAGCCATAGACACAATAGCACCATGAGACACAAACAGAAGTATAATATTAACATATTACAGTACAACGTAGATGGCCTCACAAACAAAATCATTCAGTTTAGGGATTTCGTACACAAACAAAACATTCACATAGCACTTATACAAGAAACAAAACTAAAACGCACACACAAAACACCCACCATCCATGACTTCACGGCGATCCGTCAAGATCTTACTGGGGTTCACGGGGGTGAACTCATCACTTACATACATAAAAGCATTAGCTACACTGATGCCATCCAAAACATTACAAACACAATCCAAGCAGATAACACGATAGAAATACAGGCAGTTAACATTAAAACGTGCAAAATACAACACCACACTAATCAACATTTACATCCCACCAGATAGTTCACCTCAGTTGCCAGCCAATTATTATTGAAATTATTTACTGCGAAGTTCTCTAGGACTCTGTATGATTTCCCTCCACCTCATTATTCCTCGGGGACATATAATAGACTGATGGTCTCAGAAACGAGATAAAAAAGCGAATGTTACGACATAAAGTGGCGTTTTTTTATATATCACCGCAGAACCTTTAATCAAGGAATAAAGACACATTACTCGTGATTGTTCAGTTCTTATCTCTCGAGTATAATATTGATTGATTTGTATGGTGTATAATAATACCTTCAATAATGATCTTGCATTTGTTATATCGATAATAATAATAATTTAAGATTAATACCTACCTTAATTAATAATTTTTATTCATGATTTATGTATTATTAATAATAATAACTATTTTATTTTTAATAGGAGCTCAGTAAAGCCTAAAGCTTAAGCGCCAAATTAAATAAAATAAGTAGCCTAGATTCACAATTAGTTAAGTCACTGTAAATTGTAAGACCACTGTATTATTTTATTATTAATAAAGGTTATTTAATTCAATTATTCAATTCAAAATACTCAATGGGGGTTAGAAGCGAGGGCATTTTCACAAGAGTAATCCATATACATGGTGGGAGAAGTCGTTAAGGATTTTATACATACAACTATTTAGTTAACATTATAGAGATAAGTGTTCAAATGATCAAACAAATCAAACAAAAGTATATAGAATTTTATTCATTCAAATATTTTGTTAAACTGTAATTTAATCTTCAAAAAGTTCTCCGTGGATTCTCTCTGAAACTCTTCTTTGTTCTTCTGAATATATCGAATGGGATCCTTTTCAGTTCTTCATCTTTTCTGCGGTCAATGGCATTCACATTTGGATAGATGAAACCAGGAGTGTAGACTTTGTGACGCAAATAAGCCCAAAGACAAAAATCACATGGGGTTAAATCAGGTGATCTGGCTGGCCACTCGATGGCACCTCGCCGCCCAAGCTGTCTTCCTTCAACGTTCCTGTTCTGTCCTAGGGTCACTCCTGGCCTTGTATAGTTGCTTTGAAAAGTATAGCATAAACTGCAGTGATATCATTGGAGTTTATTTATTATTAACAAATTATTTGTATGCATAAAATCCTTGGAGTCTTTTCTCCCACCTTGTATATATCGACTATAGTGAGCGAGAGTCAGCGAGAGAGTCAGTCAGTCAGAGAGTCAAGCAGAGGAAGAAGTTAGTCGAGACCAGTCCACCAGAAGATCTTATTTTCCCTCCGTTGCCACTTTTATTTCAATATTTCCATCGATCCCGTACGAAATGGGGCCTACTTTTAAGATGAACTTAGGACAGTAAATTCACTCAGTTAACTTCCACGGTAATCCTTGAGGAATAACAATAAAGTTCTACCTAGGCCTATTCAGTCCCAAGGCCTTATTCTCGTTTCCTCAGACGTATTTGATTTCCGATCATGGGCTATTTCACTTTATCAATTGTATAACGTAAGTGTAATTTAATGCATTTTGCTAATTACAAAAGGCTAATTACAAAAATACAAGTTGGATAACATGAAGCCACTTGGGGGCATATCAAGGTTATTCAAGTCAGATAAAGTGTGACCAAGAACCATATAAACCATTCATAGAGCCAGAGCGCATTACATTTTTTGTGAACAATGTAATGCCATCTTTTCCTATTGAGATTAAACGATAAAAGCATATGACTGTATTTTGTAATAAAAAAAAAGTTTAGAAAATCAGAATTTAATAAGAAAAAGTTACATCTAAATTGATCAATCCTGAAAACATTTTGAATAGCTATATCCATCCCCTCCCCAATCAGTGTCTCTCAGAACTAAACGTGTGTAGTTCCTTTATTCTTTCACTGATTTCAATCTTCTTAGAAACCAGAGATAAGTTTCGTTGTCCTACATTGCACACCTTCAAGCATATCTATATCCTACCTATGGTGAGGAGACTATGTTTGAAAGCATTATTCTAAATGAATCCTAACAAAAGAATTATATAATCTATGGATGACTTCCTTACATTTGTAACTATCAACCTTCTTAATAATATTTATAATTTTATTTGCCATATTTCTCACACTTAAGTATTGTTTAGAAAATTTTAGATCACAATTAACTATAATGTCTTTATCTTTTTTCACAACTGACATCCTCATCCCAGTAAATAAGTTTTAGCTATTTCTACCAAAATAGATAACTTTGCATTTTGAAAATTGAATTCCATCTGTCTTGGGATGGGAAACTAGCCTAATCCTAAGCTTGGGAGACTAGCCTAATCTATCAAGATCTTTCTGCAGTTTACAGTTGAAAACTCAAGAAAGCCTTGCACTCTTTCCTCTACAATTGAAAAGTACTGTTTAAGAGCCTTTACACAGTTTTCCCATTGTTTTCTGTACAGTAGGGCGGAGTGAAAAACTCATTTTTCGAATTTTCAAATTGCCTAGTGTGGAAAATGTGTGGAGTAGTGAGGAAATAAGCTGGTATAAATTTAAAATCATAACATTAATATCTTCAGGTGCCACAATGACCTTCAATATTGAAAAAAATTGAAAAAAGCAGATTTTAACCAATAATTACAGAAGAGTCCACGATGCACAATAGACAAGAATTTATTCACACTTGTATAAAAATAGCTCAGTCAACCTTTAAAAAAAGTTTCTATTCTCTAAAAACAGTTTTCTATAGTCAGCTCACTCAGCTGTCACGTGAGTACCTCGGTTCAGTGTAGCTGTCGCTCTCGTAGCAGGTGGGTGTTCTGTTGTTGGCGTTACTCAGATAGTCTAAACTATATTTCTTATATATTTTGCATTTCTGTATTGTGTTGCCCTAAGTTTGCCATGTACTATTAACTGAAATTAACGTATAATTGATATTAGCTCTTTCTTTTTCAGATTTGTATACTTTCAAAATGTCTCGAGTTTGTGCAAAATCAACCAGGGCCTCAACTGAGTGCCCCATGTTTGGTATGGGAGAAGATTTGTGGCACAGGAATCTTCCTACATACGAAGGAGTTTTTAAATATTACTTGTTTGTAAGAAACGATTTGAAACAGAATACTAATAAAGATCCTTCAATATCTCAAATATTAGAACAAGTTGTTGATAAATTGAAAACAATTTGGGAAAGTGCTTCCGTCCCAATTCTGTCAGACAGGCGAATTGAAACAATGTTCAGAAGCTACCACGAAAAGTATCGTGTCATTATGAAGCCATACCAAAGCAGAAAAAATTCTGAAGCTTACAAAGCAAAGATTGATATGTTCAAAAAAGAAGCACACACGAAACTTTTTGACATTGCAGCGTGCAAGTGCAAAGTACTAACACAATGTTCTTGTCCCAAAGAAAAAACGGTTCCAAAGGAAGAAGTGACGTTCCTCTTAGATCAAAGGAGTGAAAGAAAACTGTTTATTGATAGAGTAGATATTATACTCTCAAAGAAAAAAGCATCTACGTTGCTAAGAAAGCAAAAAGAAGCTGTGAGGCTCACCAAAGAATCTTCACAGGAGAAATTGCAGGATACAAATGTTGAATTATCATCATCGACATCAAATAGTGAAAGTGAATCTGGCGAAATATCAGACGATACATTTCCAGAGCCAGTTAGCTCGAAGAGAAAGCTCGAACAACCTGAAGAACAATTATTCAAGAAAAGGAAAACTACAAATCTACCTACAGTGGCTACTGCTTGTGACAGGACTGCAGTTTCAGATCGAGCTGCAGCATTCATTGTTAGTGCAGTATTGCAAGATATTGGAGAAGTTTCTATTGACAATACATCTGAAGTAGTGGATAGGAGTAAAATCAGAAGAGAAAGACAAAAGAAAGATCAGAAATTATGAAAGATCAAAATCAGGTCCCAATCAGAGGAATCTATTTTGATGGTCGAAAAGATTCTACACTCTTCCAAGAAAAAAAAGAGTCCAAAGTATATCAGAAGAAGGTAACAGAAGAACATATCACTTTAGTGAGAGAACCTGGTTCAGATTATTTGGGCCATTATTCTGTGAATTCTGGATCAGCTGAAGAAATATGTAAAGGAATGTTTGAGTATATTGGAAATAATGACATGAACCTGGAAAACCTTGTTGCCATTGGATGCGATGGTGCAGCAGTCAACACTGGAGAAAAGGGAGGCGTTATAAGGCTTATAGAATTGAAGCTGAAGAAGCCAGTTCAACATTTAGTGTGCCAGCTCCATGCCAATGAATTGCCATTACGCCATTTAGTTGCAAAGCTGGATGGAAAAACATCTGGCCCCCGCGGATTCACCGGTCCTATTGGCAGGGAATTAGAGAACTGTGAGAGTCTTCCTATTGTCGAGTTTGAAAGGATTGATGCTGAGGAACCAACTGTAGACTGTGATGATCTTAGCACCGACCAAAAATATCTAATTGATATTCATCAGGCCATAACAAAGGGATATTGCTCTCCAGGTCTTGCTCATCGTAGTCCAGGCAAAATGGCACATTCACGATGGCTGACTACAGCAAATCGTTTGCTTCGTCTATACGTTTCAACTGTAAGTCCATCTGAGAACCTCATGAACATTGCTTCTTTTATAATGAAGGTCTACATCCCAATGTGGTTTTCTATTAAGCAAAGTACGTCTTTTGTCAATGGCTCAAAACATGTTTTCAAAACTATTGAACTAACAAGAACACTGAATGACGAAGTAAAGGATATTGTAAACCCTGTCATACAAAGAAATGCATTTTTTGCAAATCCAGAAAATATTCTAGCATCAATGATTCATGATGACCGCAGCGCCATAAGAGAATTAGCGTGGAGGCGAATAAAGAAAGCAAGGCAAACAAACAAGGAAAAAGTTGTGAGGCGTTTCACAGTACCTGTTATTCAATTTGAAGCTACTGATTATACTGATTTAATTAATTGGCAAAAATGCATTGTCACTGAACCACCTGTGACAAGACACCTGACAGAAAATGAGATTGAAGAATTCATAGAAAACAAGAGTACCCCTCCATTCGAGAAATTCCCTTGTCATACACAAGTAGTAGAAAGAATGGTAAAATTAGTGACTGAAGCATCATCAAAAGTATTTGGATTGAACGCGCGAGATGGCCTCATAAGATCAACACTTCAGTCACGTAAAAAAATGCCATCATTCGAAAGTAAAGCTGAATATAAAGTTTAAATAAAACGTTAATAGAAAAAAACATGCGCAAGGATGGGTGGTTGGGAGGGCATGGGTGGAGCTCGACACGCAGCCACCTCCTCGTGGTGAGTTCTGGATTATTTAGATCATTAATCAAAAGAACATTGATCTAAATAAACTAAGAGCTGCGTAATTCAGTAACTATTTTGGTAATTGGAACACTTAATATATAATAATAACAAGTAAGTTTCGGTTATTGTACTAATGCAGAATATAAGAAAATCATTCTATTTCACTTTTTTCGACGGCTTTGTGGCACCTGAAGATATAATGTCGCAGGACTAATATTTATGCACAGTCATTATCTATAGCACCCACATATTTTCCGCACTAGCCATATTTGAATTTCGAAAAAAGGTTTAAAAACCTCATTTTCGATCCGCCCTACTGTACAGTATTAATGCTCTGAGTTAAAAACTTTCCTATATTTTTTTTCATGCTGTTTCATGTGTGGTTTCTTTATAGAAATAATTTTCAGTTCATTTATTTCATCCGAGGCAGACTATTCACTTTGCTATAAATTGTCATCTGTAGTATGATAAGATGAGGGAAAGGTCGTAATATTCTCAATAGATCTGTGAAATGGTAGACTGAGGTCTTAAAAGGTTTCATCAAATTTTTCCTCGCATTCTTCTCATTTCTATGCAGTTGGCACTAGCCTGAATTTTTATTGAAATATGCTTTGAACAACTCCATACTGTACACATATATAATGATGATTGTTAGTTGTTGTTGTTGGTGGTAAGTGGCTCAAAGGTTTCTGAGCCGAGTTCGAGTTCTATGGAAAACATACCAGTGCAGCACCATTACCATCATTACCATTGTTGGTATACTTCATAGGTTACTCATCCAATAAGGAATGTCATTCGAGGAAATGCAACATTTAACCATCGCCTGCTGATTTTAAAACCATCTCCAACATCTTTCATGATGGAAGGGGAGAATTTAACATAACACCATATTGGATATCAACTCTTGAAACATTAGTTAACCTGTAGAATATTTTGGGTCGCAGCTGTTTGTCGATAGAACAATGGGCTTATTGTGAAGGTAGAAATCGCGAAAGTATCTGAAGGCATCTCTGTAGCTATAGTAGTCCTCCTCCAGAGAACGAAGTGAACGATAAAAAGAGATCACGTGCGGCAGGAAAAAAACGGTGTTGGCCCTGAGAATGAGTAGAGGCCTTGCGGGACGCTCGCTGAGAGAGATGTGACATGAAGGAGAGTGCTGAGATGGGGGAAAATGGGGAAGTCCGTGGAGAGGGAGAAGTGTATTCAGTGAAGAAATCCACAGAGGATGAAAATGGGGATAGTGGAGGAAAACAGCGGATGGGAGAAAAGAAGGGGACGACGAGTGGAGGTATGGGAACTGGATCGAGGAAAAGAAGGCGTCGTTCTGGCGCAAGTAGGAAAGTAGACATTCCACGAGATGATGCAAGCAGAGAGTGAAGATGGCAGGGGTACGTTAACCCGAGCCAGGTTAATGCCGTGCGTTTGCAGAGGTGCTCGTTGTTTGCCTGTTTGTTTGTTTGCTTGCTTGTTTGCGTGTGCGTACGTGCTTGCTTGTTTGCTTTGCTTGCTCGTTTGCGTAGAACGGTCTTGAAGCCTTCCCATAAGGGTTGGATAAAAAACTTTGTGCTTTAGCATGAGTTCGCAAGTGCAAAGGGGCGCGTTGCCAAAGGGATTTCCCGCCAAATGATACAGCGTACAACGGCCGAACATGAAAAACTGTCGTATATTTGGCGGGCGTATATTGACGAAACAAATGCGCCGCGGAGAGCAAATCGAACTTGCTGTAGTACCACGAGAGGGGGAATGTACCTTAGTGCCCATCAATAGAGGTGGAAATTTTGAAATGCGCGTTCTTTCGTTACGAAGAAAAACTGAATGTTAATGCACTGGTTGTTAAAATGTCACTTAGAAAAAAATGTGTGCATAAATTTCATTTTACGAGGATGTTCTGGGTGTTCTTTTTATCACGACCGGGTTTTCACCAATTTATTATTGCCACGTTGGAAATATAATCTTCCTCCTCAGCATAGTTAATCCCATTTCTATATTGGGTCACTGTTTAAGGTGAGTCGCCTCCATCTTGGTCTGTCGTACACCATATCCTCCTCCAAATTCTTCTCCCGTAAGTCCGCTCTAACAATCCTTCCATCTCTTCTTCGGTCTTCTTCTTCTTCGCCCACCCGGCAACTCCATCACCATCACTCTACGTCCGATATAATCTTCATCTCCTCATCACGTGCCCATACCATCTCAATCTTGCCTCCTGTATCTTCTTTGGTGCCTCTGCCACGTTCACAGTTCCTCTAATATACTCATTCCTGATCCTATCCTCTCTTGTCACACCGCACATCCATCGCAACATCCTCATCGCTGCTACATCTATTTTGTTTTCATTTGTCTTCTTCATAGGTAATACCTCCGTTCCATACAACATTGCTGGTCTCACCACAGTTTTATATATCTTTCCATTCAACTTCACTGGCACCTTTCTATCGCACAAGACACCCGACATTTCTCTCCAATTCTTCCACCCAGCTTACACTCTATTATTAATTTCTTTCTCCACATCTCCCTCATCCATTAACGAGCCCAAGTACTTAAATCGGTCTGCTCTTTTAATCACTTCTCCATTTATTACCATCTCATCTTCCTGATCCTCATGTAAGCCACACCGTAAGTATTCAGTCTTCCTTCTGCTTATTTTCATCCCTCTATCTTCCAACGCTCCTCTCCAACTCTCTAACTTCTGTTCCATCTCCTCCTTTGTCTCGGCACACCATGCTATATCGTCTGCGTAAAGCATACTCCATGGCGCTCTCTCTCTCACTCCCTCTGTCAGCACTTGCATCACTATGTTAAAGAGAAACAGGCTAAGCGCAGATCCCTGATGCAACCCAACTCTTACTTCAAAACTGTCCGTCTCTCCCAGACAGCTCCTAACCGTCGCATATACATCGCTATACATTTCCTGTATTAGTCTGACGTTGGAAATATAATAATAATGTTAATTAAGTTAATGATTGCTTTGGCTCAAGGTCACCAGATCTTTTCAGGTCAAATAATATTATTAATTAGGAAATTAATATAGTGAGGTTATTCTTTTATTAAACAAAACAAATAAGTGGTAAAATTGACAGTAACGTTTAATTAATATTGTGCAGTGAATGACATTATAATGTTTAATGAAATGCTTACTAAAAAATGCTTGACCTACTGGTTATGGATGAGAACAGTAGTATCCCCGCAAAAATGCAGAGTGCAAATCAATTGAATGTAACAAAATCAATAATGGTGGGGGAGGGGGTTTAGACCCTCCAAGGGGGAGAGGAGGGTATGCAACAAGGGGGGAGAAGGGTTAGACCCTCCAAGTGGGGTATGCATAGAGGGGGAAGAGGGTAACCTAATCTAACATGGGCGGAGAGTGGGGTGTTGAATGGAGACCGGGGATGTAGACCCTCCAAAGGGGGTAACCTAACCTAACAATGGTAATAAAACGGAAGGAGAGGAGGAGAGAGAAGAAAAGATGTTCTCGCTCGCATGTCTCCGTGCATAATGGAGTCTTGAGCAGCCATTCTGGGTGGCTTTAGCATCATAGCCAGTTAGCTTAAAAGCAAACCATCACACAGCCAATCGTAGGCAGCCAGTTTCTTTAGAGGACACACACACACACACACACACATAATCTTAACAAGCCCTCCTGGGCGGCTTTAGTATAGTCTAACT
Organism: Bathynomus jamesi; assembly: GCA_023014485.1. Classification (NCBI taxonomy): domain Eukaryota; kingdom Metazoa; phylum Arthropoda; class Malacostraca; order Isopoda; family Cirolanidae; genus Bathynomus; species Bathynomus jamesi. The sequence continues at coordinate 118,340 of JAJOZX010002282.1, forward strand.
AGAGCGGCGCCACCATTCACAACAAGTTCTTAAATGTAGCCGAGACCCAGCCAGTCAAAACAGCCAGAGAATACAGCCAGACACCTTACACACACACACACACACACACACACACACACACACACACACACACTTCATTAATATTTGTTTGAAATAAAACAGCTACATCGTCCTGTTTATTTAATATATATCGAAATACAAAATATGTAGATACATTAGACACAAAAACAGGATTAGCTGGATTTATTTAACACATATACTATAACACGAACAATAGAGAAGAATTGCATTAGACGCAAAGACAGGAATAATGGGAGTTATTTAACATGTTTATACACATCAAAAATAATACAGCTAGTACAGAAGAATTCTACATACAGCAGAATACACGTTTCATATATATACACGCATAAAAAGTACACGCTTATATATATGTATATATATATATATATATATATACACATTTAACTGCAATGACCACGCAGTATATTAATGTATAGAAACGACGTAAGTATAGAGGAGCGTTCTGCACACGAGGAAGAGAAATAACGAACAAATGAAAAATGACGTGAACCGCCCGGGCAATCGGAAGATCCTGGGTTCGATTCCCGGGCGGTTCACCTCATTTTTCATTTGTTCGTTATTTCTCTTCCTCGTGTGCAGAACGCTCTCTATACTGACGTCGTTTCTATATATATATATATATATATATATATATATATATATATATATATATATATATATATATATATGTGTATTAGGGTGGCCCTTATTTTTCAACTTTTGAAATTACTTGCTCCCAACCCCTAATCTTCTTCGAATATATAAAAAAGTGCTCTGTGCAAAATTTCAGCTCAACTGGGCTATAGTAAGGTGTCCCCCAAAGGCCCTAAAGTTTCAAAATTCACCGATAATTGGTATTTCTAATATAAAACCTTTATAATTCATTTGCAAACTTTGTTTGGGAAAATAATCACAAAGCATAATCGAAAGTGAATTTTATTTACAACAAATAATTACGCCGCTTATATAGGCCGCAGGCGCAGAACTTTCTAGAACCTTCCAGAAACGGTTTTTTTACGCACTTATGATACTTTTCAATTTCCGTGAATATCTCGTCCAATTTTGGTTTTAAGTAAATAATGGTTATAACTAAATTTATTGTAAATTGAATTCTCTTTCGATCATATTCTATATTTCTTTCGAATAAAACACTGTAAAGAAGATAAAAACGGTTTTATATGAAAAAATATCAATATTGTTAAAATCTGAAACTTTAGGGCCTTTGGGGGCCATCTTAATATTGTCTGATTGAGCTGCAATTTTACACAGAACATTTTTCCATGGAGTAGAACAACTTTCGAGGTTGGGAGATAAAAATTATTTTATTTCAGAAAATCACATACAACTAAGGGCCACCCTAGTTTATATATATATATATATGTGTATATATATATATGTATATATATATATATATATATATATATATTATATATATTACAGTATATATATGTATATATGTATATATATTATATATACACACATATATATATATATATATATACCTATAAAAAGTAACACAGCTAGTACAGAAGAATTCTATGTACAATACATGTTTAATATATATATATATTTACCTATATATATATATATATATATAAAATACACACTTTAAGGGCTACCGCGCTTAAATAAAATACTAAAACTGACATGTAATCGAGTTCACAGTTACATCCTCATTGCTTTGTACTACACAATAAATGTGATTTAATATCATTTCACCACTCAAAGTATGAGGATGTCTATATCCAATATAAAAAGCTTCCAGCTCGTTTAACATTATTTTTGCACCCACTTTACAATTGGGCGTCAAACTATCACGTGCTTTAAACGTGAATAGAACACAATCAAAAGCATGCACAAATATGGCATCGTTTGCTACAACATTACCATTAAATTCAAGTTTATAAACACTCCTTTCCAAACGGTAGTTTATTCTTTCCGTGCCGAGCTTTTCAATTGTGAAATCTTCTTCACCACTTATATCGGCAATTGAAGTATGCTTCTAAAGCGTGCCGACAACTTCTTCTTATATAATGAAACAATTCTTCAGGGTGAACAGTGAAGGTGAGTTTAGGCCTGTACAGCTTAAGTCCTTTGAACCAAAGTTCATAATATTTCGAGGAGTCTGTACCTTCTAAATAAGCATCCAGTTTCAAACCATTCTCGCCTTGTTCGTCCCTACACTCAGTAAAAATCATCGAGCAGGGCGGTGTATGCGTATTGAAGCAGCGTTTTAAAATAACGCGCACCAGCAACACGTGCGTCTAATACAGGTTTTAGTTTGCGGAAGACGACGCATTCAAGCATTCTGTCGAGAATGCAACGGTTTCGCGTGGGGATAAGGGTGTTATTGTCAGCAGCATTCTTCAACATCAGCCGTATATCAACGCATGGTTGGTTTGTATCACGATTTATGCAAAGCCTACAAATAATGACGTATGAGGGTTCATCACTAATCTGTTCTCGTTTTGTGTCTACACCAACAGGTATTTTATAGCTCTCTTTACCCTACTTCTTAACCACAACGAAGATTCTGTTCATCAACTCAACACTTAAATAAATAACATTCCGTTTACCAGAGTCTGACTGTCTACTCTTCGTTTCAAGTACATAATCAATAGCACCGGTATTACGCTAAACACACGCATAGACTTCAACACGGACACGTCGTATATTGCATTGCGGATACTGTTCAACGGGAGCTCCATCTATTATTAGTTTTCTTTTGATTCTGTGAGGAGAGCACGTCCAGTCGGGTCAAGCTCTGAGGTGAATATGAGACGCCGGTGCGCTGTTTGGCTCCGCGGGAGGTGTGGGGGGAATGAGTCACACAGGGATGCAAAGCGTTAGTGATTCGTGTACGGGGTTGTTCCAACATCAAACAATCCAGGCGCGCTGGTGAATCATACGAATATTTGTAACCCATGATACTGGGTAGGCCTTTAGAGAATTTTTCCATCTGCGATACATGAAGTAATGTCAGCTATAATGCTTTATCACATACACTTCCCGAAATGCGCACCATACATCTTCGTTCAGGGGTATTCAACATTTGACTTTCTCGAAATATGTACAGTTATTACCACTCCCGTGATGTACTTGAGAGATATGTGTTCATACTTGTCCTTTTTGTTGGACAAACGATACTCATCCCTAAACTCTATTAAAAACTCGCACAAGCCTTTAGCTACTGTTTCGCTGCGAACTTCATCATGATATATATGGATGTAGTTGTAGAAATATTCCAAACGGTCCATAATCACAAGATTTACATTCTCCATCGCAGTGTACACGTACTCAGTATGAAGTAACATAACATAATACCTCTTGTCACATCAATCATCAACAAGGTTCACAACCCACACCCGCTGTTTCTCTTCTGCACGTGTTGATTCTTTCACTTCGCGATGTAGGTGATCCTTTACAGCAGTTTAATCCTATAACATAGTCCATTACATCGTTTGAGCCACGAAAGCCAGCAATGCTCTCACCAGAATATCCATAGATTATTTGTACGTCTTGCTCCTCACGCTTCGCATGATTTAATGTGGTCTTTAAGACTTCAAAGGAGGGATGACTAGGGATTCTTTGAGTGTTCACGAAATATGTAGACTTTATCGAGTACCACTTCAGGAATGTAGAGCAGGCAATATCAGAGGTAGCCATCACTATTTTACGTCTTCACGAGAATTCTTCAATAGGTAAAATACACGTCTGAGAACCCGGGCTTGCTGAGGTCAATTGAACAAGCAGGGCGTAGATATGTCCCACCAACTGGATTAGTAGCAGGAGTCACGTAGCCCTTTTGATTGAACTGCACCATACAGTGGGCGGTGCTTACATTTTTTCCTGTACACACACACACAAACAAAATGAAACGCTGATGAAACATAATTTATTTTAAATAGAAAGACAAATAAATTAAAATATCGTCAACAAATAAATAGACACTAATACAGAATACCTTTACTTTCAACTTTTCAAATGTTCCGTACGATGATTCCTCATTTCACGAAGGTCAAACTTGTCGCCCCTTCTCTCGAGTTGGCTTGGTGAAGTAGTGAGTTTGTTTCTTGTACTTTCCACCTCACATAGCCAGGTACGCCCGTCTCATCAGGGATTGTTCTGAGCCAGGTGTCTAATCTTCTTTTGAAGATGTTCACCGCAACACCACTCGTGTTCCTTAGGTCTTTGGGCAGCTGATTAAACAGTTTTGGTCCTCTCAAAACAAAACTATTTTCTTTCAATGTTAAGGATGTTCCGTCTCTCTCGCCTTTAATTTGGGGACACAACACAGTCTTCCTTTTCTACTTTCCACTGTTGTTTGGGGAGTTACAGGGTTCAGAGTAAGATTAGGGACTAGTTTCTCCATTATTTTCCAAGTGAAAATAATGGTGTATCTCTCTCTTCTCCTTTCCAGTGAATATAGGTTTAATTCGCGTAACCTTTCACAGTAATTTAGTTCTTTGCACACCTTGATCTTTGCTGTGAAGCTTCTCTGATCCCTTCTAGTTGTCTAATGTCTTCTTTTTTATATGGAGATGTTAGGACCGAGCAGTATTCCAATTTGGTTATGATCAGTGTTTTCAGTAGAGGAATCACTATATTGATATCCCTTCGTTTAAAGGTTCTCAGTATTTGCCCAGTTATTCTCTCTGCTCTGTTTACTGCTATCTTATTTTGTGTTTTAAATTTCGCATCATCAGTCATTACAACCCATAAATCTTTTGCTTTATATATATATATATATATATATATATATATATATATATATATATATATATAGGGTGTCCCGTAAGTCTGGAACCATATGGTAAAATAAGTAATTCATGTTTATCCGTTTATACAAGTGCCCATGATGTCTTTGTGTAAGGAAGAACGCATCCAGGTAATTCTGCTCGTAGGAAATCGGAGTCAGAGGGAGGTCGCTGAGGAATTTAACAGATTGCATCCGGACCGCACGCCGATAACACACATCTGTGTCGGCAAACTTGTAGCAAAGTTCAGGGAAACGGGATCCATAGGAGATAAACCACGCAGTGGACCTCCGAGGACATCCACCGACGATGACACAGCCGCTACCATACTCGTTCATTTCACAAACACTCCCCAGACTTACGAGACACCCTGTATATATATATATATATATATACACACACATTAGACTGGTCCAAGCTTATAGGGGGCAATTTTGAAATGCAATTTTTACATTGTCTTACCCCAGGAAAATGTTAAGCAAGTTGACAACAAGCCATTAACTAAGTTTGAGCGAAATCAGACGATATTTAGTAGTGCCGCCTGGATGCCAAAATTTGTGTTGCAAATTAAGATTCACGAAAAATCGGGCATTTGTAATAGGCATATTTTTATATGTTAAAATGCATATAAAATTTTACACAACAACTTTTCACACCACCCAGGAGGTAATTGCTCGGCGCGTTTTTTACTTTACTTTGAACGAAGTCTCTCAATCATGGTCAATTTCTTTGCATCAGGGAACTGTTGTTGGTGTCTCTCCACAACTTGTAAGAGGTATATACTGAACCTGATCTTCGTTCTTTTTTAGATGATTGCTAAAGTTCTGAATCAGTGCTACAGCCCTCTCCGCGTTGTCATTTACGACATTCATTGTCTTAACGTAATTACTAGCGATCTGGTAGTCGTCTCTGCTACTCCACTCCACTGGATCGACTTCAAGAAAAGCTGACGGTAGTGATAGTTTATCAAAGAACTGGCAAGTAACGCTAGTGACGACACTGGCTAGAGTTTTTTCATGCAGATTGGGTAGTGTGTGGTCCAAGGTTATTCGCTTGGGTGGTTTTACAGAACCCTTGGCATTTAATGCTTGAACCATTTCTCGCTTCACTTCCAGTGACGCGCCATCATCAAAAAAAGAAAGTGCAATGAGCTCCTAACTTAAATACCATAGATGACGGCAGAGCGCTTTAGATGCAGCTACTGAGATTTCTTTATCCTTATAGATTTTTAGTTGTTTGAGAAGTGCCAAATCGTTTCTAGGAGCGGAACAGGCAGGTGTAGTGGCGCATGGCATACATTGCAAAACGTTTCATCCCAGTTTGCTCGTATGCAGTCATTTTAAATTGCGAGCGAAAAAGGACTATCTTAATGGCATATATAATTCGCGCCATCCATCTTACACTTTGTAGAGCTCTTGGTTGCTGAAATTTTACGCCACGGGGTGGAACATCGCCCATGTAAATCACTGTCAACTCAAGAAGCTCCCTATAATCTGCTCGTGGTTGGATTTTGTCGAGATGATGTTTGCAGATGGTGACAATCTCTTCTTTCTCTGGTATATCGACATCTACGTATTGAAACGCTCCTTATCTATCGGCGCCCAGGACTTCTTGAAGCGCTGGAATAATATAATATCGGGTCCAGTGGTGGTACCGTAATACTTATCGAAGACGGATGATATTACAGTTTCATTGATATGGTGGCGGCAAGGTATTCCTAATAGTTGTCTTTCAAGCTTGTTTTCAAGGATTGTACAACCTCCATTCTTGATACCAGTGTTACTAGCAGTTGTATCGAAACACATGGCCTGCACAAATCCCAATCATCTAAGCATTCTATTACAGCTGTTGCAATTTGTTCACCTGTTCCGGAAACTAGCCTAGACACTGCCAGAAGCTTAGACATTCCTCCCCCAGAAAAAAAACAGGTAGTCTTTCTGTAGTATCATTTCCTGTGAGATCTGGAACTAATTTACCATCCCAATGAACAGTAAGAGGAATATCAACATTAAAGGAATGCTTAATATCATCAGCAATCTTCTTGCGAATTTCAATCCTTCTTCTACGTATTGTACTTCTGAGACGATATCGTCAACATCATGTCCAAGAGAAATAGCAGCAGCTGACAGTACGACAACAGCATTGCGATCACACATTTTTGTTCGGTCCAATGCCATAGACAAGTCATGTGATACGATGTGTTTACTTCTACTGGACCGTCTCTGTTTATGCAAAGGTTGAGGATATATGACGTACTCGGTTCTTCTTCGCTGCTGCTGCTGCTACTACTATAAGCAACAGCTACGCCCATTTTCTTTCGGTTTGCCTCTGCTTCTGCCAACCTTTCATTTGCTTCTTCTCTCTGAATTTTCCTGAAATCTTGACGTGCTAGCTTTTCGTCCACATTGCCCATGTAGCCTCTCTTTCCTTTCTCTCGCTGGGCATGTAGGAATGATTTATCTTCATCTATTGACATCATCTGCAAAGCATTTGCATGGGCAATATCGAAAAGATCATCTAAACATTTTTGAAAAGAAGTTTCTTTTTCTATTTGAGTCTTTGTACGCTTAGATTTTGATTTCTGAAGTGCTCTGAAACTATCGTACATTTTCTAAATCCTTGGCAGTGCATTGTATTCAGCTATAGTCGTATTCTGGCCATTTCCCAAAATTTTAGGACCTCACACCATTCTGGCCATTCTCACACCATTCTGACCATTCTCACACCATTCTGGCCATTTCCCTAAATTTTAGGACCTCACACCATCACCCCCAATCCACCCCAACACCTACACGATGGATCAGTATGACCGTATTACTGAACTGATGAGGCCTGAGTCTCCAGTATAGCGTGGGAAAGTAATGAAACTGCATTTGTAGGCAACCTGCGACCTCAAGTGTAAATTGAGTTCTTTACTAATTATGACAATAATTTTGGGTCGGGTTATTCGACTTTAAACTTTTAAATTAACTTAACATTATAAAGCGAACTAAAATTACAAAGCGATGCCTGTAAATCCATTATTTACAGCCAGTCAAAAAATAATCTTAAAAACTCGACTAGATTCTGGAAAATTTTGCTACTTCTTTATTGAATCTCTTAGAATGCTCTACTTTATATATATATATATATATATATATACTTATATATTTGTATTACCTATGCGTCACCATACGCTCAAACATTTTAAACCTTACCCTATAAAAATGCATGTCACAATCTATTTAAATAACTGAAATAATTTAATTCATATAAGTAAGTGTAAAATTTATTTACTAATCATTATTATTATTATTATCATCACAATTAATACTAATTCAGAAAATGTAAACACAAAAAAATTTAAACACAAAATATGTAGGCTTTTGACAGGAGTAATAAAAGTCGAAGGACAGAAAAAGGAAACGAGAAATCGGACGACCAATACCAATTTTCTTTTTTTCTTTTTTATTTTCGTCTCCCTCTCTCCGACGGAACGAAACGAAATCTTAAGAAAACGGACTGAGAAAGGAATCAACGCGAAGAAAAAGGAAACAAACAACTCTCGAATTTCGGCTCTAATTTTTGACTCCACATTATTACGGCTTCGACAAGACGACTCAGAGAAATTTTGAGTCAAAGCGGTTTGGAAATCTAGACTCGAACGAGAAGAGAAAAAAAAATTTTTTGACCGGGAAATTACGAAAATGCTCGCTATGAGAAGAAATTTTGAAAATGATGGGCGCCATCTTGAAAAACAGTTACAATGATTTGTTAAGGAATATCAAAATTTGCTTGAAAATGGGGTTAACACAATGCATCTTACTACTTAGAAAATCGAACAGAATATTTATTAATGCTATAATACGGGTAGCAACAATTTTGACCGAAATATAAGGGGACGTGGAAAGCCCTTATATTTATATAAAGTAACACCGCGTAGCCACCAAAATGTTTTGTTTAATTTCTTTACGGGCCCATTCAAACTTTATTATAATTCATTACTTACTCTACTTTCTATTCATTTTCTCTCTATCTTTCATTTATCGTTCTCTTTACACTCGTTTCGCTGTGCTTTAAACACGGGTAGCACGTGACCGAGTTTGAGGCGCCATTATGATTCGAAGAATGCAAAGGAGACCGTGGGATTAATTATACACTAATTACACTTTACTAACTTTTATTTATGCCGATACGCTTTTAGATAAACGGGGTAATGCGACGGGGGGGGGGAGTAACGTTAACATTTGAAGTCGGAAAGAGACGTAATACTTTTCTAAATTTAAAACTACAACGTAACACACAAAAACACCTTCTTAAGCTATCAATTCATGTTTTCAGCTTCAATAAACATCGATAAGCACCCACCCACCCACCCGACACACATTGGGAGTACTCACCAATTGGAATTGAATGAAATATATACGTGTATATATATATATATATACACACACACACAGAGTCAAAAACTGAAGACGGCACACACCCACATTAGTGATTTGAATTACTGTTAAAAATGATAATTATCAGAAAACTCGCAAGAACAACTCGTTTCTCCACCAAGCCAGGAAGACCTCAACTTTGACTGTTGTGGCGGTCCTGAGAGACGTTCATTTAAGTCTCTGACATTATCCCAGGATGTATCATAACGCACCGGTTAGTGTTACTATTTTGCTGTAGTATTACAGCTTTCCCCCCAACCCGAGCGCATAGTGCCGAACTGGTTACCCATGCCTTTCACACCCTCACAGTTTCTAAGAATCATAAAATCGGGGATCTTTCTTGACAGTACGTTAAAACTTGCTGCATCAAGTTTTTAAGTATCGCTAATAAAGGTCCCTTCTGTGATTCTTAGAAGTTCTGAGGCATATGGGAAACGCACGGGTAACTCGCAATCCCTCGCTGCTATATAGGTCAAACCGACGCATTCCGATCTACCTTCCAAATGCCTGCATCCTTCCCTTCTCGTCTCACGTAAAGTAACGTGGATGCGAAGAAAATTTAATGTAAAAATGTATTTACTCTGTTTTCTATAAAAATTAACAGTCGCTCTCCGCCACACATGACCGCTTGGTGTAGGAGGGAATTGCTCTGTTGCACCGCGTTTGACACTCAATTTTGAACCTTAAACAATTGAGACTGAACAGGTGAAAATGAATGTGTTCTTTTAACTACCAGGTGTGATAAAAAAGTTCGGTAAATAGTCCCGCAACTACTGGACGCGCGTCACTAGGTGATGTCAGTGTGTATGGTCATTGGGTTTAGTTTGAGGTTTGGTACCACTCGCCGATTTTTCTATTTGCGTCTTTGATAATTTCGTTCGCAATATTGCCTTTGGTAGCGCTGAGAGACGACACTGACTGAGGCGCATTGTGGCGGTATGGCGGGAGAGATCCGCGAATGTAAACACCTCTAAGTCGTTATTAACCCCATGCCACGATCACGGATAAGTGAGTGCATGATGGTAACAATTAATAGGTCATGTTAACTCAATTGACGACAGTGAATTACGGTTAACTGCATGAATAAAATGTGTTTGTATACCACGATGCGTTTCCGCGTGTCATTCTCTCTTCACACGAAGGTCGAGCTGGGTCCCTGCCTCTAGAATTGGCTTGGTGAAGGAGTGAGCCGCTCTCTTGCGCTCTCCACCGCACATAGCCATGTACACCCAGCTCATCTGGCCTAATATGCAGTCTAATTTCCTCATTTCTACCATATCTCAAGAGTTCAAATTTCTCGGTGATAAATGTCCTATTGTTGTCTTCTGACCATTTGTTAGTGTCCCACTCTGCTCGGTCTCTCTTCACACAGAAGTCACGCTGGTGGTCCCGCCTCTAGACCCGGCTTGGTAGAGGAACGAGTTGCTCTCTTGCGCTCTCCGCCACACATGACCGCTTGGTGGAGGAGCGAGTTGCTCTCTCGCGCTCTCCACCGCACATAGTCATGTACACCCGGCTCATCTGGCCTAATATGGAGTCCAATTTCTTCATTTTTACCATATCTCAAGAGTTGAAATTTCTCGGTGTTAAATGCCTTATTGTTGTCTTCAGACCACTTGTTAGGGTCCCCCTCTGCTCGGCCACTCTTCACACGAAGGTCGAGCTGGCAGTCCTTGCCTCTAGGATAGGCTTGGTGAAGGAGTGAGCCGCTCTCTTGCGCTCTCCACCGCACATAGCCATGTACACCCAGTTCATCTGGCGTAATATGCTGTCTGTTTAATTTCTTCATTTCCACCGTATCTCAAGAGTTGAAATTTCACGGTGATAAATGTCCTTATTGTTGTCTTCTGACCATTTGTTAGTGTCCCCCTCTGCTCTGTTTCTCTTCACACGAAGGTCACGCTGGTGGTCCCGCCTCTAGACCTGTCTTGGTGGAGGAACGAGTTGCTCTCTTGCGCTCTCCGCCACATATGACCGCTTGGTGGAGGAGGAAAATGTTCTCTTGCAACGCGTTTGACACTCAATTTTCAACCTGAAACAAATGAGACTCAACATGTGAAAATGAAAGTATTCTTTTAACTACCGGATGAAAAAGGACTTAGTAGATCTATATATATATATATACATATATATATATATATATATATATATCGAAGCATTTCATAATTCTTTATTGTTGGATAGATCTCAATCTTGTACGTTTTTAAATGTTTTTGACAATACGCAGAATTAGACGGAGTGTGAATAAAAAAGTGTTAGCTCGTGAAAACGAATGTCTGGTTGGGAGGTAGATAAATGGATGTCCTAGATATCCTGGTGCTCAAGATCTACAGATCTACAGAAGCTAAGGCTAACAATGACCCTAAGATCCACTCTAAGGTTAGCCCGAGAGAAAGGAAAGAGTAAGGGGTTAAGAGAAGAGAATAAGGGGTTAAGTAATAGCAACACCTATCACTCGTGGTTTAACATTCATTCAGAAAAAGAAAAAAAGAGACTCACCATCATCATCCGCCGGCCACTGCTGACAAGTAAGAAAAATAGTCGGAGAGAATAGGAAAGATTGCAAGACAGTCCTCTACTCCATAGGGAGGTAGAGCTCACTCTGCCGGAAAGGGGTGAAAGAAGAAAAGAAGCAAAATAAGAACGCTTACAAACCATGCAATACATTCTTAACTCAAGAACAACACATTCTTAACTCAAAGCAACACATTCTTCCAGCTGTTGCAGACCGATCCTCCACTCCATAGGGAGGTAGAGGATGCAGCCCACTAGGCTGGAAAGGCGTGAAAGATGAAAAGAAGTAAAATAAGAACGCATTAAAAACCATGCAACACATTCTTAACTCAAACACTATCATACCATGCAAACTACAGACATGCAACAAAGAGAGTTAGACATGCAAATAAGGAGAAAAGATGGAAAAAGTATAAAGAATAACAAAAAGTAGGTTAATTTACTCAACAAGCTGCAACTAAGTTCGTGTTAGTCTAATTTTTTTTTTTTGCTGACATGTCACAAGCTGGTATTAGACGTCAACAGACTCATCCCAGATTACCACCCCAAGAGCTCCTGTTGCCAATTGGTTTTTTATTTTAAACAACGTTAATATTTTTAAAATGCCTATCTAGACGGTCTTTAAACACATTAACGGTGGTAGAGTTCACGATAGGCACGGGAAGATTATCCCATTTATCAATTACTTTAAACGTAAAGAAGTTTTTAGCGATATTAGTAATGAAACGTCTGCCACGCAACTTAAATCCGTTATTACGAGTATTGCTATTATCGAAAGTGAACAGTTTGTCAAAATTTACGTTATCGATGTTATTAACGATTTTGAAAACTTCACTAAGCTCTCCCCTTAATCTCCTAGTTTCGAGTGAATGCAAGTCTAACTCTTTAATTCTATCTTCATAAGGCTTGTTTCGCAATGACAGAATTAATTTCGTGACACGACGCTGAACCCTTTCTAACCTATCAATATCCTCACGCAAATACGGGCACCTAAACTGAATGGCATATTCTAAATGAGGCCTGACTATGGACTCGTAAAGGGGCAATATAATATCCTTCGATTTAAATTCGAAATTACGCGCTATGAAGCCTAACATCCTATTAGCTTTTGCGCAAGACTCCAGGCACTGGTTCCTAACTTTTAAATCCTTAGATACGCGTACGCCCAAATCTACTTCCTCGTCAACGCTCGCTAACTCTCTATCATCCATCGTGTACGGGTAATTATTGTTACGAGAGCCTATATGCAAAACTTTACATTTGTCTACGTTAAATTGCATCTGCCACTTATCCGTCCACTCCATAATCCTATTTACATCATCTTGGAGCCTATTTCGATCGTCCTCGTTAACAACCTTACCGCCTATTTTAGTATCGTCCGCGAATTTTGACACGTTACGAGTCAATCCTACATCTATGTCGTTAATGTAAATCACGAATAGCAATGGGCCTAACACTGAACCCTGTGGGACACCGCTACCTACATCCAACCACCCCTATTCACTACCATTAACAACGACTCTCTATCTCCTAGCAAAGCCATTCCTCTAACCAGTTAGCTACCTGACGGCGTATACCGTGCGCTTTAACCTTCGCAATTATTCTTCTACGCGGAACTGTATCGAACGCCTTTTTAAAATCTAAATAAATAAGGTCAGCCGCTCTATGCGTATCGTATGCGCGCACTATTTCGTTATAAAATTCTAACAAATTAGTTAAACAAGATCTATGGCGCCGAAGCCCATACTGACTACTATTAATCAAACCTCGACTTTCTAAGTGATCGATGATACGATCCCTAACTACGGATTCCAATAGTTTCCCGACATTTGACGTTAAGCTAATGGGCCTATAATTGCTAGCTAGTGTGCGGTCGCCTTTTTTAAACATGGGCGTGACGTTAGCTAATTTGAAGTCTTCAGGAATAAATCCCCGTTTCGAGTGACTGATTAAAAATCTAAGTTAAAGGGCCTACAATAACGTTTTTCAAATCTTTCGAATGTCTAGGATAAAAAGCGTCTGGGCCTGGAGCCTTGCTAACTTTTAGCCTATCGATATAATGCGCAATCTCACCCTCGTAAACAGTTATTTCATCCAAAATAGTCTCGCTGCTAAATGGAACGATATCTTCCACGTTGGGGACATTATTACGTCTTCTACGGTAAAAACTGTCGCAAAAAAGTTATTGAAAATACCCACCATCGCCTGAGCGTCAGAAGCCAAAGCGCCGTTAACATCCACTAGAGGACCGATGTTATCTTTTATCGTCTTACGATCATTGACGTATTCAAAAAACTTTATTGGATTATGTTTACTATCCGCAACTGTAAGTATCTCTAAATTACGCTTAGCATTCCTAACTGATCTTTTAACGTGTTGTCTATGCTCGATATATCTATTAAAGTTAGCTGCCGTGCCATTGCGCTTATTAAGTTTGTACGCTCTGTTACGCTCGTTTATGAACTCGCCTATTTCCCTAGTCCACCATTTGGGCCTACCATGATTTATAGCGCGCTTGGGCCTACGAGGAATAAACTCCCTTTCAATATTCATAAAACTTTCTTTAAACGCCTCCCAATGCAAATTTGTGTCATTACCCATAAATAATTATCCCAGTCCACTACTCTCATCCTATCCGCAAAACTATCAAAATTAGCCCTACGAATATCAGGGACTTCATATATGACGTTACTATCCTTAGTGTTTTCTATCAATAACTTAACCCTAAGAATTTGATGATCACTACATCCTAAACTCTCGCCTACTTCTAAACTTTCGACTATATTTTCGTCGTTCGTCATCACCAAATCTAAAATATTGTCACCGCACGTTGGTTCGGTAAACATCTGTCGTAAAAACGTTTCCTCCATGAACTCAGTCAATCTCAAACCCTCCTCATTACCAGTAAAAGTCTCGTAATTAAGAAGTGGGTAAAAGCTAGTATCGGTATCTAGGGGTTGAATGGGAAGTCTGTAAACAACAACAAAATTAAAACTAATAATACGCACTCTAACTTCAACGTATATCGCATTAATTGCTGCCGGAAAATCTATCTTAATCTCGATAGCCCTAAGGGAATTACGAATGTACAGCAAAACGCCGCCAACAATCCTATGTAACCTATCAGTAGTAAAGAGTTTAAAACCCGGTATATTGAGTTCCCCCATCAAGTCCCGAGTCACTGTATTTAAGCACGTTTCAGTGATAGCAACTACATATATCGTAGTTGGCGGAATAAATAATCGCCTTAAATTAGTTTAATTTATTTCTAATACTATTTTTTGCCACAGGCCGGTGTTTTAAACTATTTTTCACGTCGGGCCCGCGTTCCCCGGACCCACAACGTTTAAAGAAGGCTTCGACCTATACAACTTTCGTACGTTTTCGTCAATTAACCTACCTAGCTGCACCCCTATCTTTTATAAAAAGGCTAGGACCACTGAATTCTGACCACAGCTTTACGAAGGGTACATTTTCCTCAGCACAAATCTCTTCTAATTTAGTATCAAAAAATATCGTTTTAGACGTAATCCTAAGACCCAAACCGTGCCTAGGGTTAATACCTAGAACTAAAGACCTATCTGACCTCGCCTTTAGGGACCTAATTAACCCCCTATATCTCTCCAAAAGCTCAGGCACTCTCGTATCGCGCCTATGTGAGTCGTTGCCCCCTACCATCGTCCCCAACATCGAGTGACGGGAAGCAACGTCAATCCTATCCACTTCGTCTCTAACTCTGTCAACCCTGGCCCCTGGTAGACAGACCCTCCTCCTCCTCCTCCGTTCAACGAACGGCGCACTAAAGAGTCCCCAATTAAAATAGTTTCCCCCTCATTCACGTCCCTTTCCAAATGGGCGAAAGAGTTCGAAACCTCGATACGGGGGGGATTCCTATCACTTAACGTACGCGGCCTAGCTCCACCCTTAACTTCTCTAAATCCCTCCCCATCTACAAATCTCGGACCAACCTTAACCCGTTCCTCAACTCTATCCAACCTTCCCGATAAGCTACCTAAACTAGAAACTAGGTTACGCACCGTACCCTTCAAATTACTAACGTCTTGAACGTTAGTATTGGTTCGACTTTCGTCAACCGAAGCCCTACCCCTGCCTTCATCAAGCGTTGCAAGTCTTTCCGTTACCTCACGTACACTGCGTTTTGTCAACTATTTTCTCCCTTAAATCGCAAAAGAAACAAACTGATCTCTCGGTAATCGCCATAGGACCGCCGTTATAATCTTTAAAATCCGAATACCACCACTTTACCCAACACCTAACACACGACGCTTTCTGCGACGGCATCGCGCAGTTAAAGTTAGTTTATAACCGTCACAAGTTTAAGTTGTTTAAGTGTTGATCGTAGGTTGAGAGGATGAATCCGGACGATGACATTGTAATTTCTGCACACACACCCCTCCGTGCTGTTGTGTAGTAATGTCTAATTAAGAATTAAATATTTGTTTATAAGAATTTAATAATGTTTGTTTAATAAAGAAGATAATAATATTTAACAAAAATGTAATTACGTTAAATAAATGTTTGGCTATACTAGTTGGCAACGCATGAACATGGTCTAGAGCAGTGCTCTTCAACCTGGGCGGTACCGCCCACTAGTGGGCGAAAGATCTCATTAATCTAAAGATAAATGCAATTAATTTTATTGTTTTATGCAGGGTATATAACTTTTAGTTTGAGTTTTTGCATTTTTAATTTTGGTGGGCGATACGGAGATTCAAAAGTTACAAAAGTGGGCGGTAAGCATAAAAAGGTTGAAGAGCACTGGTCTAGAGGCTGGGCAGAAATGCCTTTCAGTCATCGGACGGCCTTCGGCTGAAGAAGGTGTTTTTGTTTGTTATGATGTAGTTTTAAATTTAGAATAGTATTAAGTCTCTCTCCGACTTAAAATGTTAACGTTACTCCCCCTCTCCTCGCATTTCCTCGTTTATCTAAAAGCGTATCGGCATAAATAAAAGTTAGTAAAGTGTAATTAGTGTATAATTAATCCCACGGTCTCCTTTGCATCTTCGAATCATAATGGCGCCTCAAACTCGGTCACGTGTTACCCGTATTTATAAAGCACAGCGAAATGAGTGTAAAGAGAACGATAAATGAAAGATAGAGAGAAAATGAATAGAAAGTAGAGTAAATAATGAATTATAATAATGAAGGAATGGGCCCTTAAAGAAACTAAACACAACATTTTGGTGGCTACGCGGTGTTCCTTTATATAAATATAAGGGCTTTCCACGTCCCCTTATATTTCGATCAAAATTGTTGCTACCCGTATTATAGCATTAATAAATATTCTGTTTCGAGAATTTAAATAGTAAGATGCATTGTTTTAACCCATTTTCAAGCAAATTTCGATTCTCATTCCTTAACAAATCATTGTAACTGTTTTTCAAGATGGCGCACATCATTTTCAAAATTTCTTCTCATAGTGAGCATTTTCGTAATTTTTGCAGTCAAAAATTTTTTTTTCTCTTCTCGTTGGAGTCTAGATTTCCAAACCGCTTTGACTCAAAATTTCTCTGAGTCGTCTTGTCGAAGCCGTAATAATGTGGAGTCAAAAATTAGAGCCGAAATTCGAGTTGTTTGTTTCCTTTTTCTTCGCGTTGATTCTTTTCTCAGTCCGTTTTCTTAAGATTTCGTTTCATTCCGTTGGAAAGAGGGAGACGAAATTAAAAAAAGAAAAAAGGAAATTAGTATTGGTCGTCCGATGTCTCGTTTCCTTTTTCTGTCGTTCGACTTTTATTACTCATGTCAAAAGCCTACCTATTTTGTGTTTAAATTTTTTTGTGTTTACATTTTCTGAATTAGTATTAATGTGATGATAATAATAATAATAATGATTAGTAAATAAATTTTACACTTACTTATGTGAATTAAATTATTTTAGTTATTTAAATAGATTGTGACATGCATTTTTATAGGGTAAGGTTTAAAATGTTTGAGCGTATGGTGACGCATTTTTAGGTAATAAATATATATAAGTATATATATATTATTATATAGTATATATATATATATATATATATATATATAGTGGAGCATTCTGAGAGATTCAATAAAGAAGTAGCAAAATTTTCCAGAATCTAGTCGAGTTTTTAAGATTATTTTTTGACTGGATGTAAATAATGAATTTACAGGCATCGCTTTGTAGTTTTAGTTCGCTTTATAATGTTAAGTTAATTTAAAAGTTTAAAGTCGAAAAATAATCGTTAAAGACACTAATTTATACTGGGTCAAATTCGGACTGTTTAAGTTTATTATGCTTGCCATATATAAATTGTGTGAGACTTCAAAATAAGCAAAATTTGCTATAAAAAGATAACAATTTGTTTAATTGAAATCGAGAAATTGTTTTCGCAAATTATTTTGATAAATTAATTTTCTTTCATTTTCAGGACAATTCCGAGTGATATTTTGTATGGTTAGGCTGTTTAAAATTTTTTTTATTCTGAAGTTAGATTTTATTGTGTTAAGGAGTGTTTTAGCATTTTATTTTAGACCTGTTTCGGACTCAACGTTAAATTGTAGGTCTAAGGTGGAGTGACACGTTCGACCTTCGCCGGGGTGAACAATCAGGTGGGGATGCTAAACAAAGGTTGTCGATAAAGTAGAACTTTTTTAATGCATGAAGGATGGGCTAGGGGTAATGATGTAGTAAGTTTTAGATGTTGCATAGTTTTTATATGAAGTTTATCACTGATAAAACTCAACTGTTACGGTACGGAAAAGTGGAGGATCTAAAATTCCATTGAATAGAAAAGAAGATCCCTGATGATCAGGGTGTACCTTTGAGATGGAGAGTAAAAGAAGTCAACTCACTACTTCACCAGGCCAACTAGATCTATTGAGGTGGTATTCCCCGTTAAACTATAGGTCTAGGACGGAGTGAAAAGCTTGACCTTCGACGGAATGAGCATTTCGGGTATGTTTGTCTTTCTTAGAATAAAAAGAAATGTTTTGAAGGCATTTTGTATAAGAGATGAATGCGAAAATGCTGAGTGCTGGATTCCCCGTTAAACCGTAGGTCTAGGGCGGGGCGAAAAGTTTGATCTTCGTCAGAATGAACTATTCGGGTAGATCCAGATTCTCCGATAAACTGTAGGTCTGGGGTGGGTGTAAAGTTTGGCCTTCGTTAGAATGAACAATTTGGGTAGCTCCGTGTTTGTATATTATTATTTTTTTATGAAAGGTTTAGGTTCCTGAAAATTCTTTGTAAATCAGGGTGGATTTTCCCATTGACTCCCATTATAGAAGCTGAGATACGTTCCAGCCCCCCCCCCCCCAAATCCCACCCATAACATAATAAAATAACACAATAGTTACATAAAATTATATATTTTAAGTAGAACAGGTGTATAAATTGTAAAAAATGCAAATATTTAAACAGAATGACACGAGATAAACATCAGTAAAATCTCCACACAGTACACAAAATATGTATAAACAGACAAATTTTGCAAGAAATTAAGTTGATTAAACGTGTAATATACTTACATTTCTACATGAAAAGTGATCAGTGAGTGTTAATATCAACTCCAACAAACCTCTCACTTTTGAAATTTAAAAAAAAAAAATTCATAACTGCAGGGAAAAGCTCTGTAAAATGAGGTTTGGTACAGAATTTTTTTTTTTCATAACTGAATTTTTTGTAAATTGGGGTATGCCTGTACATTTGTTTTTCTTGAAATAACGTCCTTTACTCTATGGAAGTTAATTTTTATCATTGTTTAGTAACATTGAATTCAACCAGTGGGTGCAAGTCCCTATTGGACAGGGGGATATGTGTACCCCCAACTTTTTTAATGCTCGAGAAGAAGTATCAATTGTACCCCCACTATTTGGGAACTATTAGGAACTCTTAGTAGGCTAATGATATTCCAAAGTAATAAGAGGAATTATAATACATGACCAAATATTATTTATATTATTTTTGTTACAATATTTTAAATACATGTAATAAAAATTCATTAATTTTGATATCCAAATATACCCACTACTTTTTTATAGCACGTTGCACTCATGATTCAACCTATAAACGTAAGTTGCGTTCTGGGTTCATGTAGACCTGATACTAGTTGCTAGTGCTTGTGGTACCATAGTGAGCTTCTAGGGTTAAGTACTCCAATAAATATATATATATATATATATATAATTATATATATATATATATATATATATACTGTATATATACAGTGCCCGCGAAAAGTATCTGATCACCCTTGAAATTTGTATTTTTTACATAAAAAACAATGTTTAAATGTATACTAACCTTATATTAGTATTTTGTCATCTGTCCTTTGGTTTGGATGACTTGTTCTAGACGTTTTGGCATGGATTTAATCAAGTTTTGACAAACTTCCACTGATATTTCCTTGCACCATACCTTTTTGATGGCCTCTTGTAATTTTTCGACTGAGCCAGTGTCGTGGCATTCAACCTTATTTTTTATTATTAGCCACAGATTTTCTATCGGATTGAGATCTGGACTATTACCAGGCCAATCCAAAATATCAAATTTATTGTCAGTAATCCATTTTGTCACTATTTTGGCCCTGTGACATGGTGCACCATCATGCATGTATGTTTTTGTCCTTTGGATTGCCATTGCCATTGGAAGTTTATCCTGTAGCATTGCTAAATACCGTGCACCATTCATAGTTGTGTTCTTCGGAAGAAAATATAAGTTTCCACGCCCATAGTAACCGAAACAACCCCAAACCATCACACTTGGAGGGTGTTTTCATTGTCTTTAGGGTGTATTTAGGGTCCATCCTATTTGAGCCAATAGGCCGGCGAACCTTTTTTGGACAACTTCTGAATGTCAAAAATGTCGACTCATCGCTAAATAAAACCTTCTTCCAGTCATCAACAGTCCAATGAATGTATTTTTTACAAAATGCGACACGTTTTTTACGCATTTTTTCATTAATGAACGGTTTCTTAGCAGCATGGCGAGATGGTAATCCGAGTTCTTTTTGGAGCCGCTCCTGGATAGTTCGTTCAGAAACACCAGATAACAAATTATTCATATTAAATTTTATTTCTTTCGCAGTTATTGTTGGGTTTTTCAATACTAAACGTTTCATAAGTTTGTCTGTTCGCGAATTTGTTTTTCTCGGTCTGCCAGATCGTTTTTTAGGGACTGGCGTGGTTAGGCCGGCATTGTTCTTAGCCCGTGAAACCCATAAATTAACGGTACTTTGGGATATGTTTAATTCCTTAGCTATCTGTCTCTGTGATTTCCCACATGCATGCAAAGCAACAATAGCACCTCGACAATCACTCTTAAGTTGTTTTTTAGCACACATTATATATAAATTTTATTTACACCACTTTCTGTAAAAAAAAAAAATATCAAGAAATTTACACAAACAGTGAAATCTGACAAATTTGAGACACATCAACCCGCAACGAAGGCTACCAGAACACTAATTTGAGAATGCGTTGGATAGCTCTCATATCAGCGAGCAACCTCAAAGTTACCAGATGTCGCTAGAACAAATAGAAAGTGAATTACGTGTCTCTGAATATCAAGGGAAAATATTGTATTTTCTTGAGTGATCGGATACTTTTCGCGGGCACTGTATAACATAAAAGTTGTAATTCTTATGCTATTATTATTTTTTATTGCATATATTCCTTCGCTTCTATAGGAATGTATATTTATTTTCAATATACTTCGTGAAATTGGATCCAATAATTTGTCTAAATAAACAGAGTGATGTGATGGTGTTCTATTTAATTCTTTTGGATGTGTATATATAAGCGTTATTATTATTATTTAATTATACCAAATGACTGGTTAAGCCTTCTAAGTCAACTGGCGGGTTATACCAACTGGCGCTTTTAGCTTGCTGACGGGGACAAACGCACACAAATGTACGTACACCTCCGACTAGGATAATACCAATCCAATAATTCATCTAAATAAACTGAGTGATGTGGTGGTGTTTTATTTATTTCTTTTGGTTGTGTATATATAAACGTTATTATTATTATTTAATTATACCAAATGGCTGGTTAGGCGTTCTAAGTCAACTGGCTGGTTAAGTCAGAATATGTGCTTTAATTAAATAAATAAACGCAATCTTGCAACTCAATAATGTACTCCTGAATAAGCCATTTACGCCTTCTAAGTCAACTGGCTGGTTAAGCCAGAATATATGCTTTAATTAAGTAAATAGCGCAATCTGGCAGCTCAGCCAGATAAGCCAACTGGCTGATTAAGAACATATTAAGACAACGGCCGCTCGGCTGAAGTCTTAACCCTTTCATGCCGTATGTGCGCAAATGAGACCATCAAATTTTATGAGATTTTAGTCATTCTGGAGATATAACACAAATGTTTTTTTGTGGCATGAAAAGTAAACAAAAATCAGTTATGAAATGGTTAATATGCGCTTGGCTCCTGCCAGGCAAACACCTCTCTTCCTCTCTCTCCTTCTCCTCTCTCTTTCTTTTGGGGAATAACTCCGCCTCCAAGTTGCATACCCCTTGTTGCTCTTGCAACATTCCCCCTTCCCCCTTTTGTTGCATAACATCTTGCAACATTCCACCTCCCCATTTGTTGCATAACTTATGCAACATTGTTCGACATTTGCGATTGCATTGCACGCTCTCCTTTTGCGCCCATACTACTACCGTTTTAAATTTCAATGATTTTGTTTTCCTCTTTTTATGGAATAAAGACTCGTGTCCACAACGGGTGGCCTGAATAAGGTATCACTTGGAAAGAAGTATATGTTATTGAATGCAAATGCTATGTTTTCCAGTCAGAGTGATATCTTATGCAAGTGGTGAGATTTGAAGGTGTACGTGTTTATACGTGCGTGGAATGGCAATGCAAGCGCTACACCCAAAAATACGTTTGGCTTACAAGCACTGTCGACAATGCGCGCAGACTTGAAAACTGTCATTTGCATTCACTGTCGACAGCTTTTGAGATTTTATGATATAATTCAGGGTGCCCTCCACAACATATACTCAAATATCAGAATGTTCACCGAATTTCTTACTCATTAGAATCTTCTGTTATATTACTTATTCTCACATGTTTTCAGCGGTTGGTTTTCATTTCTCTACTTTTTGGCCTTTCATTCATTCAACTGCATTTTGCTCTTCTTATAAACAAAGGTAACCTTTTTTTAATTTTTCTCATTTTATTTTTATTACGCTTCCTTTTTCACTCGTTTTCATTTCATAATGGTTGAATCTGTTTAAATTCCTTACATACTCTTCTTCTCTTGTACTTGAGTTTTACCAATTACTGATATTCTTCATCAGAATTCGAAAAGATACATTCTCCCTCGGCTCTCCTTATATCCATAATAGTATTTATGTGGTATTCAGATTTTGGAAAAGGGCTTCTTCCAAGCCAAGGTAATGGTTATTACAGTGTTATATAATGGTCATTACAACGTATGACTACGTTGTTCGCATTATGTTATAAAGTTTTAAGAGGTTTTCTTGTCTGTAACGTCATAATTTTCAATATCCTTCCATTTAAAATTTACTGAAATCACACGTACGTGTAGATAAATTATTGACTTTTATTGCACCGATTTATTAATTTAATCAAAGATCTATTTTATATTTTTTAGTCAGATTATCTAATTTTAAATATTCATGCATAAAATTTTACATTGTAGTTTACATTGTAATAATTAATTCGTTACACATCTTTCATTTCGCCTGAACGGAATGTATAATTCTGTATTTGAATCAAGAATTTTAGATAGCTTTATTCTTTTAAAGTTTCGCCATCTTTTCTCAGTACATGCTGTATTTAACAGACGTATTTGTAATACATTAAGAATTTGTATTACTGTTAACTCCGTATTCTTTCTGTGGAAGTGAACTATGATAAGTAGGATAACTATTATTTCAGGGTGTTATGGGTTACTTACGTTAAGTAACTAAGTATTTAACTAAGAGTAATATAAGCTATTCTTTCTTATTTCAGTTTTATTTTTACTAATAATCAGTGGCGGCTCGTGACTAAAAATTCTATGGGTGCTGTCTCTAAGAATGGGTTGAAATAATTACTGAAATAAAAGGATGAGCATTGAGCAATGAATAAAAGTTTCAAAAGTTATTGAAAAAGTTATTCAGTGAGCTCATCCTTATATTGTTCTTGATTATTTCAATTGTAAATAAAAAATTTAGGGGTGTTGCAGTTCCGCAGTGCCTACCGACGAGCCGCCACTGTTAATAATAGTAACAATTTTGCGGTTTCGTAAGTTAGATATAGAGCTACGTCATGGCCATGTCACACCACTGTTTCCCGTTAATTCAGCGAAGTTAAGCAACGTTGAATCTGATTGGTACTTAGGTGGGTGACCATGCCTGCGTTCAGATGATGTAGTGACCCGTAGCTCTGATTCCCCGTAAAGCTGTCGGCTCCTTCCACCAACAAGTCAAGGTATTTTATATATATATATATATACACACACACACACACACACAGAGTATGTATGTATGTATATATATATATATGTATATATATATATATATATATATATACATTCTAACTGCAAACACGCAGTATAATTAACGTAAAGAACGACGCTTGTATAGGCAATCGGAAGATCCCGGGTTCGATTCCCGGGTGGTTACCTCATTTTTTCATTTGTTTCGTTCTCTCTCTCTCATCTTGCGCGGAATATTCTCCTATACAAGCGTCGTTCTTTACGATATATATATATATATATATATATATATATATATATATATATATATATACACACACAAGTGTTATCCTGTTACGAACGAATAACATTCATCCCTTTCTATTTCTCAGAGCCGTAATCGCGTTTCGATCTGGACAATTTGTCATCTTCGCCACCACAATAGTTGTGCAACTATTATGACGACATCCCGAACCAAAGCTCACTGAAAATGAAATGTTGGATATTATCTTTATAAGAATTAAACGTATGGATGTCAAACTTCAAAAGATTTGTCAATGAATCTTTCCAGTATATAGATTTAAACAAAAAAAAGAATTAATTCATGTTTTCTGAAACAATAACTGTGGTCGGTTTGTCAATACAAAATTCACAGAAGATGTAAACTTTCTTTTAGTAAGAATATCTTTGAAAGGTAATTGATAACTCAGTAAGCTAACAGGTAATAATTCCATAAGTAATAATGTTATAAGTAATAATGCCACAGGGTAAAATGGCATGAGGCAAAAATGCTATAAGTAAAAACGCCAAAGTAACATACTGTACAGTAATGTATAGTATTAATACTAATCCATGTAATACATCTGACAATATGAAATATATGGCATTGTTACGCAGCTATGAAATTATTACTTCTGGCATTTTTACCTCTGGCACATGAGAATGAACTAGACTCGCTACTAATCATTCGCATATTTCGCAAAACCAGATGAAGCAATCTATATATGCAAAAAGTCACCTAATAAGAAACCATTAATTACACTGCCCAACACCAGTTTTGCTGATTTAATTCTAACACCTGTTTTTAGGTAACTTTGGTGTGCTAATTTCAAAAATCACCTTAGATTTTGCCTATCACGTCAGGTTTTCGAGCAATCAAATACGGATATTTTGGAGATATCGCATTTTGGCAGGGTTATGCCCAATTTTTTTTCTTTTCAAAAATAAGTTTTTACATACTCAGAATCAGCATGGAAAAGTAAACTATTGTGCAGGGAGTGAACTTTAATATACAATGGTAATATTGACACAAAGTAATTAAAAGTGTTTAAATAAGCAAAAAATGAATCCATATTAAAGCAAGCACGGGACCAGTTTTCTTAACATTGTCTTTTTCTTGTTTTCTTACTTTTCAGTGCTGATAAATTTTCTCTTATAGGACTTCCTAGAATGAGAGATGCCAAGACAATCTCTTTGCAGGCTCCAGCAGTAGTCAGCCATCATATGGGTATCCCATCTTCCTTGGTATCGTTCTTCCATTACTTTGATATCTTGGTGGAACCTTTCACCTTGCTCTTCACTGTTGAGATAGTGAACTTTAATGCTCATGTTGCAACCCAACTGCTGAAAGTTTACAAGTAACGTCACTAGCGGAACCGGCTGCTCTCACTCCGCCAATGGGAAATCTCTCTCAGATCATGACGTCACGCTCACACCTGGGGAAATCACAGATACCCAAGATTTTAATATGTTGTACATGACCTTTAGATTTAATGCACAGATTTGCATATTCCACAGATAAAATTTGAACAGCAAAACAGCTGTTAACAGGTCTAAAAAATCATCAATTTTGATAAGCGCCCTTCATGGATCACCCAAAATAGGCATATTGCATTGCACGAAAACCTGATGTGATGGACAAAATCTAAGGTGATTTTTTAAATCAGCACATCAATATTATCCAGAACAGGTCTTAGAATTAAATCAGCAGCAAAATATTTTTTTTTTGTTGGGCAGTGTTATCGGAGTCTCTGTATATTTTGCCACCAAATTATATTACTAGAATTCCAAAACGGAATTCTATCAAATATCTTCGATATAAAGTGAGATTAAGAAAACTTGCGAATAACGACCATTTCGAATCCCGATGATGCTGGTAATAATAATACACGAGTTAGAGCAATGGACGGAAGTTTCTCCCGGGATGGCGTCCCTTCCCCGGTGAACCCAAAATGAAAATGATTCATTCATCCGTTCATTGGTGGGTGCTGCCGACAACATCGATATTAATGCGCAGTATGGGTTACACTTGATACCAGTGGTATCGGACTCGAGACTCGTCTCGAGACCTTTTTTTCTGGTTTTAGTCTCGGTCTCGGACATCCGAAGTCTCGGATTTTTTCTCGAGATCTTTCGAGATCACAAATTTATTTACTGTAATATCATAAAAATGTAACCATGTAATAGACTAAGAACATAACAAGTAATTGAAGTCGCTGGTGGTGTATGACTTTTGTTTATGACATGTGAACTTAATTTGGCAACCCTGAGAGCCAGGGCTTCCACATTTAAGGAAATTTCTTCAAATTAAGGAAATTTGGCCTTCTAAATGAAGTGCACAAGGGAATTTAGATGAAAGGAAATTTTGAGGAAATTTTTTCAATCTAAGGAAATTTCCATAAATTTCTAGGAAAACTGACATGTTCTTTTACTGAGCAATTTGGATGACAAAATCAGAAAAACTGACGATTTTAAAGAAAACAAATTACTATCTGTCAAGGCATCGCAAATTTTCAAAAGATACTTCTGTAGACTATTGGAGAGATTCAACAAATTTTCTCGTGCTCGGTTTCGGTCTCACTCTCGGTTTCGGTTTCGAGTACTTAGGTCTCGGTCTCAGCCTTGGTCTTGGCCATGGTCGTCTCGACTAGATCACTGCTTGATACGGTAGCGTGGATACTTACCTCCTTTTCCACAATTAACGGATGTGACAATTTATGTGGTAGCGTCAACCCATTATGTCTTTCTTCGTATTAGTTTATCACTTAATTTCAACTGAAGAACTAATATTGTTTATCGTTATATTTTCAAAATTTACTTTTGACTGTTGTTATAAACCTGAAGATGTTTTCAACTAAACCACAAATATAAATTTACACTAATATTATGAGACATTTGTTTTTATACTTTTAATCTTATATTCATTCACAGATTAAATTAGATTACACTTACGTTATACAATAAATAAATGAGGATAAACCTTGATAGGGAAACAAGTAGGCCTACAGAAATGATATAGGCCTAGCGTGTGATATGAATAGAAGCCTAGGGCCTTGGAAAGGATTCATTCCCGTCGGCTCTAGAGGGAAAGTAATTGAATTTACTGTTATTAATTCATCTTAAATAGATGTCCCATTTTGCACAGGCTCGAATCGTGAAATTGAAATAAAAATAAAAATGGAGGAAAAATGCAAATTTTTGATGAACAGCTATACGACACTCTCTCTGTGACAATCCACTATATCCCTGTTTTTTCCGTGCGCTTTCTTTCTCCGTCCTGTTCGTAGTTTCCTATCAGTGATTGCGTTTGTGCCAGTGCCGTATTAAGGATTTTTGGGCCCTGGAGCCAAAATATTCTTGGGGTCCCTTAACAAGACAAATCTTTGAGTCATGTAAATTAATAAAACCATTTATTTCTAAATGAAATAATGCAAGTTTTACACAAATACCAAGCTGCTACAATTACACCAAACCAATTACACAACTACAAGTCCAATATTAATCTACCAAAGTTGGTCACAAAATCATCCACCACCAGTATACAAAAGTTTTTTGAGCTGCTTCATATCACTAAATTTTCTAGTCACAAGCTCAGTATTTAAATTCTGTAAAATATTCTTTTCTATGCATAACAATGGCAGACTTTGCAATTTCTTTTAGGTCAGCATTTGACGTTTAACATTTTTAATGATGCTCAAATGAGAAAAAGAACGCTCCGCAGTTGCATTTGACATCATCAAACACAAATAAATGCCATAAGCAATGAAAGCATTTGGGAAAACATCCCTCAATTTGTGAATTTCCTGTAGTACTCCTAATGGGCAGTCACTAAAGCGTTTTGTTTGACAAACAGTACAAAATGCTGAAACTCAAATAGGAAGCTGTCCTCAAAATCATTTAGGTAATGGACTAGCCAGATTTTTTGTTGCTTTTGATGCTTCCTCTGAAGTTAGTTGAGAGATATTGTTGAGCATTCCAAATTTATCATTGATATCATTATAAACATCGGCCCCTAAAACAGCTGGGCCCTGCGGCCTGGCCCCCTCCCTTAATACGCCACTAGTTTGAGCCATATAATTATATACTTATTGAAAACAATAAAAGATTTTGATGTCATTTTAAACGACTCTTTATTTTCAAGGACATAAAAAGAAATAGATGGAAATAGATATAAATAGAAATATATATAATTCATAATGACAGCTAGAGCCAGGAAATCATTTATCGCCCGTCAGTGAGTTCAGTGGGCCCAAATTACCATCAACTCGGTAGGTGATAGGTAGTCTGGTTAACGTACACCTCAAGCAACGCAGGTAGGTTCGGCAGGAGGTGTCCTCAGGCATGTTGAAGGTACCGGAGTTCTCGGAGAGGGCTCGCATCCCCATGAGTCGGAAAGACCATTGTATCACGAAGCCCGAGAAACTTTACAAGAAATGGATGAACCTCAAGAAGAACAAGAGCAGGAAGACGGCGACGCAGGAGGCCAAGGAAAAGAAATCCATGAGAATATGAAGGACCTCTTTAATGTTGCCCACGCTGACGCCCTCACTCTCATCAGCAATTCAGAGGACCGAGATTTCCTCCTCGTACAGCGGGAGCAGGGGCACAGAGGGTAAATGGGCGAGATGATAGTTATCTCGCCGACAAGGAGTCACGTACCGCGATTCGAAATGAAATGGCGGAAAACAGGTATTGCCGTTCTCAGGCTTATCGAGAGGCGATATCATCAACTGTGGTGTTGGCCTACTCCAGCACCAGCTCTGACGAGGAGGGTCTAGCCGTAACCCAACGAGCGACTGGATAGTCTTTTCCCACCAAAAAGTACTGAACGTGCTGTCATCCTCCCTCGCAGCCGCATCGGATCGCACGAAAACAACCGATAGGAAGACGGCCTACATCATCACAGAGACGGCGCGAGTCTCGAACACAACGTTGACGACCTAAACATTAACTGTTCTTCAATCCATCGTCATCGATAACGCTCCCGTCGATTTTTCGCCAACACTCTGAAGGAAGAATGTACCATCGATGTGCCGCTTTTAGTTCACTGGGATAGCAAGTTGTTGTATGACCTGACGAGGAAGAACCACGTCGACCGCCTTCCTGTGCTTATGTCGGGCGTTGGCATCATCAGTTAGCTCCTGTAGGTCGTGAAGACAAGTTGGTCCGGGAAGGATAACGCGAAGGCGGTCGTAATGGCATTGAAGGATTGGGGTCTGTGGGAGCGAGTGGTTGCTTTGGTGTTTGACACTACTTCCTCCAACACTGGCTGCCACTCAGGGGTATGCGTTTTCATCAAACAGAAGCTGGAAAGGGTCCTACTGCATTCCGCCTGCCGCCACTATAACCTCCAGCTCATCTTCAGGGCCGCGTTCATGACCTGCCTTGGCAGAACGTCTATCCCAGAGTTCCTACTCTTCCAGTGCTTCCTCCAGAGATAGGAGGACTTGCTTACCAACAACACCAATACTCTCGATGGAGTTTATTGAAGAGGACCCGCAAGACTGGGAGACCCGCGACGACTTAAAGAAGGCCATGAAAGTCGTCAATTACAATGCTGAACGTGGAGTGGCGCTGATCCAGGAGTACAACCGGCAATCGGCACTTGACGCAAGATGAAGACCAGCTGCAGATCCTGTTGCAAGTTGCCTCGTATCACTGCCGCCCGTACCCTGCTTGCCGGAAGTCGACACTGACCAGGCGAGACAATGAGTGGCTGGCAACCATGAGACTCCCGCCTTTTAGTGGCTAATATTTACCATCGGGTTAGGGGAACCTGCTTGAAGCTATCAATTTGATTGAAAATAAACATTGAAAGGTCGTATACAAGTCTGGCAGCGCTGCCATAAATGCTATTATGGTATAACTTCGATACCTCTGAGCGACGTGTAAATATTGCTGGATTCGAAAGAAATTTTCCATATGTGGTTTTTACATCATACGGGACAACTTTGGGGGTGAGATATTTAAAATTCAGAAAAAAGATTTTCACCCTCGTAGCTGAGGGCCACCCTAATATATATATTATATATACAGTATATATATATATATATATACATACACACCTTTCAAAGGTTCTGTGCGATGATCCCTCATTTCACGAAGGTCAAACTTGTCGCTCCTCCTCTCGAGTTGGCCTGGTGAAGTAGTGAGTTAGTTTCTTGTACTCTCCACCTCACATAGCCAGGTACGCCCGGCTCATCAGGGATTGTTCTGAGCCAGCGTCTAATCTTCTTTTGAAGGTATCCACTGCAACACCATTTGTGTTCCTTAGGTCTTTCGGCAGCTGATTAAGCAGTTTTGGTCCTCTCACAACAAAACTATTTTCTTTCAGGGTTAAGTATGTTCCCTGTCTTGCCTTTAATTTGGGAACACGACACAGTCTTCCTTTTCTGCTATCCACTGTTGTTTGGGGAGTTACAGGGTTCAGAGTAAGATTAGGGACTAGTTTCTCCATTATTTTCCAAGTGAAAATAATGGTGTAGCTCTCTCTTCTCCTTTCCAGTGAGTATAGGTTTAGTTCGCATAACCTTTGCCAGTAATTTAGTCTTTGCACCCTTTGATCTTGGCTGTGAAGCTTCTCTGAATCCCTTCTAGCTGTTTAATGTCTCCTTTTTATATGGGCATGTTAGGACCGAGCAGTATTCCAATTTGGGTATGATCAGTGTTTACAGTAGAGGAATCATTATATTCTTATCCCTTCTTCGTTTAAAGGTTCTCAGTATCTGGCCAGTTATTCTCTTTGCTCTGTTTACTGCTATCTTATTTTGTGTTTCAATTTTCGCATCATCAGTCATTACAACCCCTAAATCTTTTGCTCTAGAATTTCTCTGAATTTCCTGTCCATTTGGGGTATAATATTTCATGGATTTTAGGTCTCTTTTTCCCTACCTTAACAGCTGAAATTTCTCAATGTTAAACTTCGTACTGTTGTCTTCCGTCCACTTGTAGATTCTGTTCACGTCTGTTTGTAGAGATCCTATATCTTTTGGGTTTCTTATTTTTCCACTGATCTTTGTGTCGTCGGCAAAGGATGTTACTGTGCTGTCTCTGGTAACGTCCTCATCTATGTCAGTTAGCATGATTATGAAGAGTAGTGGAACTAAAAATGTTCCTTGTGGTACTGAGCTGAGGATCTCTGATTCTGATGAAGATACTCCTTGAACTGTAACGACTTGCCGCCGCTCACTAAGGAAATTATATATCCATTTCCCTGCTTTTCCCCTTATTCCCATATATTTAAATTTATGTATTATGATTCCATGGTCACACTTTTCGAACGCTTTGGAAAAGTCTGTGTATATTATATCATAGTTTTCATTACTTTCAAGTGCATCAATAATGTTGTTGTAGTGTTCCATTAGTTGTGATAGGCATGATCTGTCTAACCGAAACCCATGTTGGTTATCATTGAATTTTTTCTGACTTTCCAAAAAAATCATAGATTTTCTGTCGAACTATTCTTTAAAATATTTTAGTGAAATGAGATGTAAGCGACACTGGCCTGTAGTTTTTGGCCTCGTATCGATCTCCGCCTTTATATATTGGGACCATGTTCGCGTTCTTCAGGATGGCCGGTATTTCTCCCGTGTCTAGCGATCGTCTCCATATCCAATATAGGGGCTTAGCAATTGCATTCTTGCAGTTTTTGATCAGTGTTGCATTCCATTTATCCTGTCCTGCTGCTGAGTGTGCTTTTATTTTCCCTATAGCTTGTGTAATATCATCTGTCGTGAAGTCGAAGTCCATTGTACTTTCCCCTTGTAGTTCTTCAAAGAACACGTTTCTATCGCATATCAGTTTGTCAGTTTTTGGGAGACTGAAAGGTGATTCGTACTGAGTTCTTAATATTTCAGATACTTCTGTTAGATCATGAGATAAAGCACTGTCTTCGTTTTTCAAAGGTAGTCGCATCGTTTTTCAACTTCCTTTTTGCAAAATTATAGAAGTACTATAAGTTAACCTTTATCGCTTCTATAGCGTCGTCGTCTTCTTTTTCTGTATGCTTCTCAATTAGTTCCTGTATGATGTCATCGATACTCTGCAGTCACTCTTTTCCTCTTTCGGAACAATGACCTCTTTTGTCTCTCGAACCTGCTTCTCTTTCCTCTTTGTTGTATTTTTTGGAACGTGACTTTCCACAATTTCCAGCGTCTTCTCCTCTAAAGTCATTAGCATCTCTTCCGTTGTCTTGGCCTCGAAAATGGTTTCCAATATATTACTTCCATGCTGGATGCAACATTTTCCCAGTTTATAGCTTTGGTGTGAACATTAAAAATTTCACATTTGCTTCTTTCTGTTGTTCGTGTTCTTTCCTGTTGCTTTTATATTGGTTCTTATTTCAATAATGTTATAGTCCGATATTATAGTTTGTGATGGTTCCACATTATCAATTAGGTTGCTGTTATTTGTGCATACCAAATCTAGGCAGTTGTGTTTTCTTGTGTTTTCTGTTATTTTTTGTGTTAACATAAATTCATAAACTAGAGCTAGTAGCATTTTTACCTGTTCCTGGTCTTCCCGTGTGCCCCCCTTGTCCTGGTGTATACATATATTTTTTCCTATCCTTTTATATTTCACGAATGAGAAATTAAAATCACCAGAGAGAAAAATATTTGCTGCTACAGATTACCTCTGCAATGGACTCTGAAAATTTTGAGGTTGGAATGGTTGGGGGTCTGTACATTACAATTAGTACCATATTTAATTTTTCAACTTTTGCTGCTACACATTCCTCGTAGCTGTTTGAGGTACTTATAGTCATTTCTGCCATATGCCTTTCGCGTGTATAATAGCACATCCTCCTTTACGTCTCACTCATCTGTCGGCTCGGAGTATGTTATAGTTGTCAATTTGTATTTCATTTTTGTCAACACAGAACTCACAGTTTTCACAGTTCGCTTGGCAGTTTCCATGATGCATGCAAAGTCTGCTCCGGCTTCTTGCATAAGTTCTTTCAGGTATAAAACTTTGTCCGGGGAATGATTTGATTTAAGGCCCTGAATGTTGGCTAGGATTATTTTAATTTTTCTCTGTCGCTTTTGCATACAGGTGGTGTATATATATATATATATATAAGAGGGCCACTCAATATATTTTGCCCCACCTTTTTTTTTCTTTCCAAGTTTCCTTGTAAGTTCCACAAATTTTGTACACAAGTAGCTACATACCTTTTTTTACAAGTATTTATTTTTCCACATTGTCTCCATCCTTTTCTACGACTTTCCTCCACCTCGAAACAAGGGCCTTTATTCCTTGCTGGTAAAAGTCCGCTGGGTTCCGCTGGAGCCGCCTCTTAACCTCCTCAACAACCTCATCGTCACTCTGAAACTTTCTTCCACGAATAGCATCCTTCATTGGCCCAAAGAAATGGAAGTCTGAAGGTGCCAGATCCGGGCTGTATGGAGGGTGGGGTAACACTTAAAGCAATTGGCATCAATATAGTCTTTAAGTATAATAATACTGTTAAATCACGCCTAATGAAGAATAGCCCGGATAATGTGGTTGGTTGTGTGTACTCGTATTCGATCAGATTTACACAATGTAACTCAGTATACTCTATATAGGCCAAACGGATAAAACGTTAGATATTAGGGTAAAACAGCATAAATATGCGTGTAGAACACCAACTAATTCTAAGGCATTGTTTAACCATATGTACAGATGTAATCATATCATCAAGTGGGATAGTTCTAAAGTGCTCGTTAAAAACAGAGATATAATTGAAAGGAATATTGTAGAATGTGCATTTATTAGATAATAAAACCCCACTCTAATGCCCACTGGCATCCGAAGAGGATGCCAGTGGGCATCGAAACTGTTGTGAAAATAAACTCTGTCTATTAGAGTGGGTTTTTATCATCATATTTTGACCTTCACGTAGAAAAAAGTCGTTTTTTGAGTGCATTTATCCATTTTAAAAATAATTTCCATGACAGTGTGGGAATGTATAAAATTGACAATATCCTGTTAAAATTCCTTCTGCCTCTCATTAACTCTTGTTAATTATGTGCTTATATTTTTCTTTCCGTCCCGCTGTATATAGTTTGGGCATCTCGCCTTCTCCCTTCATTCCCTGACGAGGTGTACTTCTGAATACACGAAAGACCTTGAAATCATTTTTCTTTTTCCTTGTGGGTTTGCATATATATATATATATATATAATATATATATATATATATATTACTTTACTTACTTTGTCTCGGTTCGAAATTTTAGCTGTGAATAAAAATATATTTCAATATATTTTAACGAGGTTGTTATATACTGGATGCTTCCATGAACTATGGGAACGGAATTTATAATACTTTACACATCGGTATATAAGTAGCACGATGAATAATGGGTTTCATTAATGGAAAATTCACCATTGGATCAAGTTCCACATACACTACTTGGTTTGTGTTAACTGGACATGTTGAACTCAGCCGACTTTAGTGACGATGAAGTTTTAACTTTAGTGCTGTTTTTTCTCCATTATCATTGAAAGTCGGTTCTTTGTAAAATTATCTTACTTATTGCGGCTATCGACTTTATCATTTCGTGATTTAAACATACTTAATATTTTCTAATCCTAGTAGGCCACGTGCTCAGTTTCTCGATGCAATCCAAAAAGGGTATATCTTTGATTTAGACATCATCCAATAGGCGAACAAATTTATTTCTGACATTCTGTAAGTACTCGTATTTTTTGTATTATTATTGTTTACAATTTTTTCTCAAGTCTCAAAACTCATTTCTTTATAAATATTTCCTTAGAAAAATATGAATAATATTTACATCATTTCACATACTGAACTAAAATCAAACATGTTTGATAAACGTATATATATATATATATATATATATATGTGTAAAGAATGACGCTTGTGTAGAAGAGCGTCCGCACAAGACGAGGAGAAAGAACGAACAAATGAATTACGACTTCTGACTGATTGGGGACTTTGGTGTAGTGGTTAGCATGTCCGACCGGCAGTTGGTTGACCCCAGGTTCGATTCCTGGGAGGTACCCCATTTTTCATTTGTTCGTTCTTTCTTCTCGTCTTGTGCGGACGCTCTTCTACACAAGCGTCGTTCTTTACATATATACACACACACACACACATACAGTACTGGCCAAATTATTAGGAATTTTTTTAAAATTTCATTTTTTGGTATAAAATGTTAAATTAAACCAATTTTAAACGTTGAAAAGTTATTTATTTCTACACAAGAATACATGGTCATTATTTAGCAATAGTTTAGTACTTAGTTTGACCCACCTTAGCTGCCATAATGGCTGCGACACGCTTCGGCATGCCATGAATCAATTTTTTGCATAATTCTTTAGTCGAACGAAACGTGTTTGTTCGTCAGTTGTCGTTTGGTTGTCGTGCGATGCGGGTGTGTTTCTCTTTCTTTTACGTGTCATTGTAACTACCGTTTAATTTAAATAGTGTATTTACCCAATTTCGGCAATTATTTGTTACAGTTTTTAAGTGAATTTGAAAATGGGGCGAAAGAATGACTTGAGTCCACGGAAAATTGGGCAAATACAGGTTTTATTAACTTCTTCTACATTTAAACAAAAGGAAATCGCTGCCAAACTCCATGTTTCACCACAGTCAGTACTTCGTATTAAGAAAAAAATGGTATTTGGAGAAAATGTAGGCCCCAAAAGGGTTGGAAGATGCGGCAGAAAAAGGGTAACGACTCCAAGAACTGATAGACAGATTGCAATTTTGTCTCTTAGAAATAGAAGAGCTACTTGCAAAAACATTTCCAGTAGTCTAGCGGCTGATTGCATCAATATTAGTCGTAGAACAGTCAACAGGAGGCTTCTAACTGCCGGCTTCAAAGCCTACCGCCCAAGGAAGAAGCCCAGGCTCACTGAGGCTATGAAGAAGGCACGTTTTGCATGGGCAAAGGAACACATTAACTGGACTAGTGAGGATTGGGAACAGGTAAGAATAATATTTAACATTAAATAGAATGTTAATACAGTAAATACAGTATGCATAGAAGTGTATTTACAGTACGTAATAAAACTGCAGTAAAAATATCTGTAAAGCAGCAAGTCATACTGTACTTCGTTTTAGCTGTACTTCATACGCTATGCACTGACTCTTTCACAGGGCTTTCTTTGATTGCAGGTGGTGTTCTCCGATGAGTCAACGATTGCCGTGCTTGACGATCGTGTTCAAAGTGTAAGAAGGAGGCCTGGAGAAGAATTTTTGCCTGAGTGTCTGATGAAAACGGTGAAATTTCCACAAAAGATCATGGTTTGGGGAGCAATTTCTGTGCATGGAACTAGTCGTTTGAGCATTGTTGAGGGGAATATGAACCAAGTCAAGTATATAGAAGTACTAAGAAGACGTCTACTGCCTCAAATAAGGGAATGGTATGGTAATAGACGTTGGATTTTTCAACAAGACTCAGCTCCATGCCACACGGCAAAGTCGGTTAAAAAATGGTGTCATGAAAATAGTGTTCGGTTGCTCCCATGGGCTGGAAATTCTCCAGACATGAACCCAATCGAAAGTTTATGGTGTATTTTAAAGGACGTAATCCATGAAACGCCGATAACAACAAAACACCAACTCATAGAGCGACTTATTCAAGTCTGGTTTCACTCTACACGTATTAAGGAATTATGCAAAAAATTGATTCATGGCATGCCGAAGCGTGTCGCAGCCCTTAAGGCAGCTAAGGGGGGTCAAACTAAGTACTAAACTATTGCTAAATAATGACCATGTATTCTTGTGTAGAAATAAATAACTTTTCAACGTTTAAAATTGGTTTAATTTAACATTTTATACCAAAAAATGAAATTTTTAAAAGATTCCTAATAATTTGGCCAGTACTGTATATATATATATATATATATATATATATACACACACTCTATATATATATTAATGACGAAGACAGAGGTAAAATCCAGGAAGATCTGAATGAAATCGTTGATTGGTCAGTCACATGGCAAATAAGATTTAACGTCGATAAGTGCAAAACTTTACATATAGGTTCGCGTAACGGTAATTTTGCGAATAGTATGTCAAGGAAGGAGTTAGCAAGCGTAGAGCAGGAAAAAGATTTAGGAGTTATAGTCACTGGTGAATTAAAAGTGGCGAAACAAAGTACATTAGCGGTCAATAAAGTGAACAAAGTGCTAGGTTTTATAGCTAAAAAATTTGACTACAAATCGCGCGATATTATTGTTCCTCTTTATAAATCATTAGTTAGACCCTATTCCCTATTTGGAGTACGCAATCCAATTTTGGAATCTGCATATGCGAAAAGATATACTGTAGACAAAATCGAGAGAGTTCAAAGACGAGTAACTCAGATGATTCCATCGCTTAGGTCGAAGTCGTACGAGGATAGGCTTAAGGAGTTAAAATTGACTACACTCGAGACTAGGAGGTTAATGGGTGATCTAATCAAGTTTTCAAAATTATGAATGGGTTCGATAACGTAGATACAGATAGCTTTTTCGAAATATCTGAATATAATAGGACTAGAAATAACGGGTGTAAGTTGACAAGTAGAAGGTTCGAGAGAGCAGTTGCCAAAAACTTTTTTACGTATAGAATAGCAAATAGCTAGAATAGTTTACCGGTAGAAGTAATTAGTGCACATCCACAAACATGTTTAAAAATCGATTAGACACATATGTTGATAAGTTGGGTATAGTTTAAGGCAATAAAGTTAAGGCTTTGTGGTTCGGAACCCACGTAAAATTGTAGGTCCACTCCGCCACCACGGAGGACATGCACATTACATAATTCGAACACAGTTAGCTAGACCAACCATGAGTGGATCCTAGGGTCTTTGTTGGTCTGAAACATTAACACATTATGACATTATATACATATATATATATATATATATATATATATATATATATATATATATATATATATATGTATGTATATATATAACCTAAGCCTTAACCTAAGAAGAAGGAGAGAGAGTTCTTTATTCCACCGGAGTAAGTCGCATAATGAGCGTAC
Source organism: Bathynomus jamesi (assembly GCA_023014485.1). NCBI lineage: Eukaryota > Metazoa > Arthropoda > Malacostraca > Isopoda > Cirolanidae > Bathynomus > Bathynomus jamesi. The sequence goes on from JAJOZX010002282.1 coordinate 156,788, forward strand.
AGGGGCCAAGCATCTGATATATAGAGTGCCTGGAGTAGCCAGATACGACTTTTTAATTATTTATGTATTAAAGGCAGCGTTACGAGAGAGCACTATTTATTTATTTATTTATATACAGATGAGCTGCCAGTTATTGTTTTTTACTTTAATTATTTAGTTATATAAGGAGAGTTGCCAGAAAGCACTATTTATATACGCAGGGTTACCAGGCAGCACAATTTATTTTAATTATATTATTTATTAAAGGCAAGAGAGACGCTCTCCTTAATTTGCTCGGCAAAAGAACTAATTAAAACACATTTTAAACGAATCCCAATATTAACATTTAAAGAAATACAATTAATCCGAACTAAATAAAACACTAAACTGACAACAGAAAATAACAGTACACTTTATATATCCAACCAAAAGAATTAAATGAGAAGTCTATATATACTTTTATATTATTTTTTTATAAAGAAATTTCAGCGAAATCAAAGTAATTGACAAAAGAATTAAATGAGAAGTCTATACATACACATTTATATTATATATTTTTTATAAAGAAAATTCTGCAAAATCAAAGAGGAATCGCAGTTCAATTCTTTTCTTCGTATTTTCATGCTAGTATATTAAATTGACAATAAAAGAAAAATGCAAACAAATAGTACACACTTTATATATCTATATATCTATCTATCTATCTATATATATATAAGCACACCGGACAAAAAATTAGTCACCCCTCTCAGAATGTACCTAATAACGTGTGATGGCGCCTCTGGCCTTGATAACCGCACGAATCCGGCGAGGCAGAGACTCTACGAGGTTGTGCATGTACTGAACATCGATTTGCTGCCACTCGTTCATCAGCCGGTCCCGAAGTTCCGCCAGAGTCCGTGGGTGTCTATTCCTGCGCTTCACTTTCTGTTTCCAGCCTGAACAACACCTTCGACGCATTCAGGATTAAAGGCTTCATTGGACCTGCGATGTACTCGTCGCCTCCCATCATTGGAGAACAAACAAAAACGGGACTCATCGGACCAAATTACACGTTTCCAATCTGCCGCAGTCCGGTTTTTGTGCCTCTGAGCCCATTTATAACGTGCCAATTTGTGACTTGCTGTTAACAGCAGCCTCTTCCGTGGTACCCTGCTCCAGATGTCCATCGCATGCAGTTCTCGTCGCAATGTCCGTTCTGAAATTGGTCGCTGGAGAACCTCATTGGTTTCTTGGAGCAATTGTTCTCTGGTTTGAAAACGATTTGCAGTTACTAGACGAGAACATGGCGGCGGCCCCTATTGTCGAGAATTGTTTTCCGGCCACAGTTACGCCGTCGATTGTCAGTTGATTGCGAACTACACCACTCTTTGTAAACTCGCTGGACAGTACGCGTTGACACACCAACAAATTGGGCTACTTCAGACATTTTGTGTCCGTGGGCTCTGCCAAACACGATGGCTCCTTTTTGCCACTGAGTAACGTCTGCCTCACGACCCATTTTGCAGACTATATCCAACACACACTTTGTTCTTCACCACCTCACGAAACAGATCTGATCCTGTGTGCTACGTCACCGCTACTTGTCACTTACCAATGCTACATCAGCGCCCTCTGTGTGACCTTGAAATTCCTACTATCGGTGCTATTAGGGGTGACTAATTTTTTGTCCGGTGTGCTTATATACATATATATATGTGTGTATATATATATATATATATATATATATATATATATATATATATATATACACATTAGGGTGTCTCATTAATACATAGAAATTTTTTTTTTTCGATTTTCTCTTGCTCGCGAATGCTGCCCCGATTTCAATAGGCATAGAGGTTCTAAAAATCGAAAAATGATGGGAATCGAACAGTATTTAGAGGTCACTCAAGTTTAACACTTTCTTGTAGCTATTTAGGAAAAAAAAGAAATTTCTATCATTCTCTTATTCTCTTTATTTCTGAACAAAAATGAAAATAAACGAAATGCACCTTTCATTAATTGAAATAAGCGCGTATAAATGGATTGTTTTCATCATCAATCTGTCCTACACTACTTGATTTTACTCTTCAAGCTCTCCTTCGTCTTGACGGGGATCAACTTCTGGTGAGCCCGAACCACCTTGAGGACGAATTGCTTCTGCTTCTCATCACGCATGATGGTGGAATTGAATCTTTTCATCAAAGCGATACCACGCTCGGCGGCGTCATTGACCACCTTCAGGGCTTTCACCCTCTTTTGCGCCGTGATCCAATCCTGGTCATTGATCCAATCCTCTGGATCTTTCATGAGGAAGGTGGGAGACTCAGATTCTGGAAGGATCGCGCGGAAGAAGACTTCTTTTGTTCTCCGGGTGACGAAGAGCTCGATGGATTGCTGTGGATTGAAGTTCTTCGGATCGATCCGCTTGAGTCCTTTCTTCGTGGCGGGGGATTGAAGTCGTTGGACCATCTTTAGCTTCGTGTCCTTTGGAATGCGGTCGTCAAAGAAACCAAGCCCCACGAGATCCTCTGAGAGGTACCACAGGTGCCTTTTCAAGGCCATGGATGCCGTGTGGCTGACTTCCTTGTCAGGGTAGGCCTCGAGCAGGCGAAGGAACTCTAGGTCGTTCAGTGGAGCTCGATTCGAGACCATTGCCTCATTCCACTGCTTCACGTACGCGAGGGAGATGAACAAACACAGCCGCCGAAGTCCTCCTTCTTCCCTGGCTGTCAGGTCCAGTTGGTGACGGAACATGAAAATCTTGAGGGCATAGATGGCTTTGGCCATCCATCTGGCGTGGTGATAGGCCCCAGGCTGACGAAATCCCCCCTGGACCTGACCGCCAAGGAAGCGGTAGGAAAGGATGAGGAGTTCACGGTAGTCTTCTCGGGGATGTGTGCCGTGGGAAAGCGTCTGTTGCAGGTATTTCTTCATGGAAGACGCTTGATTTGCCCAGTTGTCAGTTGTTGTGGGATTGCTTTCGTCACCGATGGATAAGAATGACCCTTTGTCAATGGAGGTCCACCGCTGTTGAAATCTTTTGAAGAGGAGAATGTCAGGGGAAGAGGACGGCCCCAGACATCGCACGAAGATATCCTTGAGTAAGATCTCCAAGACGTGGTGACGGCAAGCCAACCACAACATGGGACGGCCAAACTCCTGCTCAATGCGAACGCAAGCACCTTGGATCATCCCAGCGTTCACAGCTGTGGTGTCGAATCCCAGTCCAATGATTTGCTCCGAAATGCCAAAAGCCTGGACTTCCTGGAGTATGGCTGCAGCCTGTTCTTTTCCAGTGCCGTCCACCGCAACGGGTACACCAAGAAGCTCCTCGACTCCATCGCCCGTCACCACAACAGCAATCCGGTCAACCTCCTTCTTCTCCTTGGCGATATCTTCCAACAGTTTCCCATCCCAGTGCAAGACTAAAGGACCAGAAGTTTCGAACTTTCGGGTCAACTCTTCTCACATCTCCTTTCGGATCTTGTTCCGTGTTCGATGAACAGTTGCTGGCGAGATTACCAGGTCATCCAGGTCATGACCCAAACTCTGAGCTGCTGCTGCAAAGGACGACGTTGCTTGTCTCACGGACATGTTGTCGCGATCCCAAGCAGCGATGAGATTCGGGTCCGTGAGGGCATTCATTCGCCTTTTCTTTTGAGTCTGGGCCTTGCTGGTGCTGGGCGCTTGGTACGTCTCGTCGTCATCATCCTCGTCTTCCGTGTTCATTTCAGTGCTGCTACCATCCACCTCCAAGATCGCTACCTCCATGAGCTGTGTCACCCCAGCATCCCATTTACTCTTCCTAGCCGTGGCTGCAAGATCCCTCTTCCGCTTCACAGCTTTCTTCTTCGCTGTCTTCTAGTCCACCCCCGCAAGACTTGACGACATCCTGTCTTCCCTCTGCGAGGTGAGAAAATCCTTGTCCTCCTGAGGGACCTTGGAGGAGGATAGCTCGGAGGAGTGAGCCACGTCAAACACGTCTTCCAAATCCGACTTGAACATCCCCTCCTTGTACCGGTAACCCTCTTGCGGCTTTGTCCTGTTCTTCTTGAGTGCGTCGTAGGTATCGATCAACTTCGCCAGCTTCTCCCCTGCGTACTTCTTGGTGGTAGTTGGTATGTTGGCCTTCTCCCAGATGGGCCAGATGGTTTCCACCACCAGGCGAATGCTCTCCGATTTGGTCTTCCTTCCCTCTTGGTCTTGGTGGTGGTGGAAGTAAAGGAGCAGGCATTGCTCCTTCGATGGAAGTCGTGGACAAACAATCGCTGCAATTGGGGCCTTGTCCAGCAACCACAACTGGTTTCCTGCTCTAGTAACCATCACCTGCGAAAGAGAAGAAAATCTTGTATAAGTGAAACAGAAGTGGCGAACTTGAGTGACCCCTAAAAATCCTCCTACAGCTGCCAAATTTTGTGATAACAATCCTTTATAAAGGTGTAATACGGGCAAGCGTCGCCCCGACCCGAAATCCTCCATTCGTATATTTGAGACACCCTAATACACATACATATATATATATATATAAAAGGAAAACACAATAAACATTTTAGCTAACTTCTCCGAAAGTGTCAATTTACTTTTGTCGAAGAGAAAATCAGGTGTCGAGTGTTAACTCGACACCTGATTTTCTCAAGGCTACTTCGAAATCCAAAAAGGGTACAATGGAGTCCGGATTTGACCCAAATTCGTCTCAAAGAATCGGATTTACTACCGTTTACTTCAAATATTGTTTTCAATATTATTATTACTAATGATGTAAAAACTGAATTTAAATTCTATTATATATTCGTATATATACAGAGAGAGAGAGAGAGACGTACAAGGAGTTACAAGGAAAAGAGGTACCTCAAAAGGCCCTGCGGCCCATACCGAGGAGGTACCAATGGCATCGAGTGCCACGGAAAATTTTCTACAGTCTAAAATAGTGTGCAAGATTTAGTCTAACCTTTTCTTGAACTGATCCACAGAGGAACTGTTCACAACTTCTGGAGGTAACCTGTTCCACGTGTTACAGATCTTATACGTAAAGTAATTCCCACACACACTAGTCCTAAACCGTTTCAAATCCAACTTTCAACCATTGTTGCGAGTTGAGTTATCATTTAAACTAAACATGCTTCTAAAATCGACATCGTTGAACCCGCGTAAGAGCTTCAAAACCTCGATAAGTTGACCGCGCAGCCTCCGAGTTTACAGCGAAAACAAATTCAGGGCGCGTAAGCGTCGATTGTAGCCCATGTGTCTAACGGAAGGGATTAACTTTGTGGCCCTCGCCTGCACTCGCTCCAGCCTCTCAATATCTTTCCTGAGGGTAGGCGACCAGAACTGCACAGCATACTCCAGGTGCGGCCGAACCAGGGAATTGTACAGAGAGAGCACAATCTCCTTGTTCCGTAATCAAAATTGCCTCCTGATATAACCCAACAGCTTCTGGGCTTTCTTTTCCACCTCTACGCACTCTTTCGTAAACTTAAGGTCGCTGCACACCCAAGTCCTTTTCCAAATCAGTGGCCTCGATATTACTCCCCAACATGGAGTAGTCCGACTTGGGATTGGCGTAGCCAATGTGCATCACCTTGCATTTACCCAAGTTAAACGGCATTTGCCATTTTTCGGATCACTCTACTATCCTACCTAGGTCCGCACGCAGTTACTCATCGCTTCGGGCGTCCCAACATTGGCCCCAAGCTTGGTGTCATCAGCGAATTTGGCGATCCGACTGACGATGCCACCATCGATATTATTTATGTAAATGATAAACAACAGTGGCCCCAAAATGGAACCCTGAGGAACCCCACTAGTGACCGAGGCCCAACCCGAACCAAACCCTTTAATTACAACCCTCTGCCGCCTATTCTTCAGGCAGTTTTAAATCCACCTACCTACTTCCCCTCCGATACCTAGCGAACGCACTTTCGCCCTTAGCTGGCGGTGAGGTACCTTATCAAAGGCTTTCTGAAAGTCGAGATAAAGTATATCAATCGCCCTACTCTTATCATACTCACTCAACATGACGTGGAAAAACTCGAGCAAGTTGGTGAGACACTACCTATGCCGCCTAAACGCATGTTGGGGGTCCCCAAGCAGCTTGTAGGAATCCAAATGGTCAACGATCCTATCCGCTATTATCCCCTCTAATAATTTACCTACTACTGAAGTGAGACTAATGAGACGATAGTTCCCTGGACTTTCGTGATCCCCTTTCTTAAAGATAGGGGTCACATTGGCTTCCCTCCAGTCACCAGGCACCTGGCCCGTCTCCAACGATTTTTTGAAGACTGTAGCCAGGTGGGGAGCCACCTGGTCGCGCACCTCCCGCAACACTTTGGGGAGGAACTGGTCTGGCCCAGGAGCCTTAAATGCGCTCAGTTTGCCTATTGTATCGGCAACAACTGTCGCGGTACACCGAACACTATCCAGGCCAGCACCTTCGTGCCTGACGCCTGGCTCGGGGATGACGCGGGTGTCCTCCCTGGTGAACACTCCCGCAAAGTACTCATTAAGCACATTAGCGATGACCGCGTCGGAGGTCCGCAGAACGCCGCTTCGGTCCTTTAACGGACCTATCATGCTTCTAATGGGCTTTCTACTATTAACATAACTGAAGAACTCCTTAGGGTTCCCCTTGCAGAGGCTTGCCACCCGTAGTTCTTCGTTACATTTCGCTAGCCTAACCTTCGCCTTCACTTCCCTACACAGGCGGACATACACCTCAGTGTTCTCATGGGAACGATTGGCCTTCGCCCTCCTATACGCGGCTTTCCTATTTCGAATAGCCGAAGCGATGTCACGACTGAACCACTTAGGCTGCGTTGAAGCAGGGGTGACCGGTTTTGAGGGTATGGCAGCAAACTGCAGCACCATAAACTCGTCCCGAAATGCAGTCCACACTCCCTCAACATCGCCGCCGACCTCTAACCCCATCTCACCTACGCTATCCCGGAGGCTAACAAAGTCCGCCCGCTGTAGACCGAGCTTACTTCCTCTCGAGTTACTACGCTTCACCCGAGGAACGCACACACGGAACTTAATTAGACCGTGATCACTCCCCGCCCAATGATTCGTCAACGGTGAGGCCAGTGACGAGGTTGTCTTCGGTCGTGAATACTAAGTCTAGAACGCTTTCGCCTCGTGTTGGCTCATTGACCCACTGAGTGAGGATGTTCTCATCAGCAAAGTCAACTAGCCTCCTCCCTTCAGCATCAGCAGTCCTGTCTTCCCACTTTATGCCGCGACAGTTGAAGTCTCCTAAACCTACACACACCCTATCCCCCAGCAGGCTGCGGAGTTCGGTGTACAGTGCTGTATCCTCCTCGAAGAGGAGATGCGGTGGTCTGTACACCAAGATTAACCTATAGTTCGTCACTCCCACGTTCAGATCGACGCCAAGCAGCTCCCTTTCCGATCGGAACTGGCAGTCAACCGGACTCAACGTGTCCATGACGTATATTAGTACCCCTCCCCTCTCCCCACGGGTGCGGTCTTTGTGAAACATTCTATACCCGGCAATCTCGAACTCCCCAACGTAGTCCCTACGATCAGTATGAATCCAGGACTCGGTGATAGCAACGATATCCTGGTACTCTGAAGCTAAGAGAGCCCGTAGCTCGCAAAACTTATTCCTAATCGACCTAGCCTTAAAAAGCACTGCACGGAGGGAGCCTTCCCTATTCTGACCTCCCCCTAGCACGAACCGTTTCCCCAACAGCCAGGGCTATCGGGAGTTGAAGAGACCCTCACCAACGAGGGTGCAACTTCCGCAGGAGGCTGAACCCCCTCCAACGGGGAAGGAGGGTCATTCACCTGGACGCACCCTTCAGTTGAAGGTACGTCCGCCACCGGCTCAACATCATCTCTCCCCGGTGGGAGCCCATCATCATTCCCCGGGCTTGACCTCACAAAGAGAGAGAGAGAGAGAGAGAGAGTTTTGACAGGAATATAAAGTGAGGCCGACACACACACACACACACACACACACACACCCACACACACACACAAACATTATTGATTTTATTTTGAAATCACTGTTAAAAATGATAATTATCAGAAATCAACTTAAAAGGATTGCATCAGTTTAACACAACCAGTCAGGAAATGGCGCTGTTTTACCGCACAGCAAACGAGCGATTGTCACATCATTAACGAAATAACGTTTTTTTCTTTTTCTTATGTTTCGAGCTTTTTTTTCGGTAAGAAGAAGACGCAATGTATTTCCATCAATTTATTAAATGAAAGAGATCATAATAAATTCATAAATTCCTCACCACGTGACATATGCATAAGAAATAAAAGGCGGTATATCCCACAAATAATGAGTCCCGAGTGAATCAAAATAGTACATGCGGTCCCTATTTTAAACATGAAGCTCAAGCTTATCGCCCCTCCTCTCGAGTTGGCCTGATTATGTAGTGATTTGGTTTCTTGTACTCTCCACTTCACATAGGTACACCCGACTCATCGGGGCTTGGTCTGGACCATACGTCTAATCTTCTTTTGCACGCAATGGATTTTAGGTCCTCCCTTTTTTCCGTACCGTAAGAGTTGAAATTTCTCACTGCGAAAGTTCATATTGTTGTATCTCTACAAAAACATTCTGCTTGTAGAGATCTTCAAAGTTTCTTATTTTTCTACTGATCTTTGTGTCATCGGCAAAGGATGTTACTGCACTATCTCTGGTAATGTCCTCATCTACGTCAGGATTATGAAGAGTAGTGACGCTAATACTATGCCTCGCAGATATTTACAGATGATCCCTTGAAAAGAGGTAACCATCTTACACAGATACAAATAAGGGTGACAATTGACAGCTAAACTATGCAGGAACCATGTACATTTAATGTTGCAACTCATCATTTCTGTGTCTGACTTTGGCGGTGAGGCTCTGGTTCGCTCCAGCATGCTGGCTCCTGAACCTAACCTGACCTATGGTTCAGACCATATATTCTCCTTATACTGTAATGACTTGCAGCCGCTCAAATTATATATCTATTTCCCTAACCAAAATGGGGAAAAATTGAGGATCGAGTAGTATACTTTCAAATATCAATGCAAAATATTGTCGTGACAGAGCGTGCTAGTGAGGAATTCACTCAATCACCTTGAAATGTGAGCACTGAAGATAAATATACGGAGAGAATGAACGGATAAAGGCACCATTAGTCGTGAAGGCGACCAATCAGTACTTCAATATCCAAAGCGTGGGTCCGTTATATCGGTGTTACGATTGAACAGAACTGCACAGCATACCCCAGGTGCGGCCGAACCAGGGAATTGTACAGAGAAAGCACAATCTCCTTTTTTCCGAAATGGCCTCCTGATATAACCCGCTCTCTTTCTCTGTTTGTCGGATTTACTTTACCTATAAGTTCTGTGGCACGTGGAACAGGCTACCTTCAGAAGTTGTGAACAGTTCCTCTGTGGGTCAGTTCAAGAAAAGGATAGAGCGAACCTTGTACACTATTTGAGGGTGTAGAATTTTTCCCTGGCACCCGTTGCTAGTGGTACCTCCACGGTATGGGACGCATGTCCTTTTGAAGTATTTCTTTTCCTTGTAACGCCCTCTCTCTGTCTGTCTGTCTGTCTGTCTCTCTCTCTCTCTCTCTCTCTGATGTATACATTACACATTGTGCCCCTACTACTTTTGCAGAAAGTCTTTCAAAAATTGTTGTGAAAGAAGATTTATGCAAACGTGTAATGAAAAACGATCAGCTTCAGAGTTCATTCACAACATGCGTACACTTATCCAGGCAGTGGAAAATAAAACACAGCATGAAACTCTAGACATATCTAAAAATACCTAAATTAAATAAGCATATATATATATATATATATATATGAAATTAGAGAGGATTATCAGCCCTCCATTTCGTACAATTTTTTTCCTACAACGTATTCTTTCATCTCTCCTGGGACTACTTCGTGGCCATTGTTGCAACGCCGCTTCCAGTAGAACAGCAAAATTAAGCAACAATGGCTCTGTGTAGCAGTTCGATGGGTGACCGTCCTCCGCACCCAGATGATGTAGTGACCCGTGGTTCCGATCAAAGGTAAAGCGACATATAGGTTTCCTCGGCATCATGATTTTCACCATTACGAAACAGTCCAAAAACATCAACTTCATCTACATGTCAAATTACTTTTACGTGGTTAAGGCATAACCAGCCATTTGGTATACATATATATATATATAATTAAATAATAACATCGTTTATATATACAACCAAAAGAATTAAATAAAACACCATTACATCATTCTATTTATTTAGACAAATTACTGGAATCAATATCAGGAAATATATAGAAAATAAATACAGAATCCTATACAAACGAGGAATATCTGCAATAAAAAATACTAATAGTATAAGAAATACGAACGAAGAACATACAAAATAAAAAAATAATAATGTACGAAATACAAAACGTTGGAATATAATCATCAAAATAATAGTACAGGAGAAAAAAAAAAATATATATATACACACACAATTATATTAAACAATTAAATATATTGAAAATAAATATACATTACAATATATAACTTTATGTTATACTGCGCTTAACTAAAACACTAAACTCGCACGTGATCGATTCTATAGTCGCATCATTGTTGCTTTGCACTATGCAGTAAGTACGATTTAACATTATTTCACCGCTCATGTTACAGTATATTGATGCCTATACTCGGTGTAAATGGCTCATCTAGTACCGTCCTCAGCCAGGCATCTAGTCTTCTCTTGAAGACTTCAACTTTGACCCTTATAACGTTTCTGATGTCCACTGGAAGCAGTCAGATCGCACATGGCCCAATTAGAGTGGAGAACAGTTTTAGAGAATAAAACCATTGAAGTGCTAACGACCTTGGAAGAAAAAATGCTGAGAATTTTAGAAAAATATGCTTCGAAATCACATCCAAAAGGAAAGAGGAGCTGGCTAGAGAGGCAAAAGAGAAGACTATTCCGCAAAAGAAAGAGAGTGGAGGCGAAGTTGGGCAACTGTCGAGATAATGCCAGGGAAGTAATACAAGGAAAACTGAAGGGTATCGATAGGGAAATACAAGGCCTGATTAAGGATCATACAGAGAGGGAAGAGGAAAAGGCGGTAGAAGCAATAAAAGAAAATCCAAATTACTTCTATAGCTATGCGAAAAGGAAAACAAAAACGCAAACCGCTATTGGACCCTTAAGGAAGAGAAATAATGGACTATCCGACGATCCAAAAGAAGTACCTGAAACATTCAGAGCCAGTATGAATCAGATTTCAGTACCCAAAAACTGACAAATCGATACCTGACATAGATGCATTCTTTGAAGAGAAATTGCATGGAGAGTACATAACAGACTTTAATTTTACCCAGATGTAGCGAGAGCTATAAGACAAATGAAACCACATTCAGCTGCAGGTCCGAACAATCGGAACACATTATTGATTAAAAACTGTGAAAATCTGGGCGCAGAGGACGGTCACCCATCGAACTGCTACACAGACCCATTGATGTATAACTTTGCTGTACTACGGGAAGCGGCATTGGAACAATGACCACGAAGTAGTCTCAGAAGAGATGAAAGAATACGTTGTAGGAAAAAATTTTACGAAATGGAGGACTGATATTCCTTTCTAATTTCATATATGTGTATATATATATAATTTAGTGGTGGACCGGATATCCGCATCCGCACTTCTGACTGCAGATGTTATGCGGATATTACCTCTAATAAATTATGCAATTTACAATTAAATTAGCTTATAAAGTAGCTTAAAAGGCCCAGTCATGCACATTTCATGTAAAGTATTAATTATTAATAAACAAACAAATATATAAACCTCAAAATATAAATACCTGGTAATTTAATGAAAATTTAATGAAAAATGTTTCATTGAATTTTCTGGGGCTGAAACTCTTGAGAGTTATTATTTTTATCATAATGAAAACATTAATATTAATTTTAATTCTTATGCATTTCCTGCCATAATAGCAATATCACGAAATTTGAAAAATTATGTCATATACTTATAATCCTATATTATATTGATAGATTAACTAAATATCCCCATCCGCATCCGCGGATATTGAAATTAAAGATACGCATCCGCATCCGCGGATATTGAAATTAAAGATACGCATCTGTGCTTGCATCCGCAGATGTTGAAAAACTGATATCCGGTCCACCACTAATATATATATCTATATATAATATATGCTTACTTACTTTAGGTTACTTTAGCTATGTTTAGACTTTCATGCTGTGTTTTATTTTCCACTGCGTGGATAAGTGTACGCATGGTGTGAATGAACTCTGAAGCTGTTCTTTTTTCATTACACCAGAGAGAGAGAGAGAGTTACAAGGACAAGAAGTACCTCAAAAGGCGATGCGTCCCATACCGTGGAGGTACCACTAGCAACGGGTGCCAGGGAAAAATTCCTACACCCTCAAATAGTGTGCAAGGTTCGCTTTATCCTTTTCTTGAACTGACTCACAGAGGAAGTGCTCACAACTTCTGAAGGTAGCCTGTTTCACGTGCCACACAACTTATAAGTAAAGTAAATCCCACAAACAGAGAAAGAAAGCGGGTTATATCAGGAGGCGATTTCGGGAACAAGGAGATTGTGCTCTCTCTGTACAATTCCCTGGTTCGGCCGCACCTTGGGTATGCTGTGCAGTTCTGGTCAATCGTAACACCGATATAACGGACCCACGCTTTGGATATTGAAGTGCTGATTGGTCGCCTTCACGACTAATGGTGCCTTTATCCGTTCATTCCCTCCGTAGATTTATCTTCAGCGCTCTGTCAAGACAATATTTTGCATTGATATTTGAAAGCATACTACTCGATCCTCAATTTTTCCCCATTTTAGGTAGGGAGATAGATATATAATTTGAGCGGCTGCAAGTCATTACAGTACAAGGAGAATATATGGTCTGAACCATAGGCCAGGTTAGGTTCAGAAGCCAGCATGCTGGAGCGAACCAGAGCCTCACCGCCAAAGTCAGACACAGAAATGATATAGTTGCAACATTAAATGTACATGGTTCCTGCATATTTTAGCTGTCAATTGTCACACTTATTTGTATCTGTATAAGTTGGTTACCTCTTTTCAAGGGATCATCTGTAAATATCTGCGAGGCACAGTATTAGTGTCACTACTCTTCATAATCCTGACGTAGATGGGAACATTACCAGAGATAGTGCAGTAACATCCTTTGCCGATGACACAAAGATCAGTAGAAAAATAAGAAACTTTGAAGATCTCTAAAAGCAGAATGTTTTTGTAGAGACACAACAATATGAACTTTCCGCACTGAGAAATTTCAACTCTTACGGTACGGAAAAAAGGGAGGACCTAAAATCCATTGCGTGCAAAAGAAGATTAGACGTATGGTACAGAACAAGCCCCGATGAGTCGGGTGTACCTATGTGAAGATGAGAGTACAAGAAACCAACTCGCAACTTCATCAGGCCAACTCGAGAGGAGGGGTGATAAGCTTGAGCTTCATGTTAAAAATAGGGACCGCATGTACTATTTTGATTCACTCGGGATTCAGTACTTGTGGGATGTACCGCCTTTCATTTCTCTTGCATATGTCACGTGGTGAGGAATTTACGAATTTATTATGACCTCTCTCATTTAATAAATTGATTGCAATACAATGCGTCTTCTTACCCGAAAAAAAAGCTCGAAACATAAGAAAAAGAAAAAACTTACATTATTTCGTTAATGATGTGACAATCGCTAGATTGGCTGTGCGGTAAAACAGCGCCATTTCCTGACTGGTTCTGTTAAACTGATCCAAACCATTTTAGTTGATTTCTGATAATTATAAAATCAATAATGTGTGTTTCTGTGTGCGTGTGTGTGTGTGTGTGTGTGTGTGTGCCGTCCTCACTTTCTATTCCTGACAAAACTCTCTCTCTCTCCCTCTCTCTCTCTCTCTCTCTGTATATATATATCAGGTGCCAAGTGTTATACTCTTTTTCTCCGACAAAAGTAAATAGACACTTTCAGAGAAGTTAGCTAAGGTGATTATTTGTGTTTTCCTTATATATATGTGTATATATATATATACATATATATATAAAGTGTGTACTATTTGTTTGCATTTTTCTTTTATTATTAATTAAATACTGGGTGTACATAAAGTCAGGATCTATTTTTGTGAAGCACTTGGAAATTATATGGAATTCAATCATAAAATGATAAAGTGGTAACATTTATTAAATAATTAAGAGTAGGATTCGACGTGACGCCCATCAGTATCCCTGCACAGCTCAAATCGTTCCGCAGCATTTCTAAACACATTCTGGAGCATTTGCGGGGTTATGTTATCTGCAGCAGTTCGTATACGTGTACGTAAGTTTTCAAGACTCGTAATCTTCGTCTGATAGACGTGCGATTTGATAAAGCCACATGCAAAGAAATCTAAAGGGGTTAAATCTGGTGATCTCGCTGGCCAAGGTCTGTTGCTTCCGCGTCCGATCCAGCGATTTGGAAAACGACCATTTACATAATCCTGAACAATTTTGGCATAGTGACAAGGAGCACCATCATGTTGATAGACGATGGTACTAACAATCCTATCCCTGTCGTCTATCAACATGATGGTTCTCCTTGTCACTATGCCAAAATTGTTCAGGATTATCTAAATGGACGTTTTACAAATCGCTGGATCGGACGCGGAAGCAACAGACCTTGGCCAGCGAGATCACCAGACTTAACCCCTTTAGATTTCTTTGCATGGGGCTTTATCAAATCGCACGTCTATTAGACGAAGATTACGAGTCTTGAAAACTTACGTACACGTATACGAACTGCTGCAGATAACATAACCCCGCAAATGCTCCAGAATGTGTTTAGAAATGCTGCGGAACGATTTGAGCTGTGCAGGGATACTGATGGGCGTCACGTCGAATCCTACTCTTAATTATTTAATAAATGTTACCACTTTATCATTTTATGATTGAATTCCATATAATTTCCAAGTGCTTCACAAAAATAGATCCTGACTTTATGTACACCCTGTATACTAGCATGAAAGTACGAAGTAAACAAATGAACTGCGATTCCTCTTCTTTGATTTCGCGGAATTTTCTTTATAAAAATATAAAATATAAAAGTATATATACTCATTTAATTCTATTTTTAATTACTTTGATTTCGCTGTAATTTCTTTATAAAAAAATAATATAAAAGTATATATAGACTTTTCATTTAATTCTTTTGGTTGTGTATATATAAAGTGTACTGTTATTTTCTGTTCTCAATTTGGTGTTTTATTTATTTCGGATTAATTGTATTTCTTTTATTGTTAATATTGGGATTCATTTAAAATGTGTTTTAATTAGTTCTTTTGCTGAGCAAATTAAGGAGAGCGTCTCTCTTGCCTTTAATAAATAGTATAATTAAAATAAATGGTGCTGCCTGGTAACCCTGCATATATAAATAGTGCTTTCTGGCAACTCCTTATATAACTAAATAATTAAAATAAAAAACAATAACTGGCAACTCATCTGTATATAAATAAATAAATAAATAGTGCTCTCTGGTAACCCTGCCTTTAATACATAAGTAAATAAAAAGTGGTACCTGGCTACTCCAGACCCTCTATATAACAGTTGCTGGGCCCCTGTACGCTCATTATGCGACGGACTCCAGTGGAATAAAGACCTCTCTCCTTAGGTTAAGGCTTAAGTTAGGGTTTCCCTTTGGGGGTGAGGACATCCCACCTTCTCCCCCAAAGACCGTCCTCCTCCTTTCTCTCTCTCTCTTAGGTTAAGGTTACCCCTTTGGGAGAGGTCATCCTCCATTCTCCCCCTAATTCCCCCCTTCGTTGCATAAACCCCTCCCCCACTTTGCAGCATCCCTCTTGTTGCATACAACTCCCCCTTTTCAGCACCCTTCCCACTTTGTTGCAGTTCACCCTTGCAACATTCCCATCGCCCCTTTGCAACATTGATCAACATTTGCAACATTGCATTTGCCCTCTCCCATTTTGCGCCCATGCTACTGACGTATATATTTAAACCTTATTATGGTTGGCATTCGATAAATTTTTGAAACAAGGCAGGAAAAATGTCATAAAATGCAAAGGTCAGAAAATCCTAGCGACCATCGAAAGGAAAAGAAAGAGAAAGAAGGAAAAAATATATAAATTAATAAATAATTTGTGTAAGTATTTCTTTTTGCGATAATTAATGAATAGTATGACCATGGGTTCAAATTCTCACTTAATCTGCAATTTGTGTAATCTGGAAACAACTGAAAAGGCAGCAATAAGATGCGATGTCTGTCAAAAACTGCAAGACTTTATCTGCATGAATTGGGATGATACGAAAATATCACTCGTCTCGAACGCTAAACAGATCGCAGGAGTCACTTTTCTTTGTGCCGCATGTACACAGACTAAACTCCTTTGCGGTATTTAAAGAAATGGAGAAAGTGAATTCGAGTGTTACAGAAAAGGAGGGAAAAGTGTGGAGACAAGAGTCTGGAAATGTCCCAATGACAATTCAGGTAGATGAGAGAGAAGACGAAATAACAAATAACAGTATAATAATGAATAGCAATATAATTTAGAATGAAGACATAGATGAAAGAAAAGAGACACGTAAAAGTTGCGAGATGGTAAAACTGCCCAACGAACAAAATGATAAAAAGATAAAAAATAAAAACGTAGGAAATAAACAGCCAAAGAAAAACGGTGATAATGTCAAAATTAAGAACAAAGAAGATAACCAGATAACAAGAAGTAGAAGCATAGAAAATGCCGTTTGTAAATACTACGCAAAAGGGTACTGCAGATATCGGGATGGGCAATGCATCTATGCACATCCCACATTATGTAACACATATTACAGTATATAAGAGGATATTGCAAATTTGAAAAAAAGTGCAAGTTCCACCATATTTCTGTCTGCAACACCTATGCAAGATATGGGATGTGCAAATATGGACAAAAATGCCGTTACCACCACCAACAAAGGAACGCAACAGGTGAACAGGAAAAACGGACATCAAAGACGGCTACCAATTTTTTAGACGTAGCCAACACTGTGGAAAATTAAGCAGCCTAAAAGAGGTTATCTTTACAGCTACCCGCGTCCACCCTTACCTCAGGTTCGAAAAGGTATTGTTTAAATTAAACTTAGGCTCACAAAACTTGGACGCTGTTAATTGTTTAAGCATATTCGCTTAAAGGAAATAATCCTTAAGGAAAGCTTAACTCTTTATGTGATAGATTTAACTTTGTTTAGTTTAGACTAAGTTGGATACATTTAAATTTGTTTAATTTAAATTGATAAATAAGTTAGTCTTTAACAAGCCTAACTATAAAGTATCGATTTAGGTTGCAACGTTATGCAAATGGTTGTTCCACAGTATGTATCGCTAGTCAGATTAAGCTCGTGAATCACAATTAACTCGTTTCAAGCTGATAACCCCAGTCAACCTGTCGGAGGTTCAATTTGACGATCGTTAATGAAATTCCAAACCAATCTAAATAGCTACCCCTGGATGGTTCTCCTCGTGTAAGACAATCCACAATGGCGTTGTCAAACACTTGGGTCAACGATTAACACCCGGGTATAAACATATACATGTGTGCCACAACGAGTAGAAATTAGAGTGAGGCGTGAAGCTTAGCCTCCATATACGAGTACAAGTGAATCAGCGAGAGATATGATAAAGGTTCCGCTGACTGAGAATAAAGAGCTTAAAAGGAATTCTAAATCTTAAAAGAATTCGATTTATTAGAATCATTAGTGAATGATGTTAAATCTTGGCATTTTATTATAAAGCGAAGTTAATTGAAATGATAACCGGCTAAAATTACGGAGTCAAAACCGATACGTATTACTCGTATGAGAGCTTCGAACAAACTAAGATGGTGACTCAAGCTCATTTCGCCGGCATCAAAGCGCGTCAGAGCGCGCCAAAAGAGAAGTATAACATTGTCGCCCACAATTTCCAGATGCTGGAAAGAATTGAGTGTCAATACTCTGGCGGGCGTACGATTTTGGTTCTATTTTTAGCGATTGATCGATATCTGTAAACGTTTTATATGCAGCCGATCAACGCTGTTTTTATGAAATAATACAATATATCTTATGGATATATATATATATAATTTTAATAGAATACATAATTACCATGATCGAACATGAATCAATTATTCATTCTCGTCGATTGTGGTTGATTTGTGGTTACGTTCCAATAGTTTTTAATTGATTTCTTATATACTTCGATCACTTATGCCGTCAGGAGTATATTTCAAGAATCCCTGAACCCACTGTCAAAATATTTTAGACAAACACAATTCAGCTGCAAAATACCATCCAGCAAATACAGTCAGCTGACAAATATAGGAATCCTAGAGCCGGACAAAAGGCACGCACAAAGACACTTCATGCGTTATCGGGACAACAGGTAAAGATAAAGAGAGGCAAATTCTCTGAGGACCACAAGACAACGAAACCGGCACCACTATTGGAAACCGAATCGAATGTATTTGAAAATGATAGAGAAAAATAAAAATAATCCTAGCCAACATTCAGGGCCTTAAATCAAATCATTCCCAGGACAAAGTTTTATGCCTGAAAGGACTCATGCAAGAAACCGGAGCAGACTTTGCATGCCTCACGGAAACCCATCTAAAGGACTGCCAGGCGAACTGTGCACACTGAGTTTTGTATTGATAAAAAAGAAATACAAACTGACAACTATGACATCCTCCGAGCCGACAGAACGGTGAGACGTAAAGGAGGATGTTCTATTTACACACGCGAAAGGTATATAGCAGAAATGACTATAAGTACCTCAAACAGCTACGTAGAATGTGCTGCATCAAAAGTTGAAAAATTAAATATGGTGCTAATTGTAATGTACAGACCCTCGAACACGCCAACATCAAATCAGATCTCTCATCTAGTGGAATTTCTGAGACACAAGCAGGAGTACGCATCCACTTTTGTAGAGGTGTCTATTTGGAAATTGAGGGTTGTAGGTCATTAGATTCGTCAGCTGTTGCCATTATCAGGAAGTCTGTAATTTTAGTCTGCTTAGCTTTCCTTTGGTGGTCCTTGAGCAGTTCTTTGTAGCAGGATAAACTAACCTCCAGTTGGCCTTTCACTTTCAATGATCTGTTCATAATAGAATCAACATCCATAATAAATTGACTAAATTCATCGGCTTTCTTCATGATGTCTGAGAACTGCTGCAGTTAATAGAAGTTAAGGTGGTTCTGTAGCTTTGTCATCGCCATCTTTTGATTCACTGCTGCTGCTGCCTATCATAGCTTCAAGGTCTTCATAATATCATAGGACTTATGCATAAACTAGTGTAAGCACAACACTGCGATGTTCACTGCACCAGTTGCAGCGATAGACTGAGCACGTTGGCGCATTCACGTTGTTTGTTTACTTGCGTTATTCCAAATCTCATTCGTGTTGGACGAAGAGTGTCGCAGGTACAAATGCCGCGTTAACACAAATTCACGTTCGGCAAAGTCGCGATCGAGGCGACCTTACTACAGGTGTACACCAGGACAAGGGGGGCACACGGGAAGACCAGGAGCAGGTAAAAATGCTACTAGCTCTGGCTGATGAATTTATGTTAACACAAGAAATAACAGAAAACAAGAAAAAACAACTGCATAGAATTGGTGTTCACAAACAACAGCAACCTTATTGATAATGTAGAAATATCCCCAACACTAATATCGGATCACAACATTATTGAAATAACAACCAATATAAAAACAAGAAAGGAAAGAACACGAACAACAGAAAGAAGTAAATTTGAAAATTTTAATTTTCACTCCAAAGCTATAAACTGGGAAGATGTTGCATCCAGCATAGAAGTAATAGATTGGAAATCCATCTTCGAAGCCAAGACAACGGAAGAGATGCTAACGACTTTAGAGGAGAAGAAGCTGAAAATTGTGGAAATACATGTCCCAAAAATGCAACAAAGGGGAAAGAGAAGCAGGTTCGAGAGACAAAAGAGGTCATTGTTCCGAAAGAGAAAAAGAGTGACTGCAAAATTAAGTAACTGTAACGAAAAGAACATCAGAAAAATAATAAATGATAAACTGCTGAGTATCGATTGCGTCATACAGGAACTAATTGAGAAGCATTCAGAAAAAGAAGGCGTCGCTATAGAGACGATAAAAGTTAACTCAAAGTAAATTACTTCTATAATTTTGCAAAAAGGAAGTCGAAAAACCATGCGACTATCGGACCTTTGAAAAACGAAGACAGTGCTTTATCTGATGATCTAACAGAAGTATCCGAAATATTAAGAGCTCAGTACGAATCATCTTTCAGTATCCCAAAAACTGACGAACTGATATGCGATAGAAACGCGTTCTTTGAAGAAGAACTACAAGGGGAAAGTATAACGGACTTCAACTTTACGACAGATGATATTACACAAGCTATAGGGAAACTAAAAGCACAATCAGCGGCAGTACCGGACAAATGGAATGCCACACTGATCAAAAACTGCAAGAATGCAATCGCTGAGCCCCTATATTGGATATGGAGACGATCACTAGACACGGGAGAAATACCGGGCATCCTGAAGAGTGCGAACATAGTCCCAATATATAAAGGAGGAGATCGATCCGAGAACAAAAACTATCTCATCTCACTAAAATATTTGAAAGAATAGTTAGACAGAAAATCTATGGCTTTTTGGAAACTCAGAAAAAATTAAATGATAACCAACATGGGTTTCGGTCAGGCAGATAGATCATGCCTATCACAACTAATGGAACACTACAACAACATTATTGATGCAATGGAAAATAATGAAAACTATGATGTAATATACACAGACTTTGCCAAAGTTCGACAAGTTTGACCTTGGAATCATAATACATAAACTGAAGCATATGGGAAAAACAGGAAAAGTAGGAAAATGGATATATAATTTCCTTAGTGAGCGGCAGCAAGTCGTTACAGTACAAGGAGCATCATCATTAGAATCAGAGGTCCTCAGCTCAGTACCACAAGGAACAGTATTATCTCCACTACTCTTCATAATAATGCTAACTGACATAGATGAGGACGTTACCAGAGACAGCACAGTAACATCCTTTGCAATGACACAAAGATCAGTAGAAAAATAAGAAACCCAGAGGATATAGAATCTCTATAAATAGGCATGAAGAGAATCTACAAGTGGACGGAAGACAACAATATGATGTTTAACACTGAGAAATTTCAACTGTTACAGTACGGAAAAAGGGAGGACCTAAAATCCATGGAATACTTTACCCCAAATGGACAGGAAATTCAGAGAAATTCTAAAACAGAAGATTTAGGAGTTGTAATGACTGATGATGCGAAATTTGAAACACAAAATAAGATAGCAGTAAACAGAGCAAAGCGAGTAACTGAGCAGATTCTGAGAACTTTTAAACGAAGGGATAGGAATATAATGATTCCTCTATTGAAAACACTGGTTATACCCAAATTGGAATACTGCTCGGTCCTCACATCACCATATAAAAAAGAAGACATTAGACAACTAGAAGGGATTCAGAGAAGCTTCACAGCCAAGTTCAATGTGTGCAAAGAACTAAACTACTGGGTACGGTTATGCGAATTAAACCTATATTCACTGGAAAGGAGGAGAGAGAGATACACACCATTATTTACACTTGGAAAATAATGGAGAAACTAGCCCCTAATCTTACTCTGAACCTGTAACTCCCCAAACAACAGTGGAAAGTGGAAAAGGAAGAATGTGTCGTGTTCCCAAATTAAAGGCGAGACAGGGAACATCCTTAACATTGAAAGAAAATAGTTTTGTTGTGAGAGGACTAAAACTGTTTAATTAGCTGTCCAAAGACCTAAGAAACAGGAGTGGTGTTGCAGTGGACATCTTCAAAAGAAGATTAGACGCCTGGTTCAGAACAATCCCCGATGAGCCGGGCCTAACTGGCTTTGTGAGATGGAGAGTACAAGAAACCAACTCACTACTTTACCAGGCCAACTCGAGAGGACGGGAGACAAGCTTGACCTTCGTGAAATGAGGGATCATCACGTGGAACATTTGAAATATATATATATAATACTGTATATATATATATACAATATATATATATATATATATAATATATATATATATATTTGTGTGTGTGTGTGTGTTTCAGGGATTTCATGTAAAGTTAAGACGTGATATTTTAGTTAGTCTTAACAAAAATATTACGAATTAACCGAACCAATTATATCAAGGGCGTATAGTTGACCTAACCTGCCATTCAATAATTTTCACGTAGGTTTAACGAAAATATCACGACTTAACTTTATATGAAATCCTTGAACATTTTCGGTATTTCATGAAATCCCTATTTACACATATTCCCTGTAACACACAGACACACAGACACACACATATATATATATATATATATATATATATATATATATATATATATATATATATACAAGTTGTATGATAAGTAACTGCCTATTTTAAAATTCGTATAACTTCCGTATTTCTTACTCTGTTTTAATGAAACAAACTGTAAATTATTCAGTGTTACTGAGGTTTACTGCATTGAGCTTTCTCTAGGCCAAAGCTGACGGTTTCGTGTGGTATTGCATCCACATCCATTGTTGGGCCTTTTATCATTCGGGACACAATGAATGCAGTACGGAGCACCTCCTCATGTCTCTAATGATGTGCGGGCATGGCTGCATGACAAATTTCTCTGACGATGGATTGGAAGACTTGTTGCGCATGAATAGCCTCCTCGCAGTCCAGACCTAGCACATTATGACTTCTTTCTGAGGAGTTCGGAAAAGGAAGAACTTTATCGCCACTAACCTAAAGATCTTGATGAACTGGGGGAAAGAATTAACCATCCTCAACAATGTTCCTGAAAGCATGTTACGAGCAGCAGTGGACAACATATCTGTTCGTTTAAGGAAATGTGATAATGCAGGAGCATATGTGGAAGTGTAAAGTTCATGTGAATGTTTCTGAATGAAAACCTCAATAAATACTGATTAATTTTCAGTTTGTTTCTTTAAAATTGAGTTAGAAATAGGGAACTTACACGAATTTTAAAATAGGGAGTTACGTATCATACACCCTGTATATATATATATATATATATATATATATATATATTTTTTTCCTTATAAGTTAATATTCCATTCAAAATCAAATATTTTCTTCTTTTACAAAAAAAAAAAAAATTAAATATTTAGTTAAAAAACAAAAAATCGTTTGCAAAACAAATGAGAGAAAACAATAACAAAACAAACATCATAAGCCCAGATGTTTCGGCACTAAAAACCCTTACAAAAGGCACGTAAATAGGCAAAATAAATACTCAAAATAAGTAGTAAAACACCCCAAAAAAGTATTTATAAATTTGCTTTCAAAAAACGTTAAATCTAGAATAATACCTCTCAATACGCATAATACATATTACAACGCCAATGGACTGAACAGAACAGTAGGTATTGGAAATGTTGTTTACACAATAATGACAAAGATTTAAATTTCAAAAAATGTTTAAAATAAAATAAAACTATGCACGCTCAGTTTCTGCTTTATATACAGGACATAAATAACTGAAATATATAAAAAACTGGTAGGACTGTTTTGGGACTCTAATGGAAAAATACTAAAATATAATAGAAAAAGGTAAATTAGGCATTTTATCACGAAAAAGGCACTTTTTCTTGTGAACGCAGAAATAGGCAAAAAATGGCATTTATAGCATTTTTCCTGAATTCTAATTATAAATTATCAACTCGAGTACAAAACCAATTTTTCTTATTTTTAAAGTAACTCTTCAGAAAGCAAAGACAAACAATGCTGCGATCATTAAGTCGCGTTCGCATCTTGGTCATAAAGAGTCCCGCAGCTGAAAATGCTCTCTCAGACCCAATGAAATAACTTTTTAGAATGCTTTGTAAAACCCGGGAAATCACGGGATTTGCTGCGCTTGTCCAGGGATTTAAAGATGTCATTTTCCGCCCTGGATCCCGGTTGAGAAACCCTAGTCAGGATAGGTTAGGTTAGGTTAAGTTAAAGCCAACTCACATTGGATGCTACGGTGCCACGCTACGTACGCGAGCTACGTGTCCTCGAATCACCTTAATGGTTTTAAGTGAGTTAACTCACGTAGGAATGATGCTACGTATGTCACGCGTCACGTGGCTCAGCCACATAGCTTTTGATTGCATGGCCGGCGATTTTTCTCGATGTGACTTTGGTTATGCATGCGCAGTAGAACGTTTGTCTGCAGTTTCTCCCCATCTTGTGGTTGATCGCGTCTCGGGTAATAAATTTACTTTTAGTTGGCGTTGGAGTAATTTTATTGTGCAACCAGAGAATATTATGGCGGAATTAGGTGCAGTCAGAAAGCATCCATGTTTACGTGACATGACACTGGAAGAGTATAGAGACGTACGAAGAAAGGACAACAGCTGGGCGGAAATTGATAAACATTGAATCGAGATTGTAAGGATTTTATTACATTACAACAAGTGTTGTGTAAACATCACAGTTAAGTACGATATAGTACACTTCATACATTATTATTATTATGAATTATAATTAGTATATTGACAAAAAGGTACAGGGTGGCCCAAAAGGTACCTACCAAGTTTAAGACTTTATTTCACCAAAACTATTGAGAGTGCAAAGATAGTTCAAACGCCATTCAAATCAGCATCTCAAGCCATTTATATGACAATGTGTCCGATGTGCTGTCCCTCCACTTCGACGATTTTCCTCAACCTCATCCCAAAATTCGATACTACGCTGTGGAGAACCTCTGTCGGAATGTCGACGATTTGACGTTCAATCGATCATTTCAGCTCTTCCAAAGTCTTTGGGCTGCTCTAGTAAACTCTATCTTTGAGGTATCCCCACAAGAAGAAGTCACACGGGTTGAGATCAGGCGAATAGGCAGGCCAATCAATGCCGCTTCCATAGTGCTTCCGATTGTCCAAACCAATGACAGTCTCTCCAAAATGTTCAGTCAACAAATGGCGTGAGTAGTATAGTGCGTCAGCAAATTTTCATCGAATTCTATTCATTCGTTTTGGAGAAAATGTAAGTTAATGTTGGTAGGTACCTTTTGGGCCACCGTGTATAGATATACAGTAAATGGAATGATGGAGATAAACTAAATATTTCCCCTTCAAATTAAAACAGCGTGGCCCACGTGTCTTTCGGTGTGAGGACGACATAGCATAGCTCGCGCGTGTAGCGAGGCTAGCGTAGCATCCGGTGTGAGTTGGCCTTTAGGTGTGTGTATATGCAAGTGTCAGCGTGCTACCGAAGTTCTGCACTTTAGGTTAGGATAGTTTTTTGGGGTGGACCCCCTACCTCCTTTTGGCACTGGCATTCCCTCACCCCTTTGAGTACTCGCACTCCCCTACCTCCTCGCCCCCATCTCCCTAAATGCCACCATACAACTGGTCGTATTAGTTGATAAATTGGCCTGATTATTTTTAAAATAGCTCACTACTTTTCGAGCCAATATTAAAAGTTTGGCATTCAAAAATAAATATTTAATTAACGTATTGCAGCAAGTGTAGTTTACATCCCCCTGACGCAAAGGGGACACAAACTACACTAGGTCAAAGTTGGGGAACGTAAACTACACTACGATCATCAGGAGACAGTTTTTAAATGAATCCATCAAATAAAATGTTAAAACTAACGAAAATATTACGACTTAACCTAACCAATCGTCAATTTATATATAAGTTGACGATTGGGTAGGTTAAGTCGTAATATTTTCGTTAGTTTTAACGTTTTACTTGATTAGGTATACGCGGGCAAAGTTGGGGAACGCAAACTACACTAGGATCTACAGATCTACATATGCTAAGGCTAACAAAGACCCTAAGATCCACTCTAAGGTTGGCCCGAGAGAATGAAGAGAGTAGGGGTTAAAAGAAGAGAATAAGGGGTTAAGTAAGTAGCAAAACCTATCATTCGTGGGTTAACATTCACTCAGAAAAAGAGAGAGAAAGACTCATCATCATCATCCGCCGGCCACTGCCGATAAATCGGAAAAATAGTCGTAGAGAATAGGAAACGGGTGCAAGATGAAAAGAAGTAAAATAAGAACTCCTACAAACCATGCAAACACAGTCTTAACTCAAACATTGTCACACCATGCAAATACAGACATGCAAGTAAAGAGAGGATAAGAAAAGAGAAAAAAAAGTATGAAGAGTATAACAAAAAGTGGGTTAGTTTACGCTACGAGCTACATCTAAGTTCGTGTTAGTTTAATTTTTTTTTAAATATAATTTTGTTGCTGGCATATCACAAGCTGGCATTAATCGTCAGCAGACTCAAACCTCAACAATTATGAACAGTTTAAAGTATTTCTACCACTATATCCATGTGTACCACGACGAGGTCCCTAGGGAAATTATAGCTAAAGGTTTATGTGAATTTTTAATAGATTTTGGTAATTAATATTGCTTATCCGCCAAAGTGGAAAAGTATGCGCATGCATTTTTCTCGAATAGGGCTCTTCAATGTCAATAAATTTTTGCCTTCATTTAACGTTTTATGTGTACATAACTGACGCTCGTGAAAGAAATATGGTGAATCCTGTAATTCCTGAACAGTATAAACCCATATTAGTGCACATCCATGGTAGTGGATACGGTAAAACTTCGAAGCCTATATTACTTCATGTATCGCATATGAAAAATTTCTCTGAACATTTACCCGGTATAATGGGGGCCCTGTTTTAATCATTCATTTATACGGCTTAGGCATGTTGAGGTTTTCAGTTTGGAACATTACCCATACACGAATTCGTGTATGGACCCACCCGGCACCACTCACTAATTAATTTACCGCGGGCCGCCCGTCTCACAACCGTTTCAGAGACTCAGTTCAGTAGTATCCTCAATGCAGTATACAACGTGCCCGTATTGAAGTCTGCGTGCATTCAGGCATAATACTGGTGCTATTAATTATGTACATGAAACAAAATGTCGACAATGAAGCTCTGGTAACTTAATGTTATTTATTTAAGTGTTGAATAGATGTACAAAATCTTCATAGTGGTTGAGAAGTGCGGTGAGGAAAGGTACAAAATACCTGTCGGAGCGAGTATAAAAAGAAAACAGATTAGTGATGCCCCCTCATGCGCCATTATTTTTGCATGTTGTGCATAAATCTTAATGCAAACCAACCCTGCTTTGATGTACGGCTGATGTAGAAGAATACTGTTGACAATAACGCCCTTATCCTTACGCGAAACCGTTTCATTCTCGACAGATTGTTTGAAGTCATCGGTTTCCGCAAACTAAAACCTATATTAGATGTCTGTGCTGCCGATATGCGTTACTTTGACACTGTATGTGAATACGCGTACACTGCGCTGCTCGATGATTTTACCAAGTGTCGGGACGAACAAGGAGAGAACTGGAGATGTATTTAGAAGGTACCGACCCCTTAAAACATCATGAACTTTGGTACAAAGGAATAGAACGGTACAAACCTGGTCTCGCCTTCACTATTCACCCTGAAGAATTATATCTTTATAGAAGGCGCACTTGTCGGCGCGACTTAGAAGGATTCCTATATTATCGGGATGAGTTGTGAAAAGCTTACAGTTGAAAAGTTCAGCGAGGAAAGATTGAGCGCTCGTTTGGAAAGGGCCGTTTATAAACTTGATTTGAAGGTAATGCTGTAAACGATGCAATGCTCGTGCGTACTGTTTACTGTATTCTAGCAAGGTTTAAAGAGCGAGAGAGTTTTGCTCCCAATTGTAAAGTAGGAACAAAAATACTCTTAATCGCTCTAAAAGAACTGCATGCTTTAAGTGGTGAAACGATGTTAAATCGTGTGTACTGTGTTGTACAAAGTAATGAAGATATAATTGTTGATATAATTATATGCGAATTCAGTACCCTATTTAAGAAAGATAGAAGCTGAACCTTCTGTTTGTATTATTATTATTATTACCATTGTTATTTCCATTTTATCTCTGAGGCATATATATATATATATTAAACAATTATTATTTCCATTTTATGTCATGCATATACATATATTAAATAAGCCAAGTATGTATTATTCCTGTTTTTACAGCTGTTGTATATACTCATTTTAAATCATCTTTACAGCCTGTTTTATTATTTCTTTTCATACCTTTCGTTACCTTTCGTTAGCTTCCGCCCGAATTAATCATTCTGACGAAAGTCAAGCTTTTCACTCCACCTTAGACTTACAGTTTTTAATGTGGAATCCGAACCACGCCCCACCAGCAGCCCAGCGTCTTAACCAATATGCCACCCAGGGTGCCCATTTATCTACCAACCACTTTCTTTATTGTGTGGAAGGATGACCAGCTGGGTTTTGCTGCGCGCCGGCTGCCGTCACCGGGTCTCGATCCCGGGGCCGATGGGTTCGTAGTCAGCGACGCTAACCACTACACCACCAAGGCGTGATGACTCATGCATATATATATATATATATATATAATATATATATATATACACGTATATATATATATATATATTATATAAACAGAGCAATGTGGTTCTATTTTATTTCAGCCTTTACACTGTGTGTGTGTGTGTGTGTATGTGCGTGTGCGTGTGCGTGTGAGCATGCGTTCAGACAAAGTCCGTTCAAGTCAAAACAAGGAAAAAATAAAAAATAAAATAAATAAACTTGAATGATACAGCTGCATATACTGTACATGTATATTAGGGTGGCCCACTTTTCAATTTTTTTTGAAAAGTATAGGTGATCGTGGTTTTTCCCATTATTTGGCACTATACTAGCACAATGGTACCATTTTTACAAAAATTGATCAATATTTAGGGGTCTCGCATCGACCTTGAAATTACTAGTTTTTTTTTTTAAATGCGTACTTTTTAACTTTTTACTGAATCAAGATAAATCATTAAGTAGGGATGTTTTCTGAATCCTCTTAATGAGAGAAGTCGTTTGGTGTGCCGGCCAATGTCATACGACTAACGGTTTAAAGGTTGTGCCTGTATACAGGTAATACCAATGTGCTAGTATAGTGCCAAATAATGGGAAAAACCACGATCACCTATACTTTTCAAAAAAATGAGTCACCATACCCGGGCGGAATGTATAATGTATATAGGTAATTAGAAAATGCACTATGCCTGTGCCAGGTATCTAACCTATTTCTTTTTTTGCAGATCATAACATTTTGAAATTCTGTCTGAGTTCCTCATCCTTTGTCATGGACAAATCAATGGCAACCATAACTGGAAGAACTCTTGAAGCTACAAATAGAGTCATGAAAAGGAAAGGCGAAAATAACATCGCTACCTTCTCTAAGATCGGCCTCGGAAATTTTTTTAGCTGGCCAACCGTCGTCCTCCATCAGTGGTAGCAAATTGCCAACAACACGGCAGGTTTTGCAATACTTCTTCAGTGTTATCCATTACACTGCTAACAGGAAAGACGCATTCAAAGAAACCGTAAACAACGTGTTAAAGTTTTGGAACATGGCCCGCATTAAAACAATCACAAAGCTCAACTGCGAACGGAAGCTAGAGGCATTGTAGAAAGAGTGGCACTTACTCCAAAACAGCAGAAAACGAGAAACTGACGCCGGAGGAAAACGGCAGAAGTTTTCGGACAGTGTGGACAAGCTGTGGGATATCGGAGAATCTGACGCTGTCGAAGATATAAAGAAGAATCGACTGCTGTCCGACAAGGACAAGAAAGAAGACATTGACTTCTACCTCGATCAACGTGGTCCTCGGGTGGCAACGATGAGCGGGAATGATAAAGTTTTCGCTGTAAAAAGAAAGCTACAGGAAGGAAGAAAACGTCCTCGCCAGGAGCCGCAAACCTCAAAGTGTGCATACGAAACCGGAGATGAGGCCATGGAGAATGATGATACTGGCATGTCAGGAGAGTCGGAGACAGAACTAGCGTTCCCCCTGCCGAAAGAGCCAAGTGTGTCTGTCAATCTTCCTCGCCGCATCCTTAATGCACCTGCTGTCATGGAAGTGGCTGATCGTTTCCGCATGTCCAATAATCAGGTGCGTATTGTGTATAGTATTCATCGATAGCGTCAGTTTTAAAGTGTCCCGTAACCCACATGTATTCTTGACAGTTTCCTTTCCACTTTCCATTCTCTACATAGGTAGTAAGCATTGTGGCTGCTATCACACGTTCGGCGGATCCACCAGCAGAACTCAATCAGTTCAGCATCTCGAAAGAAACGGCTCGCCGGGGAAGAGTGTCACATCGCCGTGAAGTGGCGACGGCTGTGAATGACTCCTTCACGCCACCGAGGCACACTGTTGTCCACTGGGATGGCAAAATGGTCAAGGTCAGTTGATTAAGTTTTCATAGCTATCAATTTAGTAATGAGATTCATGAAGCATAATGTCAATTAAAAAGAGAACTGAATGTGAACAAAAATAGGTTACTTTACAACCATGAAATTGAAATATATGGCATGTGTTTCAGAACTTCCTTGGAACGGCGGAGCACCGCCAAGCAATTCTCATCTCCGGGGCTCCTCATTGCACAGAAGGAAAGTTGCTGTCAGTCCCAGCTGTTGCTGACGGCACCGGACTGTCGCAGGCGCGGGCAACCATACATGCTCTCGAAGATTGGGGATGTGAGGAGAGCGTCATCGGACTCTGCTTCGACACCACTTCCACCAACACGGGGAGGGTGCAGGGTGCAGTTGTCCGGCTGGAAAACATGCTCGGGCGACCGCTACTCCAGCTGGGATGCCGTCATCACTTCCTAGAGCTTATCGTGGGGGCAGTAGCCGTCACCCTGCTCGGAAGGACTACGGCACCAACTGATCCTTTGTTTCAGCAGTTGAAGAGAAGGTTAGTTCATTTTTTGTGCAAGGTAAAGTTAGGACACACATGATATTCCACTAGTTTATAAAACAGCAAGCCAAACCGGAACTTCAGAGTTTTCTCACACAATTTTCTTATTTATTACACTGGTCAACACTCATTTTATTGCCAATCATATTAGAGTGATTTTGGGGTAACTTTGTGGTGCTGATTCCGAATATGACATCGGTTTTGCTAGATTGGCTCTAATTTATGAGATAATTGGTACCCCATTGAAACACGTAAAAATGCAAAAAATTTAATGTTCAGGCGGAGCCTACTTACAAATCGCATTGAAATTGTCTCAAATCATACAAAAGTAAACACATGAAATACATATTGGCATTTTATTCGGTATAATAACAGATAAACACAGTAAGCTGATTCGCATAATTACAATTAATGTATAGTAAATCTCTGTTTGTACGATTCTCTTTTATGTGGGTTATCAGGACAATCACGTTGGAGGTTCCAGCAATAGTCTGCCATCATGTGTCTGTCCCATCTGCCTTGATACCTTTCCTCCATCACCTTGATATCTTGATGAAACCTCTCCCCTTGTTCCTCGCTAAAATCACCAAGATTATCCGGAAATCTGTGTAAGTGGCTATGGAGAAAGTGTACCTTTATGCTCATATTAGTACCCAACTTTTCAAAGTTTGTGAGCATGTTTTGCACCAGTTCTTCATAATTGTCTGCTTTGTGGTTACCCAAGAAGTTCTTGACAACTGAGACATAACTGCACCAGGCAGAAGCTTCAACACCATTCATAAATTTTGTGAAATTAGAATCCTTGATAAGTGTACGGATTTGAGGGCCATCAAAGATTCCAGCTTTTAGTTTTTCCATACTTAGTCCATGGAACGATCTACAAATGTATTTGAAGCAGACTTTGACAGACTGAGGTCCCGTATCAGATCATTGAGTTCGTCTTGGGAGAACTGCTGAGGTGTTGAAATGCTTCCTTCATAGTCACTTCCACTACTACCACCTAACTCCTGAATTTCTTCAAATTCTGACAACGGAAGGTCGGGCAGTGTGGTAAACACTGGTATGGGAACGTCTTCGCTGTGTGACACAGGTCGCCTTGCTGATTCCAAATTGGGATAATCCCACTTGAGTTTCTTGTATCGATTGAAACCTTTCACATTAACCACACTGTCAACTGACTACTGGTTGGGTGGCCGATGACTTATATACGGAGTGGGAATATTCTAGAATGATCGCGGAGTAAACACTAAGAATATTCGCGTGTCTCACCATCTAGCATGTTCCGGTAGTTTCCCATATGCACGCGTTATGGTTACGTTTCCTATTAATTGAGGGTATTCATTATCTCAAGAACTAGAGCCAAATCGGAAAAACTACTTTCATTTTGGAATTCAGCAACCCAAAAATACCCTAAATTCGTACGAATTTCATTGGCAACGAAACAAAAAAATTTTTTTGTTGAGCTGTGTTATTTTTGAAGATGGGACGAGCTCGATCTCTCGACCTACTGCAAGCTGCAGGTCGAGAATCTGGCGGAGAGTACGTGGCTAATAGAACTCCGGGACGCGGCGGTCAGCTTCCTGAGCACAGCTTCTGGTTTCGTCAGAGACGATTACCGGGAAGTGACAGAGATCACGCTCCTGGTACTCGGGACACAACCACGCCGTGGCATTCACCTCATGCGCCCAGAAGCCTACCACCACGCAAGATGGATGGCTGAAGTTAGTATTTTCAAACAAAAATAATCTAGAGATAAGTTTAAATGTTATTCAAAGATAAACATTTCATTATAACGCAAACAAAGTAATTGGTAACAATAAACCTGTCTTACTTACAATGGTGCCTATTCTGTTTCAGGTCATCTACTACACAAAACTGCTGATGTTCAGTAGGCAGCTGGAGCTCGACGCCGAGCTGGTCGACAAACTGCACAGGATCGTGGTGTTCATCGCTCTTCTGTACGTACCAGCTTGGTTGGCGGCCCCTGTAGCAGCTGATGCGCCGTTGAATGACCTGGTACTATACCAGCGTTTTCTGAGGTATAGGGCAGTGGACCGCGAGGTGGCAGAAGCGTCACTGGCAGTGATGAGGCGGCACTTCTGGTATCTGAGGCCTCAGACCGTCATCTTCGCTCTATGCAGCAAGGTGGATGGCACTGTGAAGCAACAGATGGCAGAGAAGCTGTCCCACCTCCCTGTACCCAAAGACTTCACATACGAGAACGTCTCAGTCGACGAGATGACGCTACTCCCCGACCTGATCGACGAGTCCTCCTGGTTCTTATTTGCAGGTCTGAAGATGTATGGGTCTTCGTGGCTCACCCTGCCAACTGATAAGTGGGACGAGAACGAGGACGTTTGTCGTCTGAAGGATGTGATCTCTAATCTCCAGGTCACCAATGACGTCGCTGAAAAAGGAGTCCAACTGATACAAGACTATGCGAACACGGTCACAAAGGACGAGGCACAGCTGCAGGATCTTCTGCAAGTGGTGGAAAAGAACCGGAAAGAGCTCGGCGACTTCAAGAAGTCATCACTCGCCACGATGACATAGCACAGAGGGACAACGTTGCAGCCAGTGACGTGTGATAGTGGTCAATACAATGCAAAAGTGATTGTTTAAGTTATTGTTTCTTTCTTCCTTATTTGTCTGCTATTTGCTGATTTTTTGAAAAGTATAGGTGATCGTGGTTTTTCCCATTATTTGGCACTATACTAGCACATTGGTATTACCTGTATACAGGCACAACTTTTAAACCGTTAGTCGTATGACATTGGAAGGCACACCAAACGACTTCTCTCATCAAGGGGATTCAGAAAACATCCCTACTTAATGATTTATCTTGATTCAGTAAAAAGTTAAAAAGTACGCATTTTAAAAAAAAAACTCGTAATTTCAAAGTCGATGCGAGACCCCTAAATATTGATCAATTTTTGTAAAAATGGTACCAATGTACTAGTATAGTGCCAAATAATGGGAAAAACTACGATAACCTATACTTTTAAAAAAAAATTGAAAAGTGGGCCACCCTAATGTACATATATGACACGGTTTAGACTTCCAGACAACGCACCTGGCTGTATTTCAAAGCCTGTCAGAAGGACCAGGGAAGCCGGCATTTTGCATTAAGACCTTGTTGTGGAAGGAAGTGCCGCTTCAGTTACGCAATATAATATATATATATATATATATATATATATATATATATATATATATATAATAATTAGGGTGATGCAAAAAAGGGGTCAAATTTTTTTTTTTTTCAATTTTCAGGGAGACACCCTCCTATTTTATTCATATTCCTAAGAAAGCATTGTATGCGAAATTTGGGGTTGAAAAAGAGAAAATTAGAGGTTGCTACCAAGCTTTAAAAATAAATGTATATCAGTTTGTGCTAAAAAATATTGTTTTGTTGATATTTTCGCCGGAGCCGGTTTGATATGTACCTAGTTAACCTAGTTTGAAAAAAAACGATGACATTCTAGACTATAGTACGTAGTGAGCTCATAAAATAGTAAATAATAGGCACGCTGATTTCCGCACCACCCTCTGAGGTACAGCGTATAGCGCGTTAACTTTTTTTTATGTGGAAGTTTCCCCAGTAGGCATATCATAACCACTTATGTATGTTTATTTTCGTTTTTTGTGAAGCAAGAGTAATGTTTTCTTGTTTTTGTTTGAGAGTGACGACCTGTAACTTTTAACAATTTGAAGAAGGTATTGTTTCTGCTCTTCATCATTGGTTATCAGTTTGTTGTATTCCTCCATCAGTCGTACACCTCTTTCCGCAATGTCGTTTACCACTTTGAGTCCATATGCGATATCTCTTGCATTCGCATAACTTTCATCATCATTCCATTCTTCAGCATCTTTTTCAAGAAAAGTGCAAGGCACCTCTAGGATTTCAAAGAATCTTTTTGTGTTCGCAGTAACGAAATCCTGCAGTTGTTTCTGCCCAGCTGATTCAGGATTTATTGATGCTCGTTTGCTCGGTTTTGAGTCAACTGGTTTCTGCAGAGCATGCTTCATTTTGTTTTTTGTCTCATGCGAAACAGCTGAAACAAAAAATGCAAGCGCCACAAGCTCCTCAGAGAGGTACCACAAATGTCTCAAAAACTTATTGAGTGCAGCACTTGCAATTTTGTCATCCTTTTGCTTGTAGAGCTGCAGACTTTGCACAAAATGCAAATCTGAACGGGGGGCGCATGAGGGTATGGGTGCCAGGTACCACGATCTGATGTATATCGCAGCTGAAAAGCAGCAAACATCTCTCAGTCCTTTTTCCTCTCTCTCAGTTAGTTTAAACTGAGATTTAAACATCCAAATTTTAATGCAGTAAATTAGCTTGCCCATCCATCGTGCTCTGTGATAAGCTCCGGGTGCTTTAAAGCTGATTCCTGACTTGGGGGCACTACCGATGAAAATGAGCGTTAGCTCGAGCAATTCCTTGTAGTCATCACGAGGCTGCTGTTCATCAAGCTGAGCTTGAGCAAATTGAATGAGTTCTTCAGCATCTGAGATTTTCTCTGCAATGTTAGGGTCATCTGTTGCTGTTTGGTAATTGTTCTTGTCAATTTCCACCCACTTTGCTTTGAATCTCTTAAACAGTTGTATGTCAGGGCCACTAGAAGATGGCAAGGAGACAGAAACTGCAGCTTCTAACACTATTTCGAAAATATGATGTCGGCAAGCCAGCCACAGCATATCTTTATCCAATCTTTGCTCTAGTAACATACAAGCACCACTCTTAGAACCTGTGTTGGAGGCAGTGGTGTCAAAACACATGCCCTTCACTTGGTCAGATATATTCCACTCCAATACTAACTGATGGACAGCATCTGCAATGTTTTGACCAGTTCCTCTGGCAAGTTTGGGAATACCAAGAAGCTGATCAACTCCTTGGCCGGAAATTAGAACTGGCAGTCGATCAACATTTTCATGACCAGTAATATCTTCCAGTAGTTTGCCGTCCCAATGTATTTGGAGAGGGAAATTTGTTTCGAAATCCTGCTTCAAATTTTCTGCCATTGTCTTGCGGTTCCTTTGTCTTGCTCTCCGTATCGATGAATAGCTAACACTGTATTCTTCAGGGTTTTGCCCAAGAGCATTGATTGTTGGGATCAAGATTTCCGAAGCAGCTCTATCACTTACTTTTGCAGTATCAAGAGATACAAGCATTGAAGAATCCATAAGCTTTGCACTCTTAGACTTTGATCTACTTTGTCTCGAAGTTGATGGCTGCTGAGGGTCAGCAACAAATTCTTCTGATTTGAACTATCTTCATTCAAACTTGAAGGACTTGAACTTGAGAGCACTGCTGCTTCGAAAACGGCTGTTTCCCTCTTTCTTTTCTTTTCAAGCAATGTTTCCTTTTCTC
Source organism: Bathynomus jamesi (assembly GCA_023014485.1). Lineage (NCBI taxonomy): Eukaryota > Metazoa > Arthropoda > Malacostraca > Isopoda > Cirolanidae > Bathynomus > Bathynomus jamesi. Next base: position 192,975 of record JAJOZX010002282.1, read on the forward strand.
TAGCAATCTCTTCCATTTGTGAAAAAACTTTATCCACTCCAGACATTTTGCCTTTTCTTCCTTTTTGTCGTTGCAGCATCAAAAACTCACGATCTTCATCTATCTTTATCATGTGAAGAGCACTTGCATGTGCAATGTCAAACAGATCTTGCAAGTCATTTTGCCAGCTCTCTTGTTTTTGAAGTAGTGCAGGTGATTGCTTCTTCTTATTATTTCTGTTCTTCTTTAGTTTCTCCCACTCGTTGAAAAGTTTCTTTACTCTCTCCACGACATGACATTTCAACACTGTTGGGATGCGTGCCTTTTCCCACACATCCATAACATCTCTAGCAGTCAACAAAGCCGCTGTTTTCACCTGTTGCTTTTTATTGATCTTGTAGTTCATAAACAATGCTAATGTTTCCCTTTTAGATGGAAGCTGGGTTTCTTTGAAGGACTCTATAGGATGTCCTATGAGCCAAACAACTGTTTTGTGACGCGTATGCCGCTCCATGAGTGCAACTCAGCAACTGCTATACAACCACTCTCAGCGAAGGCAGCAAAGATACTGAGTCAGTGACGCCGCACTTACACTGACGCGGCCGCCACAGTGACGTCACAGCAAAGAAATGATTCTAGAATGTTCGGCCACGGCGTCTATAGCAATGAAAGGGATGAGAAGGTTTACGGAAAGAGGTTCAGAGTCTGTTATGACTGCTATATGTTGCTGACTACCATTTTTGATGAAATCTGCAAAATAAATAAATGTACAATAAATACAAACTGAAAAATAACAATATACAAAATGTTCAATGGATGGTAGCAACCTCTAAAATGTCTTCAATTGTGCTGAAATTTTGCATGTTCAGTTTTTACACTAAATTAAATAAAATTAGAGGGTGTCTTCAAGTTTTTGAAATGATAAGTTATTTTGCATCACCCTAAGTTAGTTTATAGTCTCTTATATATATATATTATATATATATAAGAGACTATAAACTAACACGACTGGCTGTATTCCAAAAGCCATACGACTGGCTGTGGTCCGAGGTTAGCCAGAGAGGTTACAGAATATTGTGAAAAATATCATAGTAAAAAATAGCCCTACCAATAATTCAGGCATTATCTATAAAATTGGTTGTAAACAATGTGATTCCTTTTACATAGGTCAGACGGGAAAGGATTTGCACACACGTATAAAACAGCATCAATATTCCGTTAGAACAGGACAGTTGTCCAGTGCCCTTTTTGTCCATTTGTCAGAGTTAGCCCACTGTATTGATTGGAATAATGCTTCAGTTTTATTCCATTCAAGCAACATTGTTAATAGAAATATTCTTGAGTCTGCCATTATCCTACTTTCAAATAACTTCAACATAAGCAAAGGTCTTTTTCAACTCGATCCTGTTATTTTGAATTCCTTTAAAACAGATTTAGATAAGAAGGGTAAAACATTAAATCTTTGGTAAACTTGTCTTCTACTTTATTAACTTTTAATTTGCATTTTATTTTTTTATATATATCGAAACCTGACCATAGGCAGCAGTGTGTTAAAACCCGGGCAGAGTTCCAGTATAAATTTGTATTTTTATAATCCATTTGATCTTGTGCTAAAAATCGATATTTTTCCTTACAAATCTGTACGCCTCACTGGTAATCCTTTAAGGTTTTAATTTTTAATTTTTTATTTTTACTTCTCTGTTTATTGTATATATATGTATGTATGTATGTATGTATGTATTTGTATATATAGATATGTATGTATATATATATATATATATATGTGTGTGTGTATGTATGTTATTTATTTTTTCTTTTTTTCTTTCTGTAACCTATATATAGGCTTAACCTTTTTATGTACTTCAGTGTTCCTGAGGATGTCATTAGACGAAAGCGCTTGAGCACCATTTTGTGTTTCCTTTCCTTCGTGGTTTTATTCATCATAAATATTTTTCACGTGTTACTTTCGTGAAATAATTTTCATATATATATATATATATATATATACAGGGTGTTTGAAAACTTTCTGTAGAAATTGTAATGGGGGATAGGCAACACCAAGACAAACCCTTTTCGTCTATAAGTGTATGTCCGCTGACGTCACCATTCGGCGCGAGAGGGCGCCGCTGCAATTGGCTAAAAGGTGAAGTGGGCTAGACTCTAGACTCGCGCTTGCCGCGGGCATTCTTAAATCGGACGTAGTACGCGTAACATGGAGCGCTTCAAGACTGCTGAGATGGCTGACATGCATATGGTGTATGGGGCTGCCAATGGAAACGGAAGAGCTGCTGTGAGGTTGTACCGACAGCGCTTCCCAAACAGACGTGTGCCAAACCACCAAACGCTTGCGCATTTGCATCGGCGACTGCGAGAAACTGGAACATTCCAGCGTGCGAATTCCACACGAAGAGGGTAATCCCGAGGTTGTAATGCCTGGACTCTCTGACGATGAAACGGATGTAACTGCTGCTCGTGCAACACTCTCCAGACCAGGTCGTGGTTCACACCGAGGATACGTGCAACACCTCGCGTGCTTGCGCTTGGATTGTCCTCAAATCGCCGTAGGATTTCTTCTTCCATGTCAGGAGTGCGCACGTTTCTCTCCCGACCAGTGTCATGCATGTTTGCATGGAATGTTCCAGTTTTTCGCAGTCGCCGATGCAAATGCGCAAACGTTTGGTGGTTTGGCACACGTCTGTTTGGGAAGCGCTGTCGGTACAACCTCACAGCAGCTCTTCCGTTTCCATTGGCAGCCCCATACACCATATGCATGTCAGCCATCTCAGCAGTCGTGAAGCGCTCCATGTTACGCGTACTACGTCCTAATTAAGAATGCCCGCGGCAAGCGCGAGTCTAGCCCACTTCACCTTTTAGCCAATTGCAGCGGCGCCCTCTCGCGCCGAATGGTGACGTCAGCGGACATACACTTATAGACGAAAAGGGTTTGTCTTGGTGTTGCCTATCCCCCATTACAATTTGTACAGAAAGTTTTCAAACACCCTGTATATATACGTATATAATATATATATATATATATATATATATATATATATATATGAAAATGAAAATGAAAATGAAAAGGTTTATTGGCAGACTATAGTCCATATAACAAATATTATAAATACAATGACAGTTCATATACTAAGGATAGAAATATATACAATTGATTAGAAATAATACTGCACTGTCGAAGTTAAGTGGAGCTACAGACAGACGTTTTCGTACCAAGAAGTCCATAGCTTAGAGGATAAATGGCAGGACTCATGGATAGCTTGGATGGTCGGGTTGGTTGATTTTTTAATTCTTTGCATTAGACAGTGTTGAGCACGTCTTGTTAACTCCGGGAAGCTCGGGACATTGCGGGTAGCAAACATTTCCGAAGCTGAGCATCTCGGGGGTAATTTATGTAAGAGTCTAAAAGACCTGTTGTACGGCAAATTTACGGTTCTGCCAGAACCTTTTTTATAATTCACCCAGAGTTGCTGACCGTATATATTACTGCAGAAAGTACGAAAGAGTGTGTCTTTAGCTTCACTTGTACAGAAACGAAAGTTCCTTATGGTCATATTCGCTTTAGCACACAGGCTTCGAGATTGTTTTCTTATATCCGAGTCATCACTCAAGGAGCTGGTAATAGTTTGACCCAAATACTTAAACTCTTGTGCTTCTTCAATTACTTCACCATTCATTTTAAACCTTATATCAGCTGGCTGATTACAGCTTTTAGGATGAAATTGCATAACCTTAGTTTTTGTAACATTAAAAAGAATATCATGTTTCTGCGAATACACTTCGCAGACATTTAGTAGCCGATCCAGACCCTTAACAGAGGAACTTATTAACACCATATCATTGGCATAAACTAAGTTATTTATCCTTGTGTTATCTATACAACATCCTACTGTTGCCTCATTAAGTGAAGCAATTAATCCGTCAATATACACATTAAACAGCATAGGGGAGAGCAAGGAGCCTTGTCTCACCCCGCAAGAGGAGCCAAAACACTCGGATAGTACATTGCCCGACCTAACAGTGAAAGATTGGTGGGAATACCAAAATTTCAATAAATTTAATATGTACATGGGAACCTTCCTGTCTTCTAGTTTTGCAAATAAAATATTGTAGTTCACCCTATCATATGCCTTACTTATATCAAGGAAACAGCTATAAATGGTTGAATTACTGTCAATATATTTAGATATTGTTTCTTTAAGTACATAGATACACAGGTCAGTTGAGTGGGACCTTTTAAAGCCAAACTGATTAGGAGATATATAAACAAGCGTCACTTATAAGCTCCAAAATTTAAGACCTAACGTATAAAAATGCATAAGCCACGCTTCAATTTCAACTAAAATAATTTCATTTCATTTATTTGAGTGGGTAATTTATTTATTCATTATTATTATTATTATTATTATCATTATTAATGCCAAAATCGTAAACATAAATTTCTTTTAAAATACAACAGAGATAGGCTTTATAAGGTAAAGAATGAGGAAAAAGACAAAATTGAGCCTCGGACAGGATTTTTAAAATTTAAACAAGTTTCTCTCCCCATGATATTCAAAAGAAAACGAGATGACTTGGCCCTAGACACAAGCTGCTACGAAAAAGAAAAAAATTTGAAATTTTCACTCAAATGTTTGACTCCAAAACACGAGTCGAAACGGTGGGAAACAACTGAGTCAACATGGATACCATTATGATTTTGAAAATGCTACGCGCAATATTGAATTTACTTTTGAAACTAATTTTTGGGGAATGGGAGTGAAAACGGAATGGGAATGGACATGCGAATGGGACCCACCCAAAGGGTACACCGCCTGCCACCGACGTATACACATCATTTTACTACTGAATTTAATGAAAGACAATATCTACTAATTTTATAAATACTATTTCGCCAAAATTAATTGCTACCAATTTATATAAAGTCTAGTATGGAGGACGTGGGAATGCCATTCTTTTAATTTAAGAGGGAAACCGCTGGCACCAAAATAGAGTGAAAATAAAATGGGTCTTTATTTCTACTTTTCGCTTTCTTTCAATTATTACTCTTTCTTACTACTTTACACTCATTTCGCAGCGTCTTACAAGCGGGTAGACTGGTAGCGTGGCTGCCATTGATATTTCAAAAGAACAAAACAAGGGAGGAGGGAAAAAGACGACGCATTATCGTTATTTACTGGTTTTTATTTATGCTGAAACAATTAACAAGACGGGGGAAAGTGAGTACGGATTCACCATTTCAATTTGATCATAGAGAAAGATACATTTTAGAAATTTTAGAATCACAATCACATATTAGTAACAAAAACACCTAAATACGGCCAAACCACGCCCAAGATTGAATTTGAGTCTACCTTCGTGCATTCGGCCTCAGGAGTGTTGCCGAATAGCATTTTGCGCACATTAATTTCATACAAAACATTATTAAATTTTTCAGTAAACGTTATTATATTCTTTATTAAAAAAACCAATACACGACACAGTATTTTCATTAAACTTCGATGATTGATGAAATACTTTTCGTGAAACTGATTCTTGGGAATAATTTAATCCAAGTGGCTCCCGTCTTCTATTGGAGGAAATGCTAAATGAATTCCATTTCAGTTTATTTTCATTAACCGAGTGTATTTATATGCATATCATTTTCATGTTAATTAAGAACAACATACTAACAGCACTTAAGTTTTAAGATTAAACTCGTTAGAAATAAATTTATCTTAGCACGGTGGGATTTGAACCTCTGCAACTAAAGATTCGCATTTCGCGAGCCGCCACGTTACTCACTTGGCCATGAGACGGTAAAGTATATCAAGAGAGTTTTGTATCATATATATGTTACAGGGAATCTGTGTAACTAGGGATTTCATGAACTCCTTAAAATGTTCAGGGATTTCATATAAGGTTAAGTCGTGATATTTTCGTTAAACCTACGGGAAATTACTGAATGCCCGGTTAGGTTAATTGAATACCAGGTTAGGTCCTAACGAAAATATCACAACTTAACCTTACATGAAATCCCTGAACTTTTTAGGGATTTCATGAAATCCCTAGTTACACAGATTCCCTGTAACATATATACTCTTTCGCACTGATCTCAGTATGTATCAGGTCATCCCATAAGTAATGTCGTTTTTTACGATAGATTAAGCTTAAACTAGTCCTACTCGGTTTAAGCATAAATTTTCCGAAGGTTATATCTAAGAGGAGATCTATCGTGTTTCGCTACATACTTTACAGACCTTGACCAGTGAAGACGTGTGTTCTGCTTTATGTGAACCCCCTCATAAACATGGCGGTATCAGAAGAGCGTATCAGGCATATAATGCTTTACGAGTTCAAAAAAGGGAATAGTGCTACGGAAGCAACGCGAAACATTCAGGACGTTTATGGCAACGATATTCTGCATGTGAGGAAATGCCAAAGATGGTTTCAAAAGTTTAGGAATGGTGACTGCTGTTTGACAGATGCAGCACGCTCTGGACGCCCTGCTGAGTTTGATGATGACCTGCTGTTAGCCGCACTTGAAGAAGACTGTTCAACAACTGTCGAAGAATTGGCCCAGAAACTCAATTCATCCCCGTCCACCATCCATCAACATTTGCAACAACTCGGGAAAGTGCCTAAGTTAGGGAAATGGGTGCCACATGAATTGTCGGTCGACAATCTGAGGGTGCGGGTAAATATTAGCACAGCTCTAAATATTAATATTAGCACCACAGCACAGCAAGATCCGTTTTTGCACCGTTTAGTGACTGGTGATGAAAAGTGGATACTGTACCAGAATGTTAAGCGCCGTCGACAGTGAGTTTGTGCAGGAGAACCAGCGACACCACAGCCAAAACCAAATCTTTACCCTCGGAAGGTGTTACTTAGTGTTTGGTGGGATAAAGGTGGTGTAATACACTTTGAAACCTTACCACACAACCAAACAATCACCGCTCAAGTCTACTGTCAACAAATGGATCGATTGAACACTGCACTAAAAGAAGAGAGACCTTCTTTGGTTAATCGGAAAGGAATCGTGTCCTACCATGACAACGCACGTCCTCATACCGCTCGGATCACTTCCGCAAAAATTGAGGAGCTTGGGTGGGAAAAACTTCCACATCCTCCATATTCTCCAGACCTTGCGCCTTCAGAGTATCATCTCTTCAGGAGTCTGCAAAACTATCTTGACGAGAAACAGTATACTTCTTTATATGACCTGCACACCAGTCTCTGTACGGTTTTTGCCTCAAAATCGCCTGAATTTTATAAACATGGCATTGAAAAGCTTGTAGGACGTTGGCAGAGTGTCATTGATTCCAATGGAAAATATATACTAGATTAAAAAGTTTCAGTTGAGTTTTTTTTTTGTCCTTCAAATTCCGATCTAAAAAACGACATTACTTATGGGATGATCTGATATATTTTGAGATGTATACTGCTTCTATCATATATATATATATATATATATATATACTGTGTGTATATATATATATATATATATATATATATATATAATAATGAAAGATGAATCATTAAGAGTCCCTCATAAGTCAGTATTCATGATTTTAAATAAAATTAATCATCAGGAGTGTTTTGATGACTGACCGTTTATAGCATTGATGAAAATTCTAGTCTCAGTTTTGGTTTTGGGTTAAAGATAAAACCGTGAATTCCTGTGTCTGCTTAAGCATCTTCGAACAAAAGGCTCTGAGAACAATGCAGAAGAACGGATATTCACGGTTAAGTAAGATAATGCATCTTCCCATACAGTAAAAATAGTGAAGGAATGGTTTATCAAAAAAAAATTCAATTTTGGAATGTCCTAATGACATTTCTGACCTCAATCCGATTATTGGCGTATGCAACTTCTGAAAGTGAATATCTGAAAACAAGATACAAGATCCCACAAAGATTATTGTGTTGCTATAAAAACAGTTTGGCAATCCGAAATGGCCGTTGAATTGTACCAAAACTTTATGCCCATGCCCAACAGAGTCAAAGCAATCATTGATTCCGAGGGAGGGCCAAGTAAATATTTAACCCGCACAAAAAAATGTAATCCCTTAAAACTTTGTTTGATTCTAAATATTTGGCTATGATTGCATACTTCTACCATAAAATATGGAAAACTTAAAGAAATTATTTTATTTGAATCATCCTATCAGAATATTTCAAAATATATTCCAAATTTTGCTATTTATTCGTGCCTATTTTTCATCTCGCAAATAGGATGTAAAAATAAATAGGAATTTATTTTAGGTTTTAAACAAACAACATTCAGTAAACTTTATCCTTATATTTCTGGCGCGGACGAAGCTGCTGGCTTGACTATGTGTGGGACTAAAGAAGTTTCAGGAGAGAGGGATTTACATTGGGGTGGTTCTGGTGTGTTGTTTTATTATATGTACATATTCCATGATCAAATTAGGAAGTAAATTAACTTTGAATTGTTCAAAGGAGGAAATAATACTTCAATATACGTTTTATTCCTTATTTCATAGTTTCAAGTTCTCTTAATACTTGGGTTCTTACTCATTTGACTCTTATTAACCATACCTTAATACATCTGGGCATGCTTTCATTGCATTTTAAGGAAAGTACCCCCAACTCTTCAACATGATGCCAAATTAATGAGACTCAAATGAAATGAGATTTGTTGATCATCACTGACATATTCATTTTTTGTTTTACTATTTCCCATACTTTTGGAGTTTGGTTCATATATAGGTAATTTCCAGGCCATTGCAACCGAGGTATGTGATTGCACCAAGAAATTCCTGGGATCAGGAAAAAAAAACCCGGTGGAAAAAATCCCCCGGCGGAAAAAATCCAACAAGGAAAAAATCCCCCCGGAAACAAACCCCCGGAGGAAAAAATCCCCCAGAAGGATAAAATGAAAATGTTAATTCATAATTATTATAGATTATGTGGTGTAAGATTCCAGTATTATCCCCATTTTAATATGTTGGTTATGTTGAATATCCACCCGCAAAAAGGTTGATGCCATGTAGCCAGGGTTCTGGCCCATCTAGCCAGGGTTCATGCCATGTAGCCTGTATTGGTTATGGGGATGGTGAGGTTAGGGCCCAGACCTCGTTGTCTCCCTATACCTTCCCCCCAATGTTTATTATGTTTGAGCCTAATAATACTTTACATCATACTAATGTTGTTAATCATCAACGTGCCCGTTCATTTACTGCTACAAGATATTTTAATATGTATCGTAAAATAAAATGTACTGCTGAGTTTGCTAATAGTCGTGTGATTATTGGTAAAAATTTTCTTACTAGTACTAATGATCTTGATATTGTTAATGGTAGAATATGTTTTCAACGTGCACCTACTGATGCTGGAGCTGTACAATTACCATTTACTGCTGTTATAACATATTATGTAAAATGCTTTGGTATAAGTAATGATTAAATAAAAAAAAAAAAAATAAAAAAAATTTTGGATTACCCTGTTGCACCAACAGCGCTTAGTATTACCTAGGCGCTGTTTTGGTGCGATTCTGTCAGGCATCACCACAGAACGAACGAATGCACACCTACGTTATTATTCAAATTATTAGCCTTCATTTCTGTTCAGCTGGGGGATTTTTTTCCTGGGGGATATTTTCCGGGGGGATTTTTTCCTTGTTGGATTTTTTCCGCCGGGGGATTTTTTCCACCGGGTTTTTTTTCCTAAAAGCGAAATTCCTTAACTGACTTTGCAGTGTGTCAAGGGGCAAATTCTCGCCAAAAAAAAGAACTTTCCTTTATTGGGGAACCAGTCTAACTTGTAAAACTTTCCGGTACTGATACTGACTCATTGTTCCTTCAACTATAGAGGGCCTCCCAGTGCCTTTGCCACTAATTACTGACCAAACACTGATCGACACAGGGTGTTTAACTGTATTCACAATACAATCTTCATTATACTTTTCATTTAATCTCCGTCGAACGAACTAAGACTTAACATAAATTATCTCAAATGTGGATTCATTACTGAAATACACCTGTAAAAGTTACATATTGAACAAGCAAGCCAGTGAAAAATTCCTTGAAAAAAATGAAAGATGCAAATACAATAATTCTTATTGCACTACGTATATTATATAATAATTTATATTATAATACACTGAAATAAAGTTTTCAGTGACTTCCAATCTTCTTCCGAAAATGTTGCGTCCATTTTTGCCCAATGGAGTCGCTCTTTCATCAGTGTAGGGGGTCAATTCGGGTTTTTCTCCTTGGTCTTTGACATTTACTGTAAAACCCAGTGCATAAGTCCTTCGTTTTAAGGTTCACTCCGATATATCAATATCTTCATTCTTTAAAATACTATTTAACTGTTTAAAACTACTTTTACGGTCATTTAAAACACGTTCTTATTTTTTTTTCACTTCTAGGAGATTTCATTCTTTTTTGCCCCATTTCCTCTTTCGTTTGGCACTCAAGTTCTCACCAGATTTAGTTTTCATTAAAATCTTTGGACATATGACTTCGATATATTTAATATTTTAGCTATTTCTCTCCGTGACTTTGATGTTTCCTTAAACATGATACAGACTTGTATCCTCTTTCTTGGCCTTATATCACAAATGAAAAACTAGTATTAGTAGACAGCGCGTTCCTATCATTACACTTCACAAAGCAATGATGAACTATTTTAGGAATATCCTCCAAAGTTAAATCCCTCATATACCCATCCCCATTTGAATCCCTCACCCTCACTTCCTGTTAATCGCATATGCTTCCTAATCCTAACAACCAATGGTGTTAAAATTATAAAGAATTTTATGAACATTTATGCTTTTAATTATAAGATTTTATTGTTAAAAGCACTTCAATCACTAAACAGTTGTAAATAGTGGAAGTGGTCCAATTATTTCGGTCAGGGACTCTCTCTCTCTCTCTCTCTCTCAAATGACTTTTTTCACATGCATGGTACGGCAGGTACCAAGAGATATTCGAATAAAGATCGTGACTTTACAAGAAGAAAGATATATTATTAGAGAAATTGATAAAAACGTGAACATTTCTGTAAAACGAGTGAGGTGCACTATCAAAAGTCATTGTGAAACAGTTTCAACTGAAGACAGAATATAAATATGAAGGCAAAGAAAAACTGCAAAATCTCAAGACCAGTACTTCAAGGTTACATGCCTAAGAGATAGAAGACAATCGACTCGTAGGTTACAGTAGGACTTTAATTCCTTACAGGGCCCTACGTTTCAGCCGTAACAATATGAGGTCGATTGCATGAGGCGGGGTTGCATGGAAAAGTTGTTACCAAAAAAACCGTATCTGAGACCAGGAAACAAGTCTAAGAGGGTAAAGATGCACGAGATCATTCCCGCTGAACGTCGACTGATTGGGCTAACGTCTGTGAACATATGATAATAAAAACCCACTCTAATAGACAGAGTTTATTTTCACAACAGTTTCGATGCCCACTGGCATCCTCTTCGGGTGGATACAGAAAAACGAATTCGTTTTTCTGTATCCACCCGAAGAGGATGCCAGTGGGCATCGAAACTGTTGTGGAAATAAACTCTGTCTATTAGAGTGGGTTTTTATTATCATATTTTGACCTTCACGTAGAAAAAAGTGAAGTTTTTTGCATTTGTTCTGTGAACATATGAATCACAATTAGTAAACCTTTTGTAAGCATTTTGTAAACCTTATATTATTATTATTATTATTATTATTATTATTATTATTATTTTGGTTATTACTATTACTAGCATTTGCTACTTTACTATTTTTATGTAATAAATAAACGAAATACCAATAATTTTATCTAAAAAACCTCCATGCTTCCAAGGGCATATTAAAATGAGGTTACTGTGAATATATTAATGTCATATCAAACATCTAAAAAATTTTAAACTTCGTCACTTGTATTCTTTTCTGAATGAAGTTTTTTGAATTTTGAATTTTGAATTTTGGATATTGATCATAATGGCCTATCTAACTTTCAAGTTTTAGTACAATTTTCTATTATGATTTTACCTTTGTTTATCGTTAATAATCATTACATTTTACAAAATTTGACTCCCAAGAGCAGCATGTACGGCGGCGGCGACAGTGTGAGATATATCATATGTGTATGATGAGAGAGTCTGTCAATGTTTAGGAAACCATAAGTTTATCTGGAGTTGGCTCTCTTGCAAAAATCGATGGTACTCAAACTAAAGAGAAGTACAAGCGAATTCTTTAACTGCATACTGTGACAGATGAAAAGCGTTTGAGTGTACAAGGTTCATCTTCCAACAGGAAGGAGCATGGTGGAGAATTAAAAATTATGGAATGGACATTACAAAGCCCCGACATGAATCCGATTGAAGTTATATAGACCTATGTAGACACTAAATGAATATTCCACTATTCCTCAAACACTGAATGAATATTCCACTATCAGTGGTAAAGAAATATATTGACAGCAATATTAACAGTCATGAACATTATTAAGAGGAGGAGAGTGTAGACACTAGTCTACCAGGGAAATACTCCAGGGAGGACGTTAGGCAGGAGACGGGGAGTGCTGGAACTCCCGTTTCTTTCCTCACTGTCCTCCTCAGCTGATCTTTTTCCGTGTCTCATATACCCTCTGAGCAGTCCAGCATGCTCTCAAATGTACACTTCTCCCTTTATTCCTCACTATACACACATGCATCTTACACACAACACAATCTTTTAAAATTAAAAAATAGCAGCATTTTTAAGGACTTTAACCGTTTCTCTCCTTCCATGATGGGGAGAGGGCATTTTTGCGGGCACTAAGCCCTTGGCCCTTCATTCCTGCATAAAAAAAAAGTCCAAGCTGTTATAAGGACAAAAGGGGGTACATACTAAATATTGACATACTGTACATATCTTTGTCTGTGGAATTATCCTCCAGAGGAGGAGGATGCCTCACGGGTGGGCTGCTCGTATGTCGTTAAATAGTAAAGGTTTTTGACCGTTTCCGCGGAAAAATTAGATATTGTTGGTTTTCGTCGTCGTCGTCGTTGGGCCTAGGCAAGCTACGGCTTGGGACCGTAGCGCATCTATCCGGTATAGGTTAACCTGGATGATGTAGCCATAAGCACTGCCGCTGGTTAAGTGCCAACCAGTGATTATCTCACTAGCCGTATTGAGTCCGTTAGGCGAAACTGCAACAGTACCAAGGATGGAAAATATAACCCTTGGATTTCTATTATTTATTTGCAAAATGGACATGGTATTAGATTAAAATAATTATTTGAATATAAATAATTAACTGACAATTGTGATATATAATTAATTATGTTTACATACAATAAAATAATACAGTATACATAAAATTAGTATTAATGTGGTTTACAATTGAATTATGATGGGTAACTAATTTAAAATGAATTTATAGCTATTCCGAAATTCAAGACGGTAAAATTAACATTTATCTTGAAACTAAAATAAGAGTATTCACTACACACTCCCCCACCAGAGAGGAAGTTCAAAGAGTTCCGAACGACACAGATTTCCCCTGGACTTCTTTGGTAGCTACATGTACCTCGCTTAAGGTTGATTCCAAAAACGCAGGCTTAAGACGATCGATAGAAACCTTGTCGACCTTGGAACCGCGCTGGATGAGAAATGATTTGCGCGTACGTCGGAGAACTTCATAGGGCCCGTCATATGGACATTGGAGAGGCCGTTTTGGGACAGGTACACGAACGAAAACGTGGGTGCAAGACTGGAGGGCTGGGGAAACAAAGATGTTCTGTTGGCTAGTCAATCGAGGGGGAACAGGCTGAAGAGACTGCATGTGAGAGGAAAGTGTTTGAGCGAATTCCGTAGGATCACATGACTTATCCCCTGCAGTGAAGTAGCCACCTGGTAGCCGCAGTGTTGTTCCATAGACTAGTTCAGCCGCTGTAGTCTTCAGATCACTCTTAAATGCAGAGCGAATACCAAGCAACACGAGTGGAAGCTTATCCATCCAATGGGAGTCTTCGTGACACATAAGGGATGACTTCAACTGGCGATGGAAGCGTTCGACGAGGCCGTTAGCTTGCGGATGATACGCACAGGTATGCGCATGTACTGTACCCAACAAGCTGGTAAACTTCTTCCAAAGCGAAGACTCAAATTGGCGACCTTGGTCAGTGATGACTTTTGTCGGCAATCCAAATCTTGATACCCATCCATGAAGAAAGGCTCTTGCAACAGTGTCCGCTTGGATATCAGGAAGTGGGATGGCTTCAGGCCATCTGGAAAAGCGGTCGAGACAGGTGAGCAGATAACGTTGGCCTTGAATCACTGGAAGAGGGCCAACAATGTCTACATGAATTACCTCAAATCGCTGGGATGGGGGCGGAAATGCGTCAAAGGGGGACCTGGTGTGCCTTTGGACTTTGGCACGCTGGCAGGCAAGGCACGTTTTGGTCCAATGTTTGACATCCTTCCGCATCGAGGGCCAAACAAAGCGAGAGGTAACCAGGTGTTGCGAAGCACGGATACCAGGATGGGAGGGCTTATGAAGATCCGTGAAGACTGTTTGTCTGTGACATGGAGGGACATAAGGGCGAATAGCAGCTGTTGATACGTCGCAATAGAGGGGCACAGACAATCCTGGCATACTCATTTTCTTGAGGGAAAGTGAGTGAGTGGAGTCTTCTCTGAGCAGGTCTTGTAGTTCCGTATCCTTATCTTGATCCTGTGCAATAGCATTCCACAGTGTAGAGCTGAGGGTAACAGAAGTAATCTCTATTCTTGAAAGTGCATCCGCTGGAGTGTTCAAGACACCTTTGATGTGGCGGATATCTGTGGTAAATTGCGAGATATAATCGAGTTGCCTGATGACTTTGGGAGAGTGGTTACAGCTGTTTTTATTGAAGACAGTGACCAAAGGTTTGTGGTCGGTAAAAACACAAAACTCTCGGCCTTCAAGGAAATGTTGAAAATGCTTCACGTTTAAGTAAATAGCAAGAAGTTCACGTCCGAAAGCACTATAACGCGTTTGGGCTGGCTGCAGCTTTTTCGAGTAAAACGCGATGGGTGCTTGTTGACCGTTAATGGTTTGTTCCAACACCCCACCGATCGCAACATCTGATGCATCGACCGTCAGAGTTAGGGGGGCATCACTGATAGGAAATGACAGAGACAATGCACTATTGATAGCATTTTTGGCATTGTCGAACGCCTGTAAACTATCGCTACTCCATACCAATTTCGTTACCTTGCGTTTGTGTGTGATCATAGCGTGTAGAGGAGCAAGAACACTGGCACAGTTTTTAATGAACTTGTGGTAATAATTTACCAAACCTAGAAACCGACGTAACTCACGCTGATTATTTGGCATAGGGTAATTTCTTATCACTTCACACTTGTCCTGAAGGGGGGTAATTCCGTGCTGCGCGAAATCGGGACCAGAAATTCCAAGGTTGGCTGTGCAAACACACACTTAGATGCATTAATAGTAACACCGTATTGTTCTAAGCGTTGAAAGAGGAGTGAAAGATGTTCCTTATGTTCCTCTTCCGTTGAGCTGGCCACAAGCAAATCATCGATGTAGGCATAAACAAAGTCTAAGCCTCTGGTGACCTCATCTATAAACCTCTGAAAGGTTTGCGCAGCATTCCGTAGCCCGAACGGCATCTTCACAAATTCGAATAACCCAAATGGTGTACAAACTGCAGTCTTGGGAATATCCGAAGGCTCTACGGGAATGTGGTGGAAAGCCTTAACGAGGTCTATTTTACTGAAGATAGATTTGCCGTGGAGAAGAGAAGTAAAGTCTTGGACATTTGGTACCGGATATCGGTCCGGGATGGTTGTCGAATTCAAAAACCGGTAATCCCCACATGGTCTCCAGTCTCCTGACTTCTTCTGGACCAGGTGTAGGGGAAGGACCAACTGCTTTTGGAAGGTCTTATTATCCCAAGATCTATCATAAGCTGGAATTCCGATTTGGCAGCTTTCAGTTTGTCCGGGGCAAGACGTCTGGGTTTTGCAAACACAGGGGGACCTTTTGTTGTAATGTGATGGGTAATGGTGTGCTTAATGGTATCACCCATCTGCATCGGTTGAAGAATTCCTGGATATCGCTGGAAAAGGCACTGGTACATGGAATTAGGGGGAACGAGGGAAAGTGCAGAGTTCGAGGCGTCCGGAAGGGCAACCTGTTTGGCAAGAACAGAAAGCAGTGTGGCCTGGTCGCATAAGCGTCGCTTGTCAAGATCCACCAGGAGTTTGAAATGCTGGAGGAAGTCAGCGCCGATTATGGGATGCTGCACTTGAGCACAGATGAAAATCCACTTGAAGGATCGGTGAAGGCCCAAGTTTAGTTCACGCGACTGAGTACCGTACGTGGGTATGCGTGAACCGTTAGCAGCGTATAGAGGCGGAGATTCCGAGTGCGTATGACCAGATTTTTTAGGGAATACACTGACTGACGCTCCGGTACCGACCAAGAAATTGACACCAGAGTTCCTGTCCTTTATGAATAACAGGTTGGCAGTGCGAGTACTAGACGCCATTAGGACTCGCTGCTGGGTTTTTCCGACGAAAAATTGCAAGGGGAGATGCACTTCCTAGCCTTCTTTCCAAATTTAGAGTGGTAGAAGCAGATCTTCCCGAACTCGAACGATGCCTCTTCGTAAATCTTGACCGAGAATGGCTTCTTTGCCGTTGATTTTGTAGCAGAGAACAAACGTGGTTGAGTTGTTGACTTAACTCTTCCACTTTCAACTCCAGTTCCGATTGTGTGTTCACGTTGTTGACCGGAGCTGTGTCAATCTCCACTACTTTGTCGGCAGTTTCTGCTAGTTTATCAACTGGAGTAGCAGGATCCATAGTGGCCAAGACACGCTGAGCTGATGGAGGAAGTTTCTGCAAGAACAATTGTCTAAAGATGTCCTTATCGAAGGTTTGTGCGCGTTCGCCTAGAGCGCACTGCATAGCCCTCAGCATTTGAGTGGGCTTACGGTCTCCAAGTTCTTCTTTTGAGATTAACTGATGTAGTTTCTCACGCTCGGAGACAGTGTGCGGCACAGGATGGCAGACTTCAGATCGTTGTATGGGTCCTCACTCGTGGAAGTAGACACGATGACGTCACGGACTTCAGAGATGATGCTCGCTGGTAGAGAGGACAAAACATGATCGTATTTTGTCCTGCTAGCGGTGATCCTTCCCAAGTTGAATTGTGATTCCACTTGGTGGAACCAAATAAATGGATCACCCGGCCAGAAGACGGGGAGCTTTACGCTCAAGTGGGAGATGGCACCAGCGTCGTCAGGCATCTTCTCCTATGCTTGCTGACGTACAAGCAAGACGACAAGTTACCAATGAAGGAGTGGAGGTTGAGACGAGCGCAGGCACAGAGCGCACGGGCAGGGGTGAGGAGCAGAGGGCACGAGCGACGTTACAGTCTGGTCCTAGTCGCTCGGGTGAAGGGGGTGATTGGCACGAACGACGTTACAGTCTAGTCCTAGTCGTTCGGGTAAAAGGGGGGAATCCAACTCCGGGGTCACCAATTGTTGGTTTTCGTCGTCGTCGGGCCTAGGCAAGCTACGGCTTGGGACCGTAGCGCATCTATCCGGTATAGGTTAACCTGGATGATGTAGCCATAAGCACTGCCGCGGTTAAGTGCCAACCAGTGATTATCTCACTAGCCGTATTGAGTCCGTTAGGCGAAACTGCGACAGTACCAAGGATGGAAAATATAACCCTTGGATTTCTATTATTTATTTGCAAAATGGACATGGTATTAGATTAAAATAATTATTTGAATATAAATAATTAACTGACAATTGTGATATATAATTAATTATGTTTACATACAATAAAATAATACAGTATACATAAAATTAGTATTAATGTGGTTTACAATTGAATTATGATGGGTAACTAATTTAAAATGAATTTATAGCTATTCCGAAATTCAAGACGGTAAAATTAACATTTATCTTGAAACTAAAATAAGAGTATTCACTACAATATGATTATGTTCATAAACTCACAGTGATCAAGCGTATATATGATACTTAGCATGTTATAGTGGGTAATAGTGTCGTGACAATTATTGTGAAAGGATGGTTGTACATGGAGCTGGTGGTATCTGGAACGTGATTTAAAGGGACAAGAAGTGGGCACTCCTACTAACATCCCCTTCCCCTCCTCCCGCCCCACCTCCACCACATACAATGCGAATCTTCCGTTTAATAGTAAAAAATTTTGACGGTGACCGCGAGAAATGTATGTTTCATTATGTTATAATCGTACAGTGACTGCGCGTATATACTGTTATGTGTCATATTTAGTAATAGTTACATAATTAATGTGAAAAGATGCCTGAGCGTCGAACCGGTGGTATCTGGAGCATTATTTAAAGGGACGAGAAGTGGGACCCATATCGGCGTTTTCCCCATGTCCACCCCAACCACCCCCACCATCTACGCGCCCCCGCAAGCCTGTTTTCCATCGTTACAGATAAAATGGGATCGTTTGTTGAAAATCGTGTTCTTGTAGAAAATCCTTTGTTATGTTTTATATTTGACAAAGTAGATCATATTAGGTCAGACCTTCTCGTATCTGTTTGTCATGATTTCTATGATTCGGAAGAAACAGAACATGCGAGGGTACAGTTAAACACCCTGTTCAGTGCTACCCTTCCAACTCGTAGAGAATACCCTAAAAGACATTATAAATAAAATGGCGACCCTCCGGGATTATGAGAACAATATTACCTTCTACGTTACTAATTTCCATAGAATACCTGTAATCTCTATGGGTGATGTAGACGTCTCGGTGCTCTTCAAACAGTACAATGAGGTACAAAAATCGATAGGTGAATTGAAACACCAACACGTGGTGTCAAATCAGAAAAATGCGATTTCGCTCGAACAATTCCGGTCAGAGTTAGATGCGTTGAAAGAGACGCTCTTCCCAAAGTCCAGTTACTTGGAAGTTGTTCAGCAAGTCAGATCCCAAAGAAACGCGCCGGACAGCGAGGGAAACGAAATCCCCGCCCCCAACTTCCCCCTGAATGTGTTGTTGTTGTTGTTGTTGGTTAGTCGATTAGCCCACCCTGATCGAGCAAGCCGGCGGCACGCAGGTAACCGATCGCCCTCTCCGGAGTGGACCAGAGGTTCAACGCACTAGTGATGTTGTGTTGTGTTCTACGTTGTGCTAGAGCGGTACAGTCCGTCATAATATGTTCAATTGTTTGTGGTGTGTCCTGGCACAGTGGGCAGGTGGCGTCTCTGGAGTTGTCTAGTCTGTGTTTATATGTCTGTAAGTTGGGGTGATGTCCACATCGGAATCGTGCTACGTTAACTCGATCCGATCTGCTCAGGCTGGTCTCTGACCTGTCAAAGGGTGGCAGCTTCGCACCTAGGACCGCATTCTGACTGAGTCGTATCAGTGCTTTGTGGGTTAGGTGTGTGTGTATGTGTTTTCTTTACTGTGTGATGTATGTGGGGTAGGGTGTCCCGTTAAACCCAAGGTTGGTAGGGTACAGCATTAACCGATATAATATCGTGAAGTGGGCTACTACGAATGCCCAAACAAGTTTTTAAAGTCCTATCTAAAAAAATCATGCATCGTCAGGGGTTTACATTTTACACCCCCGATTCAGACCAAAAAATTGGCATTTTGACCTTTAAAAGACCCATTAAAGCTAGAAATTGCATACACATTTTTTCCAGTCTGTTAGTAGGAAGCCCCAGAACCACGTCAAGGTCGATTGGAATCTCTGAAGTTTTTTTTATATTTTTTTTTAGTTTTTCTACTTTTTAGGTTTTAAATTTTTTTTTTTAACTTTTTTGTATGATATTTCTATTTTTTTTCTTTTTTTTTTACATTTTTTGGTGAAAAATTTCATAAATCCCTTTTTTAATAAAAAATTGCATTAATCCCCCTTTTAAACTAATAATTTACCTAGTAATTACAAGATTCTTTTTCTTGATTTCTTTTAAATTTTTTCTATGAAGTTCTGTGGTTTGAATTTTAGCTTGAAGCTGAGCTTCATCTTTAACTGTAGGAGCCAGATCAGTTATAAGCAGGGATGGGAAACCGAATCGAAATCGCAATCGATAAACCGATAAAACCGATATTTTTTCTTGAAGCGAAATCGAAAAAAAACCGAAACTGATATTTTTGGAAAAACTGAAATCGAAATTTAGACCGAAACCGAAAAGAATAAAAAAACTTGAATCGGAATCGAAATCGATAAAAAATATCAGTTCAAACCGAAATTAAGAAATAAAGTTTAATATTCAAACTGCTTTCTATTAAAGGAGAGTTGACCAACTTCCTGACTACTCAAATAGGGTAACATAAAGGCGTGAAATTTTAAGATGTATTAGCTTTCTTACATTCCATCCAGTTTTGTTTATTTATCCCTGATTTTTTTTATATATATATAAATAGAAACAGGGTGCTTTGACTGCGTTGATCTGATAAATATATTCTCCTCCCTCAAAGGAGGGCGGTTTTAGGCGGGTCCCTAAGTTGTAGAAATAATATGAAAAAGTTTACTGAAAAAAAATGAAGACAACTTCAAGATATAGTACTTATTAAATGCAAATAATCATCCAATAGCACAACTTTTTTATTTGGAATAAGTGTGCAGAAATAATAGATAAAAGCTCGTATTATATGTAAATAATGAACATATTATATTGAAATCTGAAAAACTCAAATCGAAATCGAAACTCGAATCGAAATCGATATGAAAAAACCGAAATCGAAAAAAAAACCTGAATCGAAAAAAAATGAAAAAACCGAAATCGAAACCGAAATCGATATTTCTCAAAACTATGAACTGAAATCGAAACTCGAATCGAAATTCATTTCGGTTTCCCATCCCTGGTTATAAGCTTAATAGCCCTTTCAGCACAATCATTGACAACTTTCAAATTACTCACAAACTCTTCCATTTCATTATAGTTTGGATCTGAGCACCATTCTCCCACAGGCTATGACAACCAACAACTTTCTAAATTCATGATTTTAAAGATTTTCCATGAATTAGGTCCTATCAACTCCACCAGATGTATATCTGGGTGTAGTTCTGGAACTTCTGGCTTTCCTATAATAATTTCATCTGGAACTTCAGTTCCTACTAAACGAGCTGCGATACTTGCTTTTGTATTCTCATCTAAAGTTTTACTAAAAAGAGATAAAACTACAAGTTCTTGACTTAAATTCCACTTGTGTCTTAACAATGCATCTACTGCAGCAATAGAAACTTCTGGATCTACTTCCTGCCAGACATTAACTAATTGCTTATAAAATCCCAGGTCAATGAGTGGTGCTTCTGCAGCTAATGGGGTCTTTAGCCAATAAAGGCCATAAACTAAAGATGTAAACTTGACAAATCTTCCAAATGATTCTTTTACTTCTGGTTCATAGTTAAGCTGATCTCTAAATAAGACAAGTTTATTTGAATACAGCTGAGGTGCCATGAATCTAGCTCGATGGCATGCTCCTAGTTTACGAAGATGTATCCTTGAAGTCCTGTGCCCCAACAATAAACGGTTTAATTCTAAATATTCTAAGTAATCATCTCTGAAATAATTTTTGTTCTCTAATAAAGAATTGTAAATTATATTTGCACTTTCTTTAATATCCATCAACAAAAGCTCAGTTATATTTATCTCTTTAGTTTGGGATAATGTTATTTTGTATTTTGGACCAGCTTTTCGAAAATTCTTCAAATATGGGATAATCGACCCCAGTGCTTTTTCCAAAGATGCATTGCCAAACAGATTTTACAAGAAGTTTGCCAATGTGGTGACGGCATGCTAAATATAATAATGGTCTATTCAGATTTCTTTCTATGCAAATGCAAGCTCCTTTGTTAATACCTGTATTTGAGGCCGTCGTGTCAAATGACATACTTCTCACCTTTCCTGTGACCTGCCAATCTGTAAGGAGCTTCAATGTAGCTTCAGTCATTTGTTCACCAGTAGCATTTTGAATGATAGGTATCCCCAAAATTTTATCAATATCAGGAGATCCAGTAGCAGCAACAGCAAGCCTTTCTAAGCCTAAAATCTGTTTTGAATTCCAATGAACAAGATGTTTTATATTGGTATTTGGAAATAATTTTTTTATTTCATTTTCAGTTTTTACCCTATTTTCTTGTGTTGCTCTATGAGTAGATGTTTTTGAAGCTGCATAATCGTTTAGGTCTCCACCGCCGGCTCTAATTAAAGCAGAAATTATTAATGTAGCTGTTCTAACAGATACATTTCCTCTGTCTATAGCACTGGCTACAATAGACTCTTTAAGTACATTTCTAGGTAGGTAGATAGGCTTTTGTTCTTTAGTTGTTTTTAGTCTTTTATTGAGGTAATCATAATCGTTAGAACTATCTCCCTCACATTCTAATTCCTCTGTTTTCAATTTAGATGGTTTGCTTATTCTCTCTTGTTCTTTCTGACGTAAACGTTCATTGGTTGCTAGTCTTTTTATTTTATTTTTTATTCTTTGCTCTGAAATCTTATCTCTTGAACCCAGTGTAACTTTATATCACTCTCTCAGCATCTTTAAAAACTCCAGATCTTCCTCAACATCAGCTTTCCCTAGCTTTTCTGAAAGAACTTTTTCAGGAAATGGGTGAGCGATATCAAATATTGTTTCAAGTTTTTCATAAAATTTGTTTACTGAACTTATATGCTCTTCAATTTTTCTATATTTATGTTTTGTTAGAACATACCATTCCTGGTCAACTTAAGAATTTTTTAACGGCATATAGTCTGCTACTAGTAGGTAAATTACATTTATTCCAAAAGGAGAACACATCGTCTATTACCATGCCAGCTTGATGACTCACAAGTTTTCCTTTAACAAGGGACTGATTATAATGAGGATTGCAAGCTTTAATATGATGGAAATATTTGAGTACTTGCTTGTTGGTTGGAACAGCTGTAGTCGTTATGGAGGCTATAGGTTGACCTAGAAAGGGAATTTCTATTTTGCTTCTAGTTAATGGTTTGCTTAGAGCCATTTTATTAATTTGAATAGGTATTATGGTACCTAGATTTAGAAATTCCTGAAAAAAAGTTAGATTAGTTAGTAAAAATCGCTTAAAATATGAAATAAGGGGGCTAAATTGGGCCCTGTGGGGCCCACATTTAGCATTGGCATTTATAAAGCTAGTATACATTACCAGAAATGCATATAGAATAGTAAATGGGGATGCATGAATTTTTTAGATAGGACTTTAAAATCTTGTGTGGGCATTCATAGTAAACCACTTCACGATATTATATACTGTAGGTTAATGCTGTACCCGACCAACTTTGGGCTTAACGGGACACCCTAATGTGGGATGTGGTATGGAATGGATTATTTGGTTATAATGTCTTTCTGGTATTACCTTAATGGTGCGAGGTGTCGGTGCATGATTGTATATGTAATGGGAAGGGTGCTGTGGGTTAGTTGTCGCTGCTGCTATGAATTGTGTTCCCCTCATGTCTAAATTTTCCCTAACTTTCAGTATTTTTGTTTCTGTGTGCAGGAGTTCTATTGATGTTGTTTGAGTGCATCCTGTAATGATACGAAGTGCGTTGTTTTGTATTGTCTGTAAGGTGTTTATGTGTGTGTTTGAGATAATGGGTTCCCAGCATGTGCTAGCACAGTCCATAACTGAGCGAATATATTGTTTGTATATGAATGATGTTGTTTCCTGCTGGGGTCCAAAGTTTGTACTAAGACTTGATGTACATTTGTTTTTAATGTCCTGAATATGGTTTGCAAAAGATAATGATGTGTTGTATGTGACCCCAAGTATTTTGGTCCTGTGAGTATGTGGAATGTTGGTGTCGTTTAGTGTAAGCTGTGGAGTTATCTGGTGTTCTTTTGTGTTGCTTGTTAGCAGGTGATGGTTGATTTTGTGGGCGCTACTTTGAGTCTATTGTATGTGAGCCAGTCTTGTATACTGTTTAAGTATGTTTGTAGGTTACTTGTAGCGGTTTCGATGTTGTTGTGGGTGGATGTTAGAGTGATGCCATCTACACATGATGATAAGGTAAGCTTATCTATGGGTGTTGGAATGTCATGCATGTATAAGTTGAACAGTGTTGGTGAAAGAACAGGGCCTTGAGGGATCCCGTTCCGAAAAAGATTCTTTTTGGATGACTTGCCATTAAATGTGACATGTAAGTATCTTCCTGAAAGATAGTTGCTCAACCACCTTTTGGTGTTATTGTGCATGTTTGTGTTGATAATTTTGTTTATGAGAGGAAAGTGTCGGATATCATCAAATGCTTTACTAATGTCTATTGTTGCTAACAGTGTACGTTGAGCTGGTCGTCTGGAGTTGATGCCATCCATGTTGTGCTGCGTGAGGTTAGTGAGTAATGTCGTGGTTGAGTAGTGAGGTCTGAATCCATGTTGAGTAGGCGATAGTGGTATGTGTGGGTTGGTGATTTGTAAGATTAGTCTTTTTGTTACTTTGGAAGGTATGCATAGTAAAGTAATGGGTCTATAGGAAGCTGGTTCTGTTGGATGTTTGTTTGGTTTGAGTAGTGTAATAATTTTACCTTGTTTCCATATGTCAGGAATAATACAGTGTTGGTATGAATATGTGCTGATGTTTGTGAGAGCTAGCATTCCCTGTGGGCCCATGTGTTTAAGGTGTATGTTAGATATGTTGTCTGGTCCAGTAGCCTTCAAATTCTTAATGTTTTTGATGATCTTGGTAGTCTGGTCTGTATTGAAGGGTGTAATGGTCATGTCGAGTCTGTAGGTTTTCTTGCGTCTGGCTGTTTTACTGTCTGCGTGTTTCTGGTTGTTGTCTCTGTTTAAGTGACTTATCTTTGCTTAATGATTAACTAAAATGTTAGCTTGTTGTGTATATGTTGGGATATTATTTTGGCTGCGACAGACAGCCGCGTGTGAGGTGTGAATGCCTCTGTTAGAGTAGGTATTGCTGTTTATAGTCTTGTATAGCCTGGATGTATCTGTTGAGTGGTTTAGTGTTGTTATGAATTCCCTAAGTGTTTCGGTTTGTTTTTCTTTGAGTCTGTTGTTTATTTCTGTGTTGAGCTGTTGTATCTGCTGTTTTATGACTTCTGTGTGTGGTGTTTGTGTGTTATGTTTGAAGTTGTTACGTTGCCTTATGAAGTGGGCTATTTCTCTAGTGTAATTTGGGTTGCATTTCCTAATGTTGCCCTTGGGTATGTATTTGTTTGCATTATTGATGATCTGATTAAATATTTTGAGTGCTGTATTGATGTTTATGATGGGTGTGCTGTTTAATGTGGTGAATTGATCTTCAGTCTGTATTTTGAACTGTTCCGAATCAGCTTTCTTGTAATTTCTGTAAGTGTGCCTAAGGCTGTTGGGGCAGAGTGTAGAACGTGTTGTAATGATGATGGGCAGGTGGTCTGACGAGAGTCGTTTTTCTGTTCTCCAGTGTGTGTGTGTGTGTGTGTGTGTGTGTGTGTTGCAAGTGAGGGGGAACAGAACGTTATGTCTGGGAAGGAGTTTGAGTATCCTGCTTGATGTGGTATGTGTGTATGTTCTTCTGTATTGTTAAGAATGGAGGGGCTGTTTAGTTGTGTGGCTGTGTTGGCGCCTCTGGTGTTGCTTTGGTTGTGCAGGTACCAACTAGTGTCTTTAGCGTTGAAGTCTCCTAAGATGACATTTGTGAGAGAGTCCAGATTGTGTAACTGTGGATTGTAATTGGCTGGCACCTGAGGTGAACTCTCTGGTGGGATATAAATGTTGATTAGTGTGGTGTTGTGTTTTGCGCGTTTTAATGTTAATTGCCTGTATTTCTATCATGTTATCTGATTGGATTGGATTTGTAATGTTGGCTGGAAACGCAGCATGCAGGGGAAGCGGTCAACCTCCCTCCCGTTCAGGAAAGGACCCCTGCTCCCGAATTCACAATGAGGAACAGGGATTGTCCGATGCCAGGCGACGAGGCATCACTGCCCTCTTCCTTACCTTCTACTGCAGGGGAGAGGCGATCGATTACCCAAACGCTTCGCTTGGCGTGCAGTTCCACCCCCTCCCACCGAAGAAGGAGGGGCACGCCCGTCCGTCAGGATATAAACACCGCTAACAGACCCTCACCAAGCCACAGAGTAGGGGAGGGGCCTCCTATCTCCCAAAGGTCGTGCCACCCATCACCCAGTCAGGCGAACCCTGCCTCAGGGAGATTGAGGGAAGAGGATGGGTGGGTCAGAGTTAACAGACGCTCTTCACGGAGTATCCCTCAACCTGTCTTCGCGGCTAGGCCACCGGTGAGGAATCTCACCCTCTTTGTGTCGCGAATTCAGCTATCGAACGAAGCAAGCGATATTCGACACATAGTGGAAGAAGTCAGTGGCGAACACAGTATATTGATGGTTAATAAATTAAACAAAACATTTCCTTATTATAACTCATTTAAAGTAATAATTAAAGGTGTAAATTCGCATTTCAACCCATACAATATGAGTCAGTGGCCAGACGATATTATTGTTAAGGAGTGTATTCATTTTTCCAGGAGATTTGATAACAGGTAAGATAATAATAATAATAATAATAATAATAATAATAATAGGCTCCCTAACGGTAATGCCTGAACTTTGTACTGTTTATAATAATAATCATAATAATAATAAATTTTCTATCAGTCATGGCGGATAACTTGTTGAAAATAGTCTCATATAACGTAAGTCAGTGAGGAATTCAATTGTAGAGGTTCATAAAATATGTGACAGTGCAGATCTGATATTCCTGCAAAAGGACTGGCTACCTAAGCAAGAGTTAAAATTCCTCTCTACCATCCATCTTGACTTTATGTACCAAGCGTCATCAACAGTAGACTTGTCAGATGAATTAATGTACGCTAAGCCTTTTGATGGTGTTGCTTTCTTAATAAGGAAAAATTTGTCAAAACATAAAATTTTTAACAAGCGATAATGTAAGTTTGTTAGGCATTGAATTACAAGTGAAGAATGATTGCATATTAATTTTAAACTGCTATTTACCATACAACAACGGCAGTAATTTAGATGAATACATTGATTTGCTGAACAAAATTAAGTCATTATCAGATAACCCCAAATATTCTCACGGTATAATAATGGGGGACTTTAATGTGCATGTGAACTTGGAATTCTGTGTAGAATTGGGTAACATTTGCGAGTCGCCCATATTAAGTATAAGTGATGTAGATGTATTAGGGGGTAACTAGTGGTAATTTTACATAGAGTACGTTAGTGATATGAGTGTAACCACCAGGTGGATTGATCTCACTAGTAATAATCTAAAGGATCGAATTGTTAGAGTTCATATTCTGCATGATTTCCTTCTTTCTGATCATCGACCATTAGAACTATTAATTAATTTTACTAATATTTGAGCAACACGAAATAACAAGAACTCAATAGGTAAGAATAATCGCGTCGATTGGTCTAATGTTAATATGCAACAGAGAATAGAATACAAAGAGAGAACAGGTCACCTCTTTAATAATTTAGAAATTTTGCATCTTACCTGTAGTAATTCTTGCTCAGATGATTGTCACTGTAAATTCATAGAGAGGTATTATAGTAAGATAGTATCCCTGTTAAGAGAAGCAGGAAGCTCCCTGATTAAATCTTACAACAATCATACTAAGATTATTCCTGGATGGAATGATTTTATTGCCCCCCTGAAGAGGGAATCCAAAGACGCCTATGATTTGTGGTGCTTTCATGGTAGACCCAGATTAGGACCAGTATACATGAATATGTGTAGAAGTAGGGGTCAGCATAAGGCGGCCATAAGGCGATGTAAACAGGAAGAAGAGTCTATTCGAAATTTGTTAAGAATCAAACGGGTATCAAAAGTGTCCCCCCCCCCCCCCCCCGACAATCGATGAGGTGTCGGGGAAGGATGAAATTCAAAGCTGTGGAAAAACCACTACTCTAACATTCTTAACAGTGTGAGTAGGGATAATCTTAAGATAGATTGCTGCGAAACGACTGTGGGAGGGACAAGGGAAAATATTTTGATATCAGTTCCTGAAGTAAAGAGGTTAATTAAAGAGTTAGAGATGACTTATCGAATGAGCAATCAAAATATGCCAATGACGTAGAATGTCTGCATATATCAGTGCTCCTATCAGCCATGCTTCCTCATAGTTATATCCCAGGAGAGTTCATGAGGGTATATATCTTGCCCCTGATCAAAATTAAGTATGGAGACATTCTGTCCAGCAATAATTACAGACCTATTGCTGTCGCTTCCTGCTTCTCGAAACTACTAGAAAAACTCTTGTTACTTCGATTAAATGATTACCTATGGACATCTCCTAATCAGTTTGGTTTTAAAAGGTCCCACTCAACTGACCTGTGTATCTATCTACTTAAAGGAAGAATATCTAAATACGTTGACACCAATTCAACTATTTATACTTGTTTCCTAGATATAAGTAAGGCATGTGATAGAGTGAACCACAATATTTTATTTAAAAAATTAGAACACAGGAAGGTTCCCATGTACATATTAAATTTATTGAAATTTTGGTATTCCCACCAATCTTTTACCGTTAGGTGGGGCAATGTAGTATCCGAGTGTTTTGGCTACCCTCGCGGGGTGAGACAAGGCTCCTTGCTCTCTCCTATACTGTTTAATGTGTATATTGACGGATTAATTGCTTCACTTAATGAGGCAACAGTGGGATGTTTTATAGATAACACAAGGATAAATAACTTAGTTTATGCCGATGATATGGTGTTAATAAGTCCCTCTGTTAAAGGTCTGGATCAGCTATTAAAAGTCTGCAAAGTGTATTCGCAGAAACATCCTTTTTAATGTTACAAAAACTAAGGTTATATAATTTCATCCTAAACGCTGTAATCAACCAGCTGATATTAGATTTAAAATGAAAGATGAAGTCATTGAGGAAGTACAAGAGTTTAATTATTTGGGTCAAACTATTACAAGCTCTTTAAGATATAAGAAAACAATCTCGAAGCGTTTGTGCTAAAGGGAATTTGACTATAAGGAACTTTCGATTCTGTACAAGTGCAGCTAAAGACACTCTCTTTCTTACTTTCTGCAGTAATATTTACGGACAACAACTCTTGGTGAATTATAGAAAAGGTTCTGGAAGAACCCTAAATTTACTGTACAACAGGTCTTTTAGACTCTTACATAAATTACCCCCGAGATGCTCAGCTTCGCAAATGTTTGCTACCCGCAATGTCTCGAGCTTCCCGGAGGTAACAAGACGTGCTCAATACAGTCTGATGCAAAGAATTAAAAAATCAACCTACCCGATTATCAAAGCTATCCATGAGTCCTTCCGTTTATCCTCTAATCTATGGAATTCTTGGTACGAAAACGTCTGTCTGTAGCTCCACTTAACTTTGACATTACTGTATTATTTCTAATCAACTGTATATATTTCTATCCTTAGTATATGAACTGTCATTGTATTAATAATATTTGTCATATGGACTATAGCCTGCTAATAAATCTTTTCATTTTCATTTAATTTTCATATATTTGTACGTGTTTTACACTCTACTGCCTCATTCAAGGTGTGTATATATGCGACCAATGATGGCTAAATACCCATATATCATTGGTGTTTCCAAACTTTTGAACAGTAGTGTATATATATATATACAGGGTGGGGCACGGGAATCAAGTGTTTTTTGAATAGCTAGTAATCGGCCATTAGGAATGGGAGGGGCGTGCGGTAGGTAGCATTCCATTCCTGGGTTCATAGCATTTAACTTTAACTAACACTCACCTTTATCTTTCTGGTGCCATCATGGAGCAGTGGACGTTAGAACACCGCATGTTCGCGTATGATCATTTTGTTAGGAGTGGCGAGTCAGTGACAGCAGTTCAGCGTGCGTTTCGCCGCAGATTCAACATTCATCGAAATGACTCTGTTCCCGCTCGTGACACAATCTTACGTTGGGTTAACAATCTTCGAACAGGAGGCTCAATAATGAAAACAAAACCGAAGGGGCCGCAACGCACTGTGCGTACTCCAGAGAACGTTGAAAGGGTCAGACAAGCGATGTTGCAAAGCCCAGGCCGCTCTGCTCGGAGACATTCAGCTGCACTCGGAATCAGCAATCGTACTGTTAGACGGATTTTGCATGAAGAATTACATTTCACCCATACAAGTTAGCGATGGTGCAGGAATTGAATGTAAACGATTGCCCCCAACGACTGAATTTTGCACAGGAAATGCTTGCACTTTATGAGCAGAATGAAAACATGATGGTGGTAATGAGTGATGAAGCCCATTTCCACCTTAATGGGCCGTCAACAATCAAAACTGTCGGTATTGGGCTGCTGAAAATCCGCGACAACTCCATGAAAAACCGCTGCATAGCCCTAAGGTTACAGTTTGGTGCGCGGTGGGAAAGTTTGGCGTCATCGGTCCCTATTTCTTCGAACAAAATGGGGTTACCGTTACCATAACATCTGGGCGTTACATTGAGATGGTGAACACCTTTTTCATCCCTGAGTTACGAAGAAGGCGTATTGCTCGTCGACATTTGTGGTTTCAGCAAGATGGGGCCACGCCACACACCGCCAGAGCGTCAATGGCTGTTCTTCGCCCCCTGTTTCCCAACCATCTCATTTCGAGATTTGGTGACATTGCATGGCCCCCTCGGTCCCCTGACTTGTCCACATGTGACTTCTTTCTATGGGGGTACCTCAAGTCACGTGTCTACGAGGACAAGCCCCGTACATTAGATGCATTGAAGGAAGCGATCCGTCAACAAATCATCCAAATCAACAGAGACCTGCTGGGAAGAGTGGAGGCCAATTTTCGTAAACGCCTTCAACAATGCGTCGACGGCCAAGGACATCATATGCCAGATATAATTTTCGGTACATGATTATTATGACATGAAATGCTATGTTCTTACGAATGTTGTTCTACCAATATATTTTCTTTACAAAAATAAATATCATTTTCCTGATTATTCCAAAAACACTTGGTTCCCGTGCCCCACCCTATATATATATATATATATATATATATACATATATATATATACATATAACTTATATATATATATATATATCAGAGCTGGGCACTTGCGTTTTTTTGCGCGTTTTTTTTGCGGTACTGCGGTACTACTACCGCACTACCAAACCGGTACCGCATAACGCAGTACCACAAAGGATCGCTGAAAGTACAGCAGTACCGCTACCGCATTCAAATTTCCCGCGGTACTTTCCGCGGTACCGACCAACACGGTAGTACCGCAGTACCGCAGTACCGAAAAAAAACCCGCAAGTGCCCAGCTCTGATATATATATATATATATATATATGTGTGTGTGTGTGTGTATATATGTTAACCCCTCTGTCTATGGCCTCGGTCGGTTCGAAGTTGATGGGGGTTCTGGTTAGGTGGCAGCAACGGATTTGTTACTCTGGAGTAGCTGATACCGTATAGGGAATCGCAGTAGTTTTCTTCTATACCACTCTCCGATTTCTTCTTATAACGTATCGGGAAATTATTTCTCTCTATTTGAGACTAAATTCTTTGAAGAGAGCAAGGCTCGAAGGAGAAGACAAAGATATTTCTTTTAATATTTTACTGCTAAAATGTTACAAGTAACGCTCAGCCTCTAAGTCTAGTCAGTTTAGTCAGAATGAATATCGGAGAAATTTTATTTTTGCTGTATCAGTGCCTAGATTTCTAAGCAAGAGGAAGCCATATTTTTTCATTTTTTAAACCGCATATTGACAGATCTGATGTTATCATGATCTGCCGAGTTAACTAAAAATGGAAATTGAAATATGCCTTCCCATCACGAACTACAAAGAAACATGCACATGGGCCAAAATGAAAGGCTTAAGATTAAAAATTAAACGTTAAGCAGGACATGACTTCATCTTTTACACCGAAGATAGAATGTGTACAAAAAAATGAACAAGATTACATTATTAAACTAAGTCTACGAAAATGATTAAGTTGTTTAAACATAAATAGTTAACCAATTATGAAATAGAAAGCAAATAAAAAATGTATCCAAACTTGTGTCAGCGTTATACGATTTTGGGTTTCATACAAACTGATTACGTAGTTTACAAAGAAATAGTTCACCAATTACACTGGTATGCATCAATTTTGCTGTCAAGGGTTTTGTAAGTGATTCTTATAGAGTTTGTCCTGCTGATTTCGAATCTGCAATTCGTTTTTCTCAATCAGCTCAGGTTATCCGGCTATGGCCTCATAGGTAAAATAGAATTTTTCGTGATTTTGTCAAAGCGGAATTGGAACAGTAACATCTATCATCACTTGTTTCACTTGTATAATATCTTTTTTTACTTTTCAGGCATATAGATAAAATATTTCATAATGAATGGAGCGTGTAAAAATGATCCCAATAGATTCTGCTACATATATGGGACGGTTACCATGCCAAATAACCAGTCCCAAATCACTAAATTTGTGAAGACAATGTATAGAGTATACTTTGGAATTAAGCTAGGGGACCAGGACAAAAATTTCGCCCCTCATATGTGCTGCAAGACGTGCATTGAAAATTTGAGAAGATGGAGCAAAGGCAGAGCGAAATCTTTGCCTTTTGGAATTCCCATGATTTGGAGAGAAGGAAAGGATCACGTGACAGATTGCTATTTCTGCATGACAAACCTCCAAGGTGGGCTTATAAATTTATTTTTCTTAAATATTTTGAAATCCTCGTATGAAACTTGACAAAATATTCACCATAATGTAATATTCACCATATATAGCATAATATTCACCATAATGGTAATCATACATTTACATATACATATTGTTATAGAAAATACATTTACACATACATATTGTTATACAAGTTACATTTACATATAAAATGATTGTATATTTTCTTTCTTTTTCATTCATATTGTCCCCGAAGGGACAATATAAATGAAAAAGAAAGAAAATATACAGACTCCATCGACCTATTTCATATCTTACAGACCGCAGCCTTCCCTCACGAGCCGCCACTGTCTGAATGCTTCTTCTATTTCATATGCAAGTTTTATATCCATGTTTCTGTGTTTCTATTTTCAGGAGTTAACAAGAAGAATAAACACATTGTTGTATACCCTGACATTCCTTCTGCTATGAGACCTGTACCCCATGGTCCTGGAATTCCAATACCCGACCTACCTCAAACCCTGGACTTCGATGATTCTGATGATGAATCAATGACCAATGCCAATGACCAGTCCCAGTCGTATATACCTCAAAATACCGCTTCAAATGAGCCGAGGCCTCTCAACCAGGCCAAACTTAATGATCTTACCAGGGATTTAGGACTTTCCAAATTAGCTGCCGAGATCTTGGGCTCACGACTTCGAGAGGACAACTTGCTGGCTCCGGGAACAACATTCTCCTGGTATAGGAAACGAGAGGAAGAATTCCGCAAGTTTTTTGCAGTGCACGAAAATACCTCTTCCTTAGTGTACTGCTACAATGTTGAGGGGCTAATCGAATCCTTGGGCCTGCCATATAACGCATCAGAATGGAGGCTATATATAGACTCGTCTAAACGAAGTTTGAAAGCAGTACTTCTCAACATTGGGAATAGGGTTGCATCAGTCCCTGTAGCACATTCCGTACAACTTACTGAGAGCTACGATAACATGAAAATTTTACTGGATGCTCTCGTATACGACCAACATAACTGGAGGATCTGTGGAGATTTGACGGTAATACTAATATCATAAGTAAACTATTGCTATTGACTATGTTGTTTTTCCAAAGGTTATTTGAGAGCGTATAAGAACACTTAACTTCCCCACAGAAGTGATACAGTCCAATGTGCATAGATTTTTTTATCTGATAGAACAAATTCTCTAAATTCTTTAAATATTTTCATTTTTTTTCAGATTGTGGCATTTGTATTGGGAATGCAAGGGGGATACACGAAATACCCATGTTTCCTCTGCAAATGGGATAGCCGAGCGGATGAGAAGCACTATGCACAGCGTGAATGGGCATCCAGAGAGAATTTTGAACCTGGGTCGCATAATGTCGTTTCAGTGCCCCTTGTACCACCAACAAAAATTTTGCTTCCACCACTTCATATTAAGCTGGGCTTGATGAAAAATTTCATCAAATCAATGAATAAGGAGGGTTCAGCATTCCGATATCTCGAGAGTAAATTTCCTCATATATCTGATGCTGAACTAAATGCTGGGGTTTTTGATGGTCCTCAAATTCGAACTTTGATCAAGGATACTCAGTTCGAAAACGCAATGACTCCAACTGAGAAGAATGCATGGCAAGCATTCAAATCAGTTGTCACTGATTTTCTTGGCAAGCGTAGAAGTCCAGAATACGAGTCCGTTGTCGAAAACTTGATGGAAGCTTTCAAAGCTCATGGGTTGCGCATGTCCATAAAAATGCACTTTTTGTGGTCCCACTTGGACTATTTTCCTGAAAATTGCGGGGTTTATAGTGAGAAACAGGGTGAACGATTTCACCAAGATATCAAAATAATGGAAGAGAGGTACCAGGGAAACTGGGATATCAATATGCTGGCGGACTATTGCTGGTGTTTGAAGCGAGACGTGCCCGAAGAAAAACAGACGGAAAGCCAAAAAAACTTCATTCCTTCCTTAATAAACTTTTTTCCATATTCATTTTATGAATAAAAGTATTTATTCACACAATGTTTTCATTTTTCACGAGTGTTCTTATAATATTACTCGTATCTACAGTGTTTAAGCTAAAAAAAATCAATAAATTTGGGGATAAAATTGGACTTATAATAAATGGCCAATAGAGAAAAAACCTGACTTGATTGAGGAAAACCAATGTCATTTTCGAATTCAGCATGGTCGAATTACATAATATGAGTTGAAAAAACCCTCACAGCAGACAAAAAAATTTCATATGCATACCAGTGTTATAAAATAGAAAGCAAATCAAAATTTTATCCAAACTCGTGTCAGCGTATACGATTTTGGATTCATATGTCAAAATGAATATATGAATAAGAATATAAGGATTATATAAATATAGGAAGTATACGAATGAACAGCAGAATTATATGAATGAAACGATTATTCATTGTTCATTTTTACAGGGCCCTCCCCTCTAGAATGATATTAATACAATAATATAATATCCTAACTAATTCTAACTAGATGATAACAAATGCTTTTTCATAATATAGATTTATATACCCAACATAAGTCGGGGTGGTTAAGTTGCAGTACACAGTAATTAGAAAATCAAATCCTTAACACGGCACTTGCTTAGAGAGTTATTAACGAACCAAGGACCTGAGCCGAATCGGCTAACCAAAGGGCGAGCACGCACTCGCAAGAGGGGTGAGGCTTCGACTACCCTCTCAAAGTGTTTTCACTTTGCCCTGGAGAAACTCCCATGGTGCCACGTTTACAAAAGATTCTTAAGGTTGCAAATGTTGTCTAACAATGTTATTAGCAAAAGAATTTATATAAGGTTGGTTCTATACTTAACTCCTTTATGTGATTTATATTAGCCGAAAAGAACATTTAGAATTTAGGAATCTCTGTTTAAGATTATAGATTTGGCACACTGGAGTCGTTAGGGTTAAGAAAGAGGCCAGATGATTCACCGGAGCATCGAGGCGTGTTATAAAATATTAAAAAATTAAAAGAATAATACTTTAATTTATGCAAAGAGAATAAAAGGATTCATACGTTAATTTAGACAAACAATGATATTGTTAAATTTTAAAAAAATTTATTTTTCCTGTGGAAAACCTCCACATGGTTTTCTTCCCAGAGTTGGATCTAAGGGGTTAGTTTGAATACCCTCTCAAACAACAGCAGTTGGATGTAATGTTATATGGAGACAAGGAATAGTTAAAGTAGTTGGATGTAATGTTCCATAAGAAAAAAGAAATAATTAACTAAAATACATTTACTTCGTACTTAATCCACTATATTTATCAGTTAAATTTTACACTAAAATCGATACTTATGCACTACTGAACACTTATAGTTAACGGTCACTTCTGTGTCCTTGAGCACTTGGAGTCTGATTTGTCTAGGCCCACTTTTTACACTGGTCTAAGTTCACCGTGTGCATACACTTTTAAATCAAACGCGATTTTTATCAACTTTATGAGAACAAAATTTGAGAAAGATGAATTTCAATGAATTATTGGAAAAGTACTTAAGTGAAATTGATACGATTTCTGCAAGGTTTTGAACGTATATGGGTCGTTTGAGAACTTTTTTAGAACTTTGGGATTGACTAAACTCTATAGGGTGGAAGGTATAAAATTTCAGGGTATTGTGCAGTGAAAGGTTTACGTGTTGACTTGCTCAAGTTTTTTGGATGTACGCGTTGGTGGCTAATTGCTTCCGCCATCAATCATTCCACGTCTCGAGCGCATTTCAATAAATTAGTAAGTAGGGCATGAATGCATGGGTATCGCCTAAACGGGTATATGGAGTACGTGTGGTGGTAGCTCCTGAACTGGAAATACGGAACTAGAACTGGAAATACGGTTAAAGAAACAATTTGTAAATGGGATAAACCAACGTTATGATTACTGTTCATCGTTTCGTGTTTTCGGTCCTTTTGGAGCTACGCGAGTGACCTTTGTGAGAGAACTTCCGCTTCTGAAATCAAAGTGGCAGATGGCTCCAGAAAATTGTGACCAATCGAATATTCATGAACAGGCAGGAGTCTGAACGAGTGGGGCCAATCTTGGAGATGGCATTGAAGGGCGGTGGCCTATCGGGCTGCGAGAAAATAGGGATAGAGAAGGGTAAGAAAGGACTTGAAACACAGATTAAGATGACAAAAATGAAGAAAGCCGATGAATTCTAAACATAAGTATTCCCAGAAGCTGTTTTATGGTGGTAGAAAAGAACATCTAGAGGAAGAGAAGGAAGGTTATGGTCAATGCGGATGTTCTTGACCCGTGGTTTGACCTGAGGAAGGGCCAACAAGGAGACAGGAGAAAAATTAGTATTCTGTTTCATCGGACGGGAAACAAGAGGAAGATAAGTCTTCTGTTTAGTAGGAGAAAGAGAAGACTTTCTGCAGGTGTCTGAAATGGTACTGCCAAATTTCGATTTCCAAACTTTCGGATTAGAAAGTACAGAATCGAATGAACGTTGTCTTGTAGAGCAATGCAAAGATGCATCACTCCCTTTGGTTGGAAGAGAAGAATGGCAATTGTCTTCCGAATTCGTCAAAGACGCGTTGTTGGCGCGTGGCAAGATTTGAACCTCATTAAGACAATAAGACTCGAGGTCATACCCAGCTTGCATCATGTCTGAGGGACATAGGCAAGTTCTCCCTGCCCTCACGTAAATTAGCGGAAAACGGGGATCTCTCGAAAAATTTCCCTCATCGAGAACTTCCCTCGTGATGTCTGGGACAGATTCTTCATAGAGCGCTTCCGTCGTGGGGTTTGAGACAGCCTCTTCATAGGGCACTTCCCTTGTCGTACTGAGGACACCCAGCTTATCGTGCATGCTACACAAACTAACTGGATGGACAAGTGTATTCCGCGCTTGCCTTTCGTACGAACAACTTCCGACGGCGGAGTAGGTTCGGGTTCGCTCCCGGCACCTGTAGGCTTAGTCTCGGAATTGGGTGGAAAATCCTCTACCTTTGAGAACAGAATCACGTCATCTTCCTTAAATAGGGATTCAAGCGAAATGACCAAACCGGAACTCAAAGGAGATGCGTCTTCAGATTTTTTGGAATAGCCCAAACTCTGGGAACTTTAAGTTCCTGCCTAATTGTAACCGAAGGTGGTGACTCGCTCTCGATGGAGTCACAGGGGTCTACTTTGAAGAAATTCGAGTCTTCGTGCTCAAAATTACCAAAGGTATGTTGGCTTTCTAGTTCCTCGTTCGCCGGAACTGGAACGGACAACTGACGATTGATGAAAAATCTTCCCCATCTAATAGCATTTCCTCTTTATTTTGAACTGGTTCCAGGGAGTCATTCGGGCTCTCTGAAACAACTCTTTCACCATGAGTCGAAAAGAGCGAAGAGTATGGGTGACACATACTCGAAAGGTGGGTTCTCTCCTCGAATTAGGCCTGCTTCTCTATCGGCCACATAGAAATCGTGCGAAATAAAGAAATTCATCCCCAGGGTTAAATCTTCATCCCAGTCTCCTTCAGATATAACCACAAATGGGGTCACATAAGGAACTGAATCAAACTCAATAGGAAGAATAATTTCTCCGGTACTGTTTTCTTCCCAACCATCATCAATGCAGGTCAAGCGAGAACGCAAATCGAAATTTCCCGTAGTCGTCTTAAGTAACTTCTTGTATACATCTTGTTTAATGTAATTCGCCTGACAGCAGTCCTCAACAAGAGCCAAAACCGCTTGGTTGTTGACAGAAGTTTTCAAGAAAATTTGTGAGCTCTCGTCGAAAAGCACCATTTCGTGAGCCCAAGAAGGCGTTTCCGAAACATACGGATATACTTCATCGTCTGCGTCATCGATGGTTTCGCGCGAGGTCCAGAAAGCTTCGACAATCCCGTCTTCCTTAATGCAGTCGCATTTATTTCGTCGCTATAGCCTACCGGTTGGAACACATGAGTAGCATAATTCCGAAAAGCGTTCCACGTAGTAAAACTTTCCAACAAGAATGGGTGCAAGACGTTCCTTGCGGGACCCTCTTCTTCGTCTAAGAAGTGCGCAACCATTCGAATCTTCGCGATATCATCGCGAACGTTATATTGAACATAATATCCCTCTGATGCGTCAAACCATTCGTCCACGTACGGGGGTGCTACTTCTCCGTATTCTCTCCCCTTAAAAATTGGAACCTTGGGGATATTACTCGTCAAATAATTATATCTATCCATTCTCTTCAAAAAAAAAAACCACAAAGGACAGAAAAATGGACTTACAAATGAGGAAGGCGAAGCGAAACAAAGAAAAACAAGAAAGAAAACTTTTCCCTAATACCGTAAATACAACAGAATTGAAACGAAAAAACTTTCGCGTGACATTACCTATTTCGGTTTAAAATAACCACTTAATAAAGTCATCCCAAATAGAGCTGCAAAACTTGCCTGTCGATTTCGACATATTACTCGAATTGTACGAACTCATTTTAATTTAAACCGAAAAAGCACAAAAAAAAACAGACAAACTATTTACGTACCAACACAGTTCCCACAAAAAAAAAAAAGACGAAACCTTGTGCATGAACGCTTTACCAATGAAACCCATGAATGAAAAAAAAATTTGCTTACAGACACGAAAGAGCGAGAGTAAAAGGGGAAAAATATCCTTTTCACGAGTCAACAACCAAACAAACAAACGCACGCACGAACTATATATATATATATATATATATATATATATATATACACACGACAAGTTAGGTACAATTAATTTAAGAGTCCATTATAAAAATGTAAATCAATCCAAAATTCCGTTTTCTGTTATAACAATGCGAGACAATTCAAATAATAAAAAAAAATTTCATACCCATTTGAAAAAAATAAATTAATCATATTTCACCTATATATTTATATACGTATATACTGCATTCAAAAAGAGACAAATCTGTCAATTTCCTCCTTCTTACAACAAAAAAAGAAGGTTGAATTAAATTGACTGCACTTGAAACTGACTGACTTGAAACTGACTAACTTGAACTGCTATCAAGTGGAGTGGGCTTCCTATTTCTTTCGGAAATCCGAACTGATTCTCTTAGCATTAAGCTATCTATTATCCTCTGGGGCGGTTGTCCCTCTGGA
Source organism: Bathynomus jamesi (assembly GCA_023014485.1). Taxonomy (NCBI): domain Eukaryota; kingdom Metazoa; phylum Arthropoda; class Malacostraca; order Isopoda; family Cirolanidae; genus Bathynomus; species Bathynomus jamesi. Next base: position 232,619 of record JAJOZX010002282.1, read on the forward strand.
TGCAACCGACTGACTTGAACTGCTATCAAATATCTCTATAACGCTCTGGGGCGGTTATTCTTCTGGATGCAACCGTCTGACTTGAACTGTTATCAAGTATTTCTATAAACTATAAACTATATCTACTATAAACTATCTCTTTTTCTATCAAGAAATACACAAATAATGCACAATAATTGCAAGTCAATTCAATTCAATAATTTGAAAAATATTGTGAACCAAAATAAAAAATTTAAACAGCATTTCACTCGAATCTACGCGAAGGTACGGTAATATTATGTTTGGTACATAAAATAAAAATTTTCTACACTAAATATAATAGTGAAAATAACTTTCAATAAAAAGAAATGTATCACTGATGTAATGAATGTTCACTCTGTTTCTTGTTAATTCTGGCTTAATACTCATTCTTAACAGTTAATAATACTGACTTCTCAAATGTTTAGAGATTACTTTAAAAAAAAAGTTCTGTACTTAAAAATATTAGTAGCATGCACGCAAAATGGGAGAGTGCAATGCAATTGCAAATATTGCATAATGTTGCAAAAGTGCTAACCCCCTTGGTGTCACCCCCACCCCCTTTTTTCAAGCCCCCACCCCGCTTTTCTGCAAGGCATCCCCAAAATGGGGTTGCAAGGGGTTATGCACATTGGAGGCGGAGTTATCCCCCAAGGTGAACCCCCCAAAGGGGTATGCAACTTGGAGACGGAGTTATCCTCCAAGCTGAACCCCCCAAAAGGGAGACCTAACCTAAGAGAGAGAAAGGAAGAGGAGGAGAGGTGCTCGCCCGTGAGCTGTCAGACGCATATGAGGTCTTCAGCCGTGCCGCCGCTCTCTTATAGGCCCCTAATCAGCCAGGTGGCTTAATCAGCGAGTACCTCAGGGCATCAGCCAGTTGGCTTAGAGGGCTGAGTTGCCAGATTGCGTTTATTTATTTAATTAAAGCATATATTATTGCTTAATCAGCCAGTACCTCCGGGCATCATCCAGTTGGCTTAGAAGGCTGAGTTGCCAGATAGCAATATTTATTTAATTAAAGCCTATATTAATCAGCCAGTTGGCTTAGAAAGCTGAGTTGCCAGATTCGCTATTTTTTTAATTAAGTATATATTCTGACTTAATCCGCCAGTTGGCTTAGAAGGCTGAGTTGCCAGATAGCAATATTTATTTAATTAAATCATATATTATTCCGTCAGTTGACTTGGAAGGCTGAGTTGCCAGATTGCGTTTATTTATTTAATTAAAGCATATATTAATAACCTCCGAATGAATTAAATGCGCACATACACTCACCGACTGTACGCCCATAAAGCCCCTATTATCACACACACACTCGAGACCCGGCGCGGCTGAGATAGCCAGGGTGATACACAACAACCCACCAACCACCTCCACCAACGGTTTACTTACCATCTCCTGATAGACCGACAAAGCCTCTAAATACGTCCCAAAGCACACACAAATACACACCCCGACTATATGCCCATAAACCACCTATTATCAACACACAAACTGATGCACGCAAAGCCCCCAATAGGAAAATATATACGAGCGCAACCACCACAGAAAAAGCATCGCCAACAATCGTATAGACGTTTAGGAGCTCCAGCAGCACATGGTGAAATGAGGGCTACAACACACACGCAACCACCACACAGAAAAGCATCAAATCACCAACAATCGTCATACTAGCACAACCACCACCACACAAACTGATGCATGCAAAGCAAAGCCCCAATAGCAAAATCGCTTAGACTTTTAAGAGCTCCAATAGTACATAGTGAAATGAGGGCTACGACTTATTAAAGGAGCTCACCCCATCAACAGGAGATGAGAGCTACGACTGTTTAGGAGCTCACCCCATTAACACCACCTGTCCGATATGAGAGCTACAACCAAGCATCCAAACGATTGTTGGTGAAACCAACAACAACCCACCAACGACCTCATTACCCACCAACACCAGGTAGACCGACAGAGTCTCCAAATACGACCCAATAGACAGTTAGTAAACATAAATACGTTTATAGGATCAAGTCAAAAAAACGCAACGCCAACAATTTTTCCTATTGAGCTTCTTGCGGTTTAACGAGTCCTATCGGACATTTGGTGGAGCGATCTTTTAGAAAAAAAATCGAATAAGATAAACTAAGTTTAATACAAATACAAATTTTCATCATAATACGCAATTTCATCCTTAAACTATAACGTGGAATGCGTTAACATGATTTTTAAAACAAAATAGAAACTAAATTAGGGCTAACTTATTAATTTTTCCTCTTTTAGCCAATTATTGTGTTTCAATATAGATTTGCAGACTGCATTGAGTAATTCTGGTATTTGCACAATTTGTAGAACGAATCATCACTATCTTACCATATAGTGTTTAGAAGACAGTATATATATATATCAGTTACAAGATTAGTTGCCAGAGTGCTCCATGCAATGAAATAATTCTTTTATTTGATCATTTTGCGTTGAACTGGATTTGTTTAATTAAACATTTTTATTTATTCCTGAAAACCACCAAAAACCTAATGTAACATTATTACTTAGTCTAGCTCAGTTACGTCTAACTTGACTCAGTTAAATATAACCTCATACGCGTAAATTTGCAGGATTTCACCCATTTTGTCGAAACGGCAAATCACCGAAATGAAAACCTAATTTAACATTATTAACATTTTCTACCCATCACAACTTCTAAGAAGCGCAAAAGGGACCTTTATTAGCGATACTTTAAAACTTCCATAACTTTTTCTTATTAGAGTTTGAGGGATGAGTTTCAATGAGAAAAATTGCAGACTGAATCTGTGAAAATACTTTTAGTCAGAGTGGTAGCTTTTTGGTGTGACTTGATATATTGTGTGTTACAAAAACCAGCTCCTTAGCCTGTTTCAAGAATTGCAATAAAATTTACAAAATTGACTAGTCACAGAGCAATTAAAATGAGGTCCTGAACCACCAACTGTAACAGATGAAGCTTTGTTTTAAACAGAGTATAAGAATTTCGTAAATAGTAGGCCTTTAGATGATTTCTTTTTGGCTGGGTTTGTAGGCCACTTTGCTGAGAGAGAGAGAGATTTTTTTATTTTAATAAAATATAGAAATCTTTTATAAATTTTATTGTGAATGAGTAAATACTGTAATGTTTTAGCGTATACAGGTTGGGGATGTGAGGTCTACCCTATTTAGTCAGAGGGTAACTACTGTACTGTGCATGTGATTGAAAATCTGTATGATTTATTATTATTATAAAATGTAGCTCATGACTTGGATAATCCCGATAGGCCCAATGGGTTCTTGGTTTAGTCCTTCGGATCAGCTAATGCATGTTTTTAAAAATTACAGATTCTGATGACGAACCGAGTTAATCTCGAAACGTAAAGTTATGATTAATAAACCAAACGATGTTGGGAATGTTAAATATTTTAGTTTCCTTCCCCATTGAACATGCTAACGTTTTATGTATGGGTACGTATAAGGAAAAACGTCATTTGACGGTTACTCTGATAATTTAAATATTTCAGTAATTAACAAGATGCTTGAAGGAAACCTTTGCTTTGGTACAGGAAAATATCTAAGATGACGAAAAATAAAAAGAGGACATTATGGAGTATAAAAGTAGTAATAGCCTAGCAACTTTATCTGAATACAGGCAGTTAAGAAACACGTTAACCGGCCTGAATAGGATGGAAAAAAAGGTATAATGAAATAAGTCTAGTTATTGCAGAGCAAAATTCCTAAAATACAATATACTCAATACAGAAACAAATTAACTAAAATAATCAAAATTGCAAAATATAACTATTATAACAGTCAATTTCCCAAACATAAAGGAGACATGAAAAACACTTCGTTGTCCATAAACAATCTTCTCGGAAAACAAATTAAGAAAAATTCAATAGAAAAATTAAATGTTGATAATAAAGAAATTACTGATGTTACTGCTAATGCAGACTCTTTAAATGCACATTTTACTTCAATAGCGGATAAGCATCGCTCACAATTAATAAATAATGCTCACTCACCTCTAGAATATATGCCACCCCGCCCACTAAATTCGGTTTCTTTTGTTCCTGCTACCTCTACTGAGGTCCAGAATATTATTGGTAAATTACAACATACAAAAGGATAACACTCATAACATTCCTGTACCTATAGTGAAACTTGTTAAAGATAAGATATCTGTAACATTGGCTAAAATTATCAATCAAATTATTTTCAAAGGAATATCCCCATCAATGTTAAAAACTGGTTGTATAACGCCCCTTTTAAAAGGGGGTGGTCCTACACTAGCATCAAATTACAGGCCGGTGTGTTCATTATCTGTATTCAGCAAAGTTTTCGAAAAAATTGTAAAAAGTAGAATGCAGCGATATTTAGAATCCTACAATTTATTATCTCCAAATCAATATAGCTTCCGTAATAATAATAAAACAACGGAAATGACTATTTTAAATCTTATAGAAAATGTAAACATAGCTAAGGAGAACAGAGAAATAATGATATCAATATTTATGTATTTGAGTAAGGCGTTTGATGTAATAGACCATAATATTCTACACAATAAATTATATTGTTACGGCTTTAGAGGAGCAATCAGTTATTGGTTTAAAAGTTATTTGTCCAATAGATATCTTTTCGTATCAGTAAATAAGGTTTGCTCAACTAATGCGCTTGTCAAACATGGTGTACCACAGGGATCAGCTCTGGTCCACTGTTATTTTTATTATATATAAATGACCTTCCACGTTCATCTGATATACTGATCTTCATATTGTTTGCAGATGATACAACTGTCTCTTTTTCATGCAAAGATGTTAATACAGCTAAGAATATATTTCATTCAGAAATCATCAGTGTAATGAAATGGTTGACCACCAATAAACTCTTCCTAAATACCAGTAAAACAAATTTTATGATTTTTACTAATAAAAGAAATGTATACCTTGACGAGGTTAATGTTAATTAAATCACTATAAAGGAGTGGACTTGGCAAAATTTCGTGTAATGTTTAAACTCAGAAATTTCGTCCCTAATCAGGTTTTATTGACTATTTATCATAATCCAGCTCCATTTAACTGGATTCTCTGTTCCCTTTCTTTAAGCATTCTTCAATCCAATTTGCTACTGTCCCTTTTATTCCAATTAATCCTTCTTCTTCTAAGAATATTGTAATTTTGTCTCTGATGACACTTTCAAGTAATTTGCAAATAATACAAGTTAAACTAATTCATCTCTAGTTTTTAGCTAGGCTTTTTTATCCTTTTGGAATCGTGTAAAAGCGTTTTTGAACGTTTCAATACGTATTTATACGATTTCAAATGTTTAAGGCGTGAGTTCTTGATGTTAGGTTCCCTTTTCAGAAAAACGAACACATCATATAACGTCAATAACATAATATTTAAAATTACAATAAATATAATTGGTTTATAGAAGGTACAATTATATGTTTTGTGCCAAAAAATTCCATTTTCTTTATAAATATCCATAGAAAACGTTATTTATTGGGGTAAGCTAGCTAAAACTTAAAATCGATTTATATTAACTTCGAGGAGTCTATTTAAAATAATCAGCGATATAATTTTTGTATTTATCAAATAAATATTCACATAAACAATTAACATTTTTGTTAATATATATATAATATATATACATATATATATATATATATATATATGCACAAACGTAGAGAAATTGCGATGAAATTCTTTTTTCTCGGAACTGGAAATTATCAAAACGTAGCCTAACTTGACTTTAAAGGTCTGTCTACTACGCTTATAGTAGAAGTGATAGGTTAAATTTACTCGTACAGATTATATTTAGGTGAATTAAGTTAGACGAGACTGTGCTAGGCCAAGTAACAATGTTAAATTAGGTTTTCATTTCGGCGATTTTCCGTTTCGACAAAATGGGTGAAGTCCTGCAAAATTTACGCGTATGAGGTTATATTTAACCGAATTAAGTTAGACGTAAGTGAGCTAGTCTAAGTAATAATGTTACATTAGGTTTTCGGTGGTTTTCAGGAATAAATAAAAATGTTTAATTAAACAAATCCAGTTCAACGCAAAATGATCAAATAAAAGAACTATTTCATTGCATGGAGCACTCTGGCAACTAATCTTGTTACCGATATATATATATATATATATATATATTTACTGTCTTCTAAACACTATATCGTAAGATTGTGATGATTCGTTCTATAAATTGTGCAAATACCAGAATTACTCAATGCAGTCTGCTAATTTTTATTGAAACACAATAATTGGCTAAAAGAGGAAAAATTAATAAGTTAGCCCTAATTTAGTTTCTATTTTTTTTTAAATCATATTAACGCATTTCACGTTAGAGTTTAAGGATAAAATTGTGTATTATGATGAAAATTTGTATTTGTGTTAAACTTAGTTCATCTTATTCGATTTTTTGTCTAAAAGATCGCCCCACCAAATGTCCAATAGGTCTCGTTAAACCGCGAGGAGTTCAATAGGAAAAACTATTGGCGTTGCCTCTTTTTGACTTTGCTACTGTAAACGTATTTATTTATGTTTAATAGTTCTTTCTATTGGGTCGTATTTGGAGACCTTGTCAGTCTACCTGGTGTTGGTGGATTGTTGTTGACGAATAAAGCAGTGGTGGTGGTTGGTGGGTTGTTGTTGTTGGATTCACCACCGATCGTTTGGATGCTTGGTTTTAGCTCTCATATCGGACAGGTGGTGTTAATGGGGTGAGCTCCTAAAAAGTCGTAGCCCTCATCTTCTGTTGATGCGGTGAGCTCCTTTTAAAAGTTGTAGCCCTCATTTCACCATGTTCTGTCGGAGCTCCTAAAAGTCTATACGATTGTTGGCGATGCTTTTTGTGTGGTGGTTGCGCTCGTATATATTTTCCTATTGGGCTATTGGGGCTTTGAGTGCATCAGTTTGTGTGATAATAGGTGGATTATGGGCATATAGTCGGGGTGTGTATTTGTTTGTGCTTTGGGACGTATTTAGAGACCTTGTTGGTCTATCAGGAGATGGTAAGTAAGGCTTTGGTGGAGGTGGTTGGTGGGTTGTTGTGTATCACCCTGGCTATCTAAGCCGCGCCGGGTCTCGAGTGTTTGTGTGTGTGATAATAGGGGCTTTATGGGCGTACAGTCGGTGAGTGTATGTGCCCATTTAATTCGTTCGGAGGTTATTAATATATGCTTTAATTAAATAAAGAAACGCAATCTGGCAACTCAGCCTTCTAATTCAACTGACGGAATAATATATGGTTTAATTAAATAAATATTGCTATCTGGCAACTCAGCCTTCTAAGCCAACTGGCTGATTAAGCCAGAATATATACTTAATTAAATAAAGAGCGAATCTGGCAACTCAGCCTTCTAAGCCAATTGGCTGATTAATATAGGCTTTAATTAAATAAATATTGCTATCTGGCAACTCAGCCTTCTAAGCCAACTGGCTGATGACCGGAGGTACTGGCTGATTAAGCATTAATATATGCTTTAATTAAATAAATAAACGCAATCTGGCAACTCAGCCTTCTAAGTCAACTGACGGAATAATATATGGTTTAATTAAATAAACAGTGCTCTCTGGCAACTCAGCCTTCTAAGCCATCTGGCTGATTAAGTCAGAATATATACTTAATTAAATAAATAACGAATCTGGCAACTCAGCCTTCTAAGCCAAGTAGCTGATTAATGTATGCTTTAATTAAATAAATATTGCTATCTGGCAACTCAGCCTTCTAAGTCAACTGGCTGATTAATGTGTGCTTTAATTAAATAAATATTGCTATCTGGCAACTCAGCCTTCTAAGCCAACTAGCTGATGCCCGGAGGTACTGGCTGATTAAGCATTAATATATGCTTTAATTAAATAAATAAACGCAACCTGGCAACTCAGCCCTCTAAGCCAACTGCCTGATGCCCGGAGGTACTGGCTGATTAAGCCACCTGGCTGATTAGGGGCCCTATAAAGGAGCGGCGGCACGGTGAAGACCTCATATGGGTCTGACAGCTCTCGGGCGAGCACCTCTCCTCCTCTTCCTTTCACTCTCTTAGGTTAGGTCTCCCTTTGAGAGGTTCAGCTTGGGGGATAACTCCGCCTCCAAGTTGCATACTCCTTCGGGGGCTTCATCTTGGGGGATAACTCCGCCTCCAAATTGCATAACCCCTTGCAACCCCATTTTAGGGGTGCCTTGCAACAAAGGGGGTGGGGGATCCACCAAGGGGGATCGGGAGTGCCACCAAGGGGGTTGGCACTCTTGCAACATTATGCAACATTTTCAATTGCATTGCACTCTCCCATTTTGCGGGCATACTACTAAGATTCAAACGGCGAAATCCATGAAGACATGTCCTGAAGACGTGACGTATCTTGCTGGCTACTTGTTCCTGGATGAAGAATGGGCGTCGCCAGTTGTTCTATTTGCAGGGTTTGGAAGAATTCAAGAATCCTGGCAAGATCGCCAGTTGTTAACCCCTCCGTCTATGGCCTTGGTCGGTTCGAAGTTGACGGGGGTTCTGGTTAGGTGGCAGCAATGGATTTGTTACTCTGGAGTAGCTGATACCGTATAGAAAATCGCAGTAGTTTTCTTCTCTACCACTCTCCGATTTCTTCTTATAACGTATCGGGAAATTATTTTTCTCTATTTACGACTAAGTTCTCTCTAAGTTCCTCGATTCTTCTTATAACGATGGGGAAATTATTTCTCTCTGTTTGAAACTAAATTCTTTGAAGAGAGCAAGGTTCGAAGGAGAAGACAAAGATATTTCTTACTATATTTTACTGCTAAAATGTTACAGGTAACGCTTAGCCTCTAAGTTTAGTCAGTTTAGTCAGAATAAACATTGGAGAAATTTTATGGGTTTTTATATCCAATTTTTTACTTACCTTATTATTTAATGCTGATGTTTTTTATTCTCAATAGGCTGATTTACTTTGCAAAACATTTAAAGACAAACAAATATTTTGCTGTATCATTGCCTAGATTGCTAAGCAAGAGGAAGCCATATTTTTTCATTTTTTAAACTGCATATTGACAGATCTGATGTTATCATGATCTGCCGAGTTAACTAAAAATGGAAATTGAAATGTGCCTTCCCATCACGAATTACAAAGAAACATGCACATGGGCCAAAATAAAAGGCTTAAGTTTAAAAATTAAACGTTAAGCAGGACATGACTTCATCTTTTACAACGAAGAGAGAATGTGTACAAAAAAAAATGAACAAGATTACATTATTAAACTAAGTCTACGAAAATGATTAAGTTGTTTAAACAGAAATAGTTAACCAATTATAAAATAGAAAGCAAATAAAAATGTATCCAAACTTGTGTCAGCGTTATACGATTTTGGGTTTTATACAAACTGATTACGTAGTTTACAAAGAAATAATTCACCAATTACAAAATAGAAAGGAAATCAAAGTTTTATCCAAACCCGTGTCAGCGTGATACGATTTTGGGCTAGATATGTAAAAATGAATATATGAATAAGAATATAAAGCTTATATAAATATTACGAAGTATCATCAGAATTTTATGAATGAATGAATTATTCATTGTTCATTTTTACACCCACACACACACACACACACACACACACACATATATATATATATATATATATATTATATATATATATATATATACAGTAGGGATCAAAATTATGAGTCCACCAAGACAAAATATGTATTTTGCTTATAAAACGAAAGGAGGAATTACAAACAATACATTAAAATTGGGTCTCATTAGGTGTAAGAAGTTTTAATAATGAATAAATGTTATCAAAGTACACAAAAACATTCAGAATAATGAAAATGCTTTAATATTTCGTGTGACCATCTGTTGCCTTGAGAACTGCTTATACTTTATGAGCCATTGATTTGACAAACTTATGGATGGTATGAGGTTCCAAGTTGCCCAAAATATAGCTGAAGAGCATCCCAGAGCATCGTGTTTTGCTTTTTCCATCTTCAAATATTCCCATAAATGTTCGATGGGCTTGAGATCTGAGGATTGGGCTGGAAAATCCAGAATGATCAGGACACGTTCTTCTTCCTTAGTAGTATCCCAGCAAAAATGTAGAGTGCAAATCAATTGAATACATGATCAGTAATGTTGGGGGAGGGGGATTAGCCCCTTCAAGGGGAGAGATAGGGATATGCAACAAGGGGGGAGAGGGGTTTAGACCGTCCAAGGGGGGTATGCATGAAGTGGGGTGAGGGTAACCTAATCTGGAAAAGAATGGGGGTTGAAGTGGGTTCGGGGGTAGACCCGCCAAACGGGGTAACCTAACCTAACAAGGGTAATAAAAAGGAAAGAGAGGATGAGAGAAAAGATGTTCATGCTGGCATGTCTCGGCGCATAATGGAGTATTGACCAGCCATCATGGGCGGCTTTAACATCATAGTCAGGTGGCTTAGAAGGCGGGCATGACAAAGCCAATCGTAAAGAGCCAGTTTCTTTAGAGGCTTCCCCCCCCCACACCCCCACACAATCTTAACAAGGCTTCCTGGGCGGGTTTAGGATCATCATATATAGGCTAAATGGAACGACACCACCGCTCACAAGTTCTTACTCCCCGGCGACATTAAGACTAATCTAGGCCCCACTACAACTTACACATGTCACCATACAAAAAGACATAGACACCATAGGACCATGAGACACATACAGAAGCATAATATTAATATATTACAGTACAACGTAGATGACCTCACAAACAAAATCATGCAGCTCAGAGAATTCGTACACAAACAAAACATTCACATAGCACTTATACAAGAAACAAAACTAAAACGTACACACAAAACACCCACTATCCCTGACTTCACGGCGATGCGTCAAGATCGTACTGGGGGTCACGGGGATGGACTCATCACTTACATAAGCAAAAGCATTAGCTACACTGATGCCACCCAAAACATAAAACATTACAAAAACAATCCAAGCAGATAACACGATAGAAATACAGGCAGTTAACATTAAAACACGCGCAAAACACAACACCACACTTATCAACATTTACATCCCACCAGATAGTTCACCTCACGTGCCAGCCAATTACAATCCACAGTAACACAATCTGGCCTCTCCCACTAATGTCATCTTAGGAGGAGACTTCAACCAAATCAATATCAGAGGCGCCAACATAGCCACACAACTAAACAGCCTCTTCATTCTTAACAACACAGAAGAACATACACACATACCACATCAAGCAGGATACTCAAACTCCTCCCCAGACATAACGTTCTGTTCTCCCTCACTAGCAACACATATACACTGCAGAACAGAAAAACAACTGAAATCAGACCACCTGCCCATCATCATTACAACACGTTCTACACTCTGCCCCAACAGCCTTAGGCACACTTACAGAAATTACAAGAAAGCTGATTGGGAACAGTTCAAAATACAGACTGAAGAACAATTCACCAAATTAAACAGCACACCCATCATAAACATCAATACAAAACACTCAAGACATTGAATCAGATCATTAATAATGCAAACAAATACATACCAATGGGCAACATTAGGAAATACCACCCAAATTACACTAGAGAAATAGCCCACCTCATAAGGCAGCGTAACACCCTCAGACATAACACACAAACACCACACACAGAAGCCATAAATCAGCAGATACAATAACTCAACACTGAAATAAACACACACTTAAAGGAAAAGAGAAACATTTAGGAGATTCATAACAACACTAAACCACTCCACAGATACATCCAGGCTGTACAAGACTATAAACAGCATTATGCACTCTGACACCGGCATTCACACCTCACACGCGGCTATCTGTCGCAACCAAAATAATGTCCCAACATATACACAAGCTGACATTCTAGTTAATCACTAGGCAAAGATAAGTCACTGAAACAGAGACAAGAACCAGAAACACGTAGACAGACAAACAGTCAGACACAAGAAAACCTACAGACTCGACACGACCATTACACCCTTCAATACAGACCAGACCACAAAGATCATCAAAAACATTAAGAATTCGAAGGCTACTGCGCAAGACAACATATCTAACATACACCTTAAACACTTGGGCCCACTTGGACTCTCACAAACATCAGCACATATTCATACCAACACTGCGAGAGAATACGGCCAGGCGCATTAGACACACACACACACACACACACACCTTCAGTATCTGTAATAACCCTCTCTCTAATACCATCCTGACTTTGCCCGAATTCGGAGAGAGGAGGGGATTATTACATATATATAACCTTCAATAATATTTTTTTTAAATAAAATACAGCTACATCATTCTGTTTATTTAATAATACTAATAATATATATATATATATATATAATATATATATATATATATATATATTAGACGAAAACAATTGCATTTATTTAACACATATATAACATGAACAGTAGAGAAGAATTACATTAAACGTAATAACAGGAATAGTTTTTTAACATATATATACGCATCAAAAATAATAGCTAGTACAGAAGAATTCTAAATGCAACAAAATACACTTTTAATATATACTCTTCGGAAATACACACTTATATATACGCCTTAAAAATAATACATATAGCACAGAAGAAATCTATATATCATACAATAAAACACATGGTTGATATATATATATATATATTTGTAAAAATGAACCATGAATAATTCCTATATTCTTATACTATCTTATTCTTTCCTGTAATTCTTATTTTCATTTATATATCATAGGTCTTGTATCCATTTGTAAATTTATGTGTTTATATGGTTCATGTATTTATATAATCCTATATATTCGTATATATTTAACTTTATATAATACCTATATTCATATGTATGTACGTGTATGTATTCATTTTTACACAAGGACCAAAATCATCGCTTAACGCGAGTTTGGATAAAAATTTTGATTTGCTTTCTACTTTCCAAATAATTGGTGACTTGTTCTTTTTAAAATTTCTTAATAATATTTTTTAGTTTTAGCTTAATAATGAATCCTGCTTAAGTTTTGCAATGTTCATGTTTTGTATACATTCTCTCTTCGTTATAAAAGATGAAGTCATGTCTTGCCTAAGCATTTAATTGTAAATCTTAAACCTTTAATTTTTATTCATATGCATATTTTAGTGTAAAGATGCATAGTTCAATTTCCACTTTTAGTTAACTTGGCAGATCACGATAACATCAGATCTGAAAATACGCGGTTTAAGATAAAAATATGGCTTCATCTTCAAATATTTTGTTTATTCGTTTAAACATTACCACAGCTAAAAGATTTACTTTATTTTCAAATATTGTGCAAAAATAAAGCATCCTTTTCAACATTTAATAATAATGATGTTAGCTATTTATGGGTATATAAACCCACAAAAATTCTTTCATGTTCATTCAGAATTAGACGCAAAGGCTGAGCACTACCTGTACATTTTAGCAGTAAATTACAGTAAGAAAAAGTCTTTATCGTCTCCTTCGAGCCCTGCTCTCTTCAGAGAACTTAGTCATTAAAATCTCCCGATACGTTACAAGAAGAATCGGGGAACCCTCAGAAAGCTCTACATAATCCTCCGATCTACTATAAGAAGAACTCGGAGAGTAGTATAGAATAAACTACTGCAAGTAACAAATCCGTTGCTGCCACCTAACCAGAACCCCTGTCAACTTCGAACCAACCCAGGCCATAGACGGAGGGGTTAACAACTGGCGACCTCTGCATCCAGAATTCTTCCAGTCTTCCAGACCCTGGAACTAGAACCAACATCCAGTTGACCTGCGTGTCACGACTTCCAGTTCGTCACATCCACCCTTGAACCGGTGTGTTACGACTCCAAGTTCTCCACGCCTAGTTTTCATCCAAGAACAAGTGGCCAGAAAGACACGTCTTCAGGACACGTCTCCAAGAACTTCACCGTAGGAATTTTGTTAAGTACAGATCTAATTTTTTAAAGTAATCTCTAAACATTTGAGTATCAGTATTATTAACAATTAATAATTAGTATCAAGCCAGAATTAACAAAAAACACAGTGAACATTCCATACACGAGTGATACATTTGTTTTTATTGAAACCGAGTTAGTTCCACTATTATATTTAGTATAGTATAATTTTATTTAATGTACCAATCATAATATTACTGTACCTTCAAGTACATTCGAATGAAATCTTGTTTAAATTTTTTTTTATTATTTTGTTTACAATTTTTTCAAATTTTTCCCGAGTTAGGCAAATTGTTGTGCATTTGTTTAATGTGTATTTCTTAGACAGAGTAGTTAGGAGAACCACTCAATTGATCATTCCATAGATTAAGATCGGTCAAGCAGACCAAATTAGAACATATTAAGAGTACCTTCACATATGAGCGATTCAGACGGTGCGCTTTCTGACATCGAAAATTTCCCTACACCCATTTTCCCACCTATCCCGCGCCCTTCAAACATATTTCCAAACACACAAACTTCAGATCAAGAACAAGCCAATATGTCTCAAACCACCGCCCCAGCATACATTAACTTAGGTAGACTAGTAAACCTTCCCCATACTGCCTCATTTTTTAAGGGGACCATAGATAATTAATCACTGTTGAACCACACGTAAGACCTTGGATTGGGTCTTTAGAACAACATTCCTTACGCGAAAACATCACCGATGATAATATAAAGATTAGGGAAGCAAAAAGGTTTATCGACCCCAAAGAAGGGAACGCCCATGATACAGTCACCTACGTCCCATCCATTAGCGAAGCTACAACATGGGACAATTTTAAACAAAACTTATTAGAATTTTTTAAAGAAATAACACTTGCACAACCCTTAGCCACGTTAGAAGCTGTCTTCCAAGCTAAATGGAAGAAAGAGGAACATGAAGATTTAAATAATTTTATTAACGAACACATAAACTCGTAGGAGAAGCCCTCCGAACCGCAGAAAATGCGTGTGACATTACTTTCACTTCAAAACAAAGAATCCTAATAGTAGCAGCGACCATTTATCAAAACCTACCCGGGGCACCTAAAAAAAATGTTTCAAGAGTTTCTAAATATTGACAAACCAGTAAATGTGGCCATAAATAAGACACGGGAACATTAACCAGATTTAGCAAACCAGAACTTCGAAAAGGGTAGAGAAACCCGCATACATTACATTCAGCAGCAGCAACCACAATACCAACAGCAACAACAACAACAACCCTATAAATCGAGCCGATGCAGGGAACACTACCCCAGAAACAAGCCCCCAATCCCAGAATGCACGCCCTCCTCCACAGTGTTTTAACTGCGATAGCTTTGGACACATGATAAGTCAATGCAATTATCCCCCTTATTGCTCCCACTGTCATGAACATGGTCATCGCCTTGGCGATCGAACAAAATCAGCTGATAAAGCCCCTGCAGGGTATAGGCCCAACTTCCAGAGAACGAATCACCAACTTTCCCAAAAGCCCTCCAATCCCCAGAAACCAGTAAATTCCCAGCCTCAACCGAACCACCAACCAAATAGATCACGACCACAGGGTCAATCACACTATTACCCAATGTACAAACCCCAGTACAATCAGCAAGGTTGGATAGTACGGTAAGTAGAAGTACCCGCGGAGGAATCAATTTCCCCAGAGTACAGTTTTCAAGAACACCCTCCAGCGTATGGTGATCCCGTAGAATATGACCCAGGTCCTCCTATAGAAGACAATTCGAGTCCTTTTTTAGACTCTACTTTGGAGGCAGCAGTTCAACCTCCTCCCTCCTAAATAACAGTAATGAACCCAGATACACACACAAACTCCCATCAGGATAAAAGATGCGGACCTCCTACATTTAATAATAAATTGTGGCACTGATAACCAAGATTTAACCGCTCTCCTAGATACAGGAGCACACGCAACGTTAATTAAGAAACAATGTGTAGATGAGTTACTAGAGAGTACAGATTACAAATATGAAATTAAGGCACCTTCTTGCCAACTCAGAGGAGTTACAGGCACACTCATAACTACATACGGGGAAAATGAATTATATTTAGAAGTTGGAAACACGGTATACCCCACAAAATGTTGTATAGTGGACACAGTCGCCACCTTTCAGACAGATATCCTACTAGGTATGGATTTTTTCAACCGGAATCAATGGAAAATTTACTCAGCCGGAAAGTTAGTGAAGTGTTAAAATAGGACACACCCTCTCCATGAGAATAATGGACAACTTAATGCTAATAGAATCAGTTCAGTTCGGATTTCCGAAAGAAATAGGAAACCCACTCCACTTGATAGCAGTTCAAGTCAGTCGGTTGCATCCAGAGGGACAACCGCTCCAGAAATCAGCTCCCAGAGTAATCAGTTCCAGTTGTTGAATCGAGTAGGATCAACACAGTCAGTTTCCAGTCAGTCAGTTTCCAGTCAGTCAGTTTCCAGTCAGTTAGTTTCCAGAAAGTCAGTTTCTAGTCAGCCAATTTCCAGTCAGCCAGCTTCAGTTCAGCCAATAAGGCAAATTTTAGTCGCCGAACCAGAGTCAGATTCACAATTTTTCATATGCCCTACAGAGCATATAACAGTAGCACCTTATGAGAAGATTCGTTTCCTAGCAAGAGTAGTCAACAGTCAAGGGAAACTATTGGAGTCACATCGTACTCTGATTACAGAGGAAAGTAATTTCAAAAGAGATGTTCTCATTGCCCAATTCCTTAGTCAGAGTCAGAATTCAGCTATCCCTGTTCTTTGTTTAAACAAAGGAAAAAGCCCTATCGAATTAACTTCAAATCAGAAAATGGGAACTGTTTCCACAGTAGAAATAAATTCAGATTTCCCCACCAGTACTATAAATCGTGTTTCCATTTCCTTAGAGTTAAACCCTTCAGTACTGAAAGAAGAATATAGGAAATGTCTGGAGCACTCCCTTCAGGAGTCACCAGCCTTACAGGATCCCAAACTACTGGAATCGCTTATCGATTTCCTGATAAGAAATAAAGATGTGATTGCCCTAAAAGGAGATCGTCTTGCCCGAACTAATTTTATCCCATTCGAAATCAAGCTGGAATCCAATTCCAAACCCATCTTCATCCGTCCCTATAGAGAGAGTTCCACATTCCCAATTAGTCACTATTGAGGAACACATCACGGACATGTTGGAGCAGGATGTCATTGAGCCTTCAGCTAGTCCCTGGTCCGCTCCTATGATTCTTGTCTCCAAAAAGAACGGAACATCTCGCCGTTGTATAGATTTTAGACGCCTAAACCACATCACCATCTCAGACCGTTTTCCTATTCCAAACATGCAGGAAACAATTCTGAACGTAGGGAAAGCTAACTTCTTTTCATCCCTCGATTTAGCATCTGGTTATTGGCAAATGGAGGTCAGTCCCGAATCTCAGGCATTGACTGCTTTCTTCGTTAACCGAGGCCATTACGAATTCCAGGTTTTACCTTTCGGAGTCCGAAATGGGCCTGCTAATTTCTCTAGGTTGATGAATATAGTCCTTTCCGACCTATTAGGTGTTGAAGCTCTCGTCTATCTTGATGATATTATCGTTTATAGTTCGGACTTAAAAACACACTTTCAACGTCTTCAGAATGTGTTATCACGCTTAAGAAAAGCACACCTTAAGCTGAAAGTTGTCGACAATAAGTCCATCCCATATATTGATACTAAATTGTTGTTGGTGCCTTGACTGGATGATGGCATGCGGATTCTCTTCGGCCCAGTGATAAGTGTTGTGAAAATTTATCACGCCATTTATTGTAAAGGCAGCCTTATCAGAAAACAAAACGGAGGATAGAAAAAGAGGATCGCGAGCACACTGTTGAAGGAACCAAGTAGAAAAAGCCTCTCGTGGTGGGAAATCGGCTTCAGTAATGCCTTGTTCTCTCTGAATGTGAAATGGGTAAAGCTGTTGTTCCCTTAACATTTTCCACTCAGTTGTGTACCTTACACCCTCTGCTGCTGCTGCTATCCTTCGGGTGCTGACCCTAGGATGTTCCTCCACGCGATTCAGGACCCGCTCCTCCAACTCAACAGTTCTGGCGCTGATTGGTCTACCACCATCTGAAACTCGCTTGTTGAATGATCCTGTTTAAATCTGGATGAGGTTATCCAGCAATCTATCAAGCCTACTGTTATACACATTTTAGATACGTATCTTAGAGTTCGACGCGTGAAGCTATCTGCCACCAAACAGATGGAAATTGAGAAGCGCTTGTTGAAAGATACAGTTAAATATCGAATGAGACGCGTAATTTTAAAAACGCATACAGTCACGTCGTGTTTAAATACCAAACAGAGAGAAAATGTGGCCTTTGGTATTCCCCCACAGCGCGTCCTTATCGGCTTGCTCGAACATATGGCCATGGTTGGTGAGTATGAGAAATCGGACCTCAGTTCCAAAATTTCGGCTTCAAAAGCGTAAATTTACATATTAATGGCGCATCTGTTGATGGAGCTTTGGAAGTGAATTACTCTACATGAATCGAGTTTTCTTTATGTTCACACGCATACCACACTCTGTCCCGCGATATTAATGGGTGTGATGTATTTGGTTCGGGTGTGACTATAGATGAGTTTATAAATGGAAGCACATTGTTTCATTTTGATCTATTGGGTGATCAGTGTGGCAGGAAGAGCACACATCTGAACCCCCAGTTACTTGGCAGTCTTTGGGTAAAATTTGAATTTGCGGAGCATTAGCCAACCCGATAAGTGTACTGTTTTACATGGAAAGTCAGAGCATCATCGAGATTGACCGTTTCAGAAATGTATCTGGTGATTTTAAAAAAATAATAAATGAAACGATGATACGCGAGGTTATGATGCAGGATTATTTCACGGGAAATATATTCGTCGGGACTTATGCAAGAAACTAAAAATTGAAACAACCGATTAAGAAAACCAAATCCGCATTTACAGTAAAC
This sequence comes from Bathynomus jamesi, assembly GCA_023014485.1. Taxonomy (NCBI): domain Eukaryota; kingdom Metazoa; phylum Arthropoda; class Malacostraca; order Isopoda; family Cirolanidae; genus Bathynomus; species Bathynomus jamesi. Next base: position 251,507 of record JAJOZX010002282.1, read on the forward strand.
AACGGCTCCCTTGGTAGCCCGGGTATCCACTGGTTCGTGATACTTGTTATAAATAGTAATGTGTCTATTGTTATGATTTTTAGCACTACAATTTTGGCTCGACCGCGTAATTATGGGGTTCATAAAGCAGTTACCTGTACAAGGAAACGTGTGGAACCCACAACGTTATCAAATTTTATCCTCAAATACGTGTGGACATCATTGCCTCTGCTTTACTTCATTTCTAGCGAGCTGGAACAGCTATTCAGATTTTTTAAAAAAGCTGGATTTGTGTGATTATGATAGTAATGATACCCTCATGTTTATCGAGGTAGTTAGTAGATTCCCCTTTGTAAGTGAAGCAGATACGCGTATTGTATAAAATAAGAACATCTGTGTGTATAAACACACACACACACACACACACACACACACATATATATATATATATATATATATATATATATATATATATATACACCATGTACCTTCGCAATAAGCGAGATGTGTGTTAAAATTGCACTACAGTTAATTTATATAAGTGTAATAAAAAATCTTGCATCTAATTTTATATCTTCTAAACTCTATATACTGTATAATGTGTAGAAATTATTGTCATTCCTATATGTACGATAAAACATTGAAGCCAATATTACATAAAAAAAGTGTTGTATAGTTTAAACGGAATTATGCATTAATTTATAAATATACTTAAAATATTACCCTTGATTTTATTATTCAATAAAATGTTGAAAATATTTGGTTTATTCTTACTTCGACCCACACACACGAACAAGAAAAAAGAATAAAAAACTTACATCGTTTCACCAACGATCGCACATTCCAGGGAAATATCTTCACGTAATGCCAACGGGTCGTCCCTGAAAGAAAAAATATTACTGTAAGACACCTTTTATTATTTTCACAGAATAAAGCGAGAGATATTTTTGCTGTTATTATTTCATAGGATGATGAGAGAGATATTTATTATTATTATTTCACAGAAAAATGAGAGAGAGGTAATTATTTTAAAATAAAAACGGGTTCTTACCCGGTAAGGTCGACGGTTTGAGCTTCCAATGTTCGTTCATACTGTAGCAGGCAACGAAGCAGATAATCGTCTGGCCTTTAAAAAAAATATATAATAAATACCTTACTTCTAATTTTGCATCTCTTAAAATTATATATATATATATATATATATATATATATATATATATATATATAAATATATATATATATATACACACACAGGGTGTTTCAGAAGGAGAGGTCAATAATTCGGGAGGTGATAGTATCGGTCATTGTGAGAAAAAAAGTTCATATGAACATGTCTAATTCTGAATGGTTACGGAGATAGAGCTGTTTGAATCTACAAATACACAAGCATTGTTAATGGTAATCAAGAATGAGAAACCAATTACTGTTTCTAACATTTAATGTTTAAACATTGGCATTTTGAATGGTATCAGACACAGAAATGACAAATTTGTTACAGTTTACAATACGTTTTCGAAAATCCCACCGTCAACCTCAATGCACTTTGCAACTCGTGTGCGAAGATCGCGTGTTGTTCGTCTGAGTTGATCTTGACGTTCCTTTATGCGGGCAGCAGCATCCAAAATGCGCGCGAGCAATTCGTCTCGTGTATCCACCTTTCTTCTGTAAACTTGACTTTTCATCCATCCCCACAAACAATAATCTAACGGAGAGAAGGCTGGAGACCTTGGTGGTCATTAAATGGAACCACCGCGGCCGATCCATCGACCAGGGAAAATTTGATTTAGGTATTGCATCACCAGACGGGTAGAATGTGGAGGAGCTCCGTCATGCTGAATGTACGTACCAGCGCGTGTAGCCAAAGGAACATCCTCCAATAGTCCTGGCAATTCATTTTGCAGAAATTCTAGGTAACTTTGTCCTGTAAGACGATTCTCTAAAGTAACAGGGCCAATCAGCTGATCATCGATGATACCGCACCACACATTGGCAGAGAAGCGATGTTGAAAATGTTTTTCCACAGTGGCATTTGGATTTTCGTCTGACCACCGATGAGATTTACGAGTGTTGTTGATACCGTCACGGGAGAAAGAGGCTTCATCGGTGAACAGTATTAATCGAAGCAATCGGCGATTAGCATATACCCAATGACAAAATTCCAGTCGCATGGCAGGCAGCGTCTCCTGGTTGAAGGTGTTGTACACGCTGTACATGATATGGATGCAAGCCTTCCTCACGTAATGTTCGCCATACTCTTGTGTGTGGTACACCGAGACGTGTAGAAATTCCTCGTGAGCTAGTAGTAGGACTACGCTCTACCAACTGAAGAATGTTCTCCACTTCATCCACATCTTGTTGACCTTTACGTTCAGATGAAACATGAGCGCTGGGAAGTGTACCAATCTCACGCAATGTGTTGAAAACCCTGGTAAACACTCTTCAATCCGGAATTCTGCGGTTCGGAAACCGTCGACGGTATTCTGCAACAGCAGCTGTTGCACTTCCATCGCAAAAACCGTAGACATACATCATATTTGCATATTCGGCATGTGTGAAGGTGTGTGGCATTCTTAACACTGCTTCAAACACCAAACAATGTCACACAACAGTCACCTATCGATTGGCTTATGTTACATGCTTACATTACAGCTTACATGGTTCAAGGTTATAGGGGAGGGAAGGGGGAGGAAGAGCTGCGCGCGCATCAGATTCAAACAGCTCTATCTCCGTAACCATTCAGAATTAGACACATGTTCATATGAACTTTTTTCTCACAATGACCGATCCCATCACCTGCCGAAGTATTGACCTTTCCTCCTGAAACATCCTGTGTATACAGTATATATATATATATATATATAAAACGCAAAAATGTGACGTATGCACTAAGTAAAATTGATAACTGTTGCTCAATCAGGTTATAGATTTATTAATTTATTAATTTATAAAATGTTGAAAATACCAGGGTTATTCAGCACACACACACACACACACACACACACACACACGTAAAATAATGAGACTTACAATGTTACACTAACGATCACGTAATCATCAAAAATATGTTCGTGTAATACCATCGGGGTCCCCTTAAAACAAAAAATATTATTGTAACCCCCGCTTTATCAATATTATTTTCATAGGATAAAGAGAGATATTTATAATTGTTAGTATTTCACAGGTTAATGACAGAGATATTAGTTTTTGTCATCTCAAAGAATGAGAGAGAAAGATTTTAAAACAAAAACGGATTCTTACCCGGTAAGGTCGATGGTTCTGGGTTCCAGCACCATCGTGTCCTCATACTGTAGCATGCAACGGAGTAGATCCGCGTTAGATCTATAAAATAGAAAAACTAAAAACTATTGCGTCATTCATTTCAAAAAAGGTTTTATGTAAGAGAAAAGTTGCAACTGCTTTTGAGATGCACTCTTAAACAATAGACTGTCTTCGAATTAAATAATACTTACATAACGTAATCGTCACTGCTCGAGTCGGGGTGAGTGCAAGCCAAATGTCGTGAATCTTGTAACAGCGTTTGCTCTAGGGCTTCATTCGAAAATACGCAGCCAATGTCCACACATCACATTAAATGAACGCACGTTTTAGCATTGTAAAATAAAGACGTATACGTAGAGAACGGATATTAAATATATATATATATATATATATATATATATATATGTGTGTGTGTGTGTGTGTGTGTATATATATATACCGAATATATATAGCGCCAATATATAGATAAAAATAGCTACTCAGTGTATCACCGCTGAGATACAGCTCTGGCGTTGTATATTCGCTTAGACATTGGTGTAAGGTAGAATCGGACCTTCAGATAAAATAATAGTTGATTAAAATTGTGTAGGAAAACTTCACAAAAAACACACTTCTACATAAATGATGACATAGGAGAAATAGATTCTTAATATTTCACTCAGAGCACTATTGAATAAGTTTATTTTTGGAGAGCACAATGTACACCACGTAAAATAAAATTGCATAATGATACTGGGGTATTCGTCCGACTGCATTCTGAAATGCTTCACCAAACTGAAAATGATTCGCATATAAACCTGCTCCACCTTTTATAGGAGGTTCCCTCTAGAATGAGGCATGATGAAGAAAAGCCTTTCCCCCTCCCCACACTTTCAGAAACCAAAACACTCATTGACTGAGCGTGTTTTAGTGGGCAGATTCTGAACGACGTTTAGTGGAAGGTCCTTAAGGTTTTACTAAGCCCTGAAAGAGAGAGAGAGCGAGAGAGAGGGTTTATAATTTAATAGAAGTGCGTAGAAAATGTATTTTGCAAACAAGTGTTTTTCAGAAAAGAGAGTGTATATATATATATATATATGCACAAAATGTATATATATATATATATATATACCCTCTTTTTTCAGTCTTTTAAAGTTTGCCTTTATGAATAGGTTATAGAAATTTTCTTTGTCTGGTTTTTCATTCAATTATTGATTTTAATTTCACATTGTTATCATACAGCCTGAAGATGAGCGTATTTGCTCGAAACGTTGCGCATTGAAGAAGACTTTTCATGGCATTTACATTTCTCCTTGTCATTGGATTTCTCCTAAATATTAAATTGAAGCTCTGTAGAAGCAACCCGCATGATTATATATAATATACATATATATATATATTAGGGTGACAATAAAAATCGAAAGTTGGAGTTTTTTATTGGCCATTTGTTCAATGCTGCTACTACATGAGAAAACAATGTACTGTAAATATTAGGTCATTCAGATAATATTTAAGGGTGTCTCAAGTGAGGTAAATAATTCTCCTTATAACACAAATTAATTGTTCATTACCTAGTAAAAATAAATTAATATTTTTTTAATTAATGTAAATAAACGTTAGTTTTAGTTCATAAAGTTTAAGTGCAGGCGTACTCCAATCGTAATAAGTAATTAAAAAATATATTAATGAATAAGGAGAATTATTTACCTCACTTGAGACACCCTTAAATATTATCTGAATGACCTAATATTTACAGTACATTGTTTTCTCATGTAGTAGCAGCATTGAACAAATGGCCAATAAAAAACTCCAACTTTCGATTTTTATTGTCACCCTAATATATATATATATATATGAAAATTATTTCACGAAGGTAACACGTGAAAAATATTTATGATGAATAAAACCACGAAGGAAAGGAAACACAAAATGGTGCTCAAGCGCTTTCGTCTAATGACATCCTCAGGAACACTGAAGTACATAAAAAGGTTAAGCCTATATATAGGTTACAGAAAGAAAAAAAATAAAAAATAAATAACATACATACACACACACACACATACATATATATATATATATACATACATATCTATATATACAAATACATACACACATACATACATACATATATATACAATAAACAGAGAAGTAAAAATAATAAAAAATTATAAAAAAATTAAAAATTAAAACCTTAAAAGATTACCAGTGAGGCGTACAGATTTTGTAAGGAAAAATATCGATTTTTAGCACAAGATCAAATGGATTATAAAAATACAAATTTATACTATCGATTTTTAGCACAAGATCAAATGGATTATAAAAATACAAATTTATACTGTCCGGGTTTTAACACAATGCTGCCTATGGTCAGGTTTCGATATATATAAAAAAATAATAAAAAATAAAATGCAAATTAAAAGTTAATAAAGTAGAAAACAAGTTTACCAAAGATTTAATGTTTTACACTTCTTATCTATATCTGTTTTAAAGGAATTCAACATAACAGGATCGAGTTGAAAAAGACCTTTGCTTATGTTGAAGTTATTTGAAAGTTGGATAATGGCAGACTCAAGAATATTTCTATTAACAATGTTGCTTGAATGGAATAAAACTGAAGCATTATTCCAATCAATACAGTGGGCTAACTCTGACAAATGGACAAAAAGGGCACTGGACAACTGTCCTGTTCTAACGGAATATTGATGCTGTTTTATACGTATGTGCAAATCCTTTCCCGTCTGACCTATGTAAAAGGAATCACATTGTTTACATAGGTCAGACGGGAAAGGATTTGCACATACGTATAAAACAGCATCAATATTCCGTTAGAACAGGACAGTTGTCCAGTGCCCTTTTTGTCCATTTGTCAGAGTTAGCCCACTGTATTGATTGGAATAATGCTTCAGTTTTATTCCATTCAAGCAACATTGTTAATAGAAATATTCTTGAGTCTGCCATTATCCAACTTTCAAATAACTTCAACATAAGCAAAGGTCTTTTTCAACTCGATCCTGTTATGTTGAATTCCTTTAAAACAGATATAGATAAGAAGTGTAAAACATTAAATCTTTGGTAAACTTGTTTTCTACTTTATTAACTTTTAATTTGCATTTTATTTTTTTATTATTTTTTTATATATCGAAACCTGACCATAGGCAGCATTGTGTTAAAACCCGGACAGTATAAATTTGTATTTTTATAATCCATTTGATCTTGTGCTAAAAATCGATAGTATAAATTTGTATTTTTATAATCCATTTGATCTTGTGCTAAAAATCGATATTTTTCCTTACAAAATCTGTACGCCTCACTGGTAATCTTTTAAGGTTTTAATTTTTAATTTTTTTATAATTTTTTATTATTTTTACTTCTCTGTTTATTGTATATAGTATATGTATGTATGTATGTGTGTATGTATTTGTATATATAGATATGTATGTATATATATATATATGTATGTGTGTGTGTGTGTATGTATGTTATTTATTTTTTCTTTTTTTCTTTCTGTAACCTATATATAGGCTTAACCTTTTTATGTACTTCAGTGTTCCTGAGGATGTCATTAGACGAAAGCGCTTGAGCACCATTTTGTGTTTCCTTTCCTTCGTGGTTTTATTCATCATATATATATATATATATATATTCGTAAAATGTCAGAGAATATTTAAGAATTTGTCTTTAAAATATTTACACTATATTCGTTTAAAAAAGATAGAGTTAAATCTATGACATTGTTCTATAATTTATTGAAAGAATACTTGGAAAAAAGCTGGAATTTATTTTAATGTATTGAAAGGAAATATATTTCTAATTAAATGTATATATTTTTTATTCTTAGTAAGTGAACTCTCATTGTATTGCTAATATTTATCATAGGGGCTACGATTTGCCTCTATGTTTTTCGTCTGTGTGTCGGTCGTTAAAACTTTCAATTCATATATTAGTGCCAGAGATAGTACTGAGGGAGAGACATTGGGGCCTGCTGCTAAATATTTATAGAATGAACATATTTAATTTAGAGCCCCATTAAATAAAATTCCATTTCCTCTGTTACAAATGTGCATAGAATATAGCCTTTGCACTACTTGGGGTAACACTGTTAAAATGAAACTGTGGGTTTCTATAAGCACATATCATAACATTTCTATTTCCTTCAAACATCTACCACTATATCTCGTTAAAAAGGTAGAGTTAAATCTATGACATTATTATATAAGTTGCCGAAAATAATACTTGGCCAAAAAGCTGGAACTTATTTTAGTGTATTGAAAGGAAATTATTTCTAATTAAATGATACACTTTATATTCTTATTAAATGAACTATCATTTCGTGTTTAATGTTCTATGCATTATTAAATGCATTCAATTTCGCTGTATAACTGTCGGTTTATTTACTTGACATAAAATAAAAAAACAATATTTTCGGTTAAAAATGTTTAATTAAATGTATTCTTCGTTATTACAGTACTTTGAAATGAATTAGGCACGCATTAGACTTGAATATACAGGGTGTCCCGTAAGTCTGGACCCATAGGGCAAAATTAATAAAATTACAAAATAGTCCAAAAATTTATTACATAATCTGTTCAAAGTGTCCGCCGTTGTGTCGCACACATAGTTCAAGACGCAATCTCCACTGCGACAGCACTTTCTGAATCACAGTCGCAGAAATTTCTTGACACGCCTCCACAATGCGTGCTTTAAGGTGGAAAATGTTCTGAATTTTGACCTCGTACACTTTGGCTTTCAAGTGGCCCCACAAATAAAAATCCAGCGGAGTAAGATCAGGGCTCCTTGGTGGAAACTCAACATGTCCTCGTCGTCCAATCCAGTGTTCTGGAAACTGTGTGGTAAGGTAATTTCTAACCGTCGTGGCGTAATGCGGAGGGGCGCCATCCTGCTGAAACCACTCCAGGTAGTCGCCTGCTGGGTTCAACATGCTTGGAAATGCTTCCTCCTGCAACATCTTGAGGTACGTGTCACCGGTTACCGTCACGTCAAAGAAGAAGGGACCAACGATTCTGTCTTTCCATATCCCACACCAAACCATGAGGCGTTGGGCACCTTGTTTCTTGGAAGGATCAAACCAATGAGGATTTGTTGGTGACCAGTATCGAGTGTTCTGACGGTTGACTTCCCCAGAAACATAAAAGTTCGCTTCATCAGAGAACAGAATTTTTGATGGGAACGTCTCATCACTCACGCATTGTTCTTCTGCCCATTCGCAAAACTGAACTCGCCTATCAGGATCATCTTCACTTAAACGCTGATGGAGTTGCAGTTTGTATGGATGCCAGTGATGAAGTTTCAAGATGCGGTGGATGCTGCTCTTGGAGATCCCAGTTTCGCTGGACATGCGTCGAAGTGACTTCTTGGGACTGACAGCGAAGCTAGCCAACACATTGGTACTGGTTTCGTCTTCCGTAACAGTCCTTGAAGGTCCTCTGCGAGGCTTGTCAGCTACGGATCCAGTTTCCTTAAATTTGGCTATCAACTTGCCAACACATCTGTGTGTGATTGGTGCGCGGTCTGGATGCATATTGTTGAATTCTTCGGCCACTTCCCGGTGACTGCGGGTCCCGACCAGCAAAATAACTTGAACTCTCTCCTCTCTAGTCAGTGACATGGTTTACCTGCAACATAATAAAAAAATATATTATAAATCCCTATGGGTCCAGACTTATGGGACACCCTGTACTATATATAATAATAATGATAATGATAATAATAATGGGTAAGTAATTGTTTTAGGTTCACTGTCTAATTATGGTAAAAATATTCCGATAAAGGTAGAGAAAGTTGTTAAAAATTGTTTATAATACACGTTTCTACCATTTTAAAATAAACATATGTTTATAGATACTAGAGTTTTTATTTTGATTCGACTGGGAATATTACATGTCTATAGATATTACAAGTTTCATGTTTCGATTGGGGATATTATATTTCGTATTTAATGGTCTGCGAGTTATAAAAATGTTTTTAAATTCGCTCTGTAACTGTTGGATTATTTGCGTGACAAAAATAAGCTATTGTTTTCTAAATTTCGTTGTTACACTAGAGTGTGAAACGAAATGGTAGGATATCAGAAGTGTACGCGCGAGGCAGATGGGTGGTGTGTTTCCTTCCTTAAAAGTCTGTCTCTCGGGGGCTGTATCCTGGACGGATTAGATTCACCTTTGCTTTCCGGGACGCTCTATCGGAGGCGCGTTTTGCACTTTAGTGCTACAAGCATAAATATAAGGGCTAAGTTTGGTGTCAATTGAGATGCACCTATGTTAAAGCCAAATATATTAGATGTTCGAATTACATCAGCTGTTTTAAGCGTCCCCTTCCAGCTTTGACAATATCGTGTTAAATTCGGTGATAAATACATATGTGCTTCGGTTTGAGATATCCGACGAACTTTTCTTTATTTCATGGGATTATTTTCCATGAAAGTTTTGGCAGATTTAAACGCGAGCGTTCATATCAAATATTCTTTTCGCAGTATGAAGAGAGAGTAAATTATTTTAAAATAAAACCGGATTTGTGTTTCCTTAATCTGATGTGTGATAGGACTTGTATATTCTGGATAAAGTTGTTATAATTCTTTTAATTTGAAAGTGGTGTTATTTATGGAAGAATTAATTGTGCGCTTCAATTGATGTTTTAAATGTAAAAATAAATTATTTTAAAATAAAAACGGATTTAGGTTTCATTGATCTGATGTGTATTAGGACTGGTATATTCAGAAAAAGTTGTTATAATTCTTTTGGCCTGCAGCAGAAAATAAAAACGGTGCATAGAAATAACCTTGTTAATTCCAAAATAATTTGTTTAATATATATATACACACACACACACACACATATTTGTGACTATATATATATATATATACACATACACATATATATACATATATATATATATATATATATCTACTTAAAGATAAATAAGGAAATATAATTTTCTTGAGTTGGGTGTTTTAATTAAAGTTTCATCTCAATATATGTTAGTGTCAATGATGTATTCACTTCAAACTCGAAGATAAAAAGAATACATAAAAATATTCCGAAATAACATTATTTATTCCAAAAAATATTTATTTAATATATTTTCCCCGATTTCGAGCTAGCTATATATATATATACATTTCAACTGCAAAGAACACACAGTATAATTAACGTAAAGAACGACGCTTGTATAGAAGAACATTCCTCGCAAGATGAGGAGGGAGAACGAACAAATGAAAAAATGAGGTAACCACCCTGGAATCGAACCCGGGATCTTCCGATTGCCGGTCAGATATGATAACCACTACACCATGGTCCTCACTCGATCAGAAGTCGTAATTCTAATACCTACGCGCAGAAACCAATGCCCCGAGGGGGCACCTCCCGCATGCCGCACATATATACATTTCAACTGCAAAAAACACACATGCGGGAGGTGCCCCCTCGGGGCATTGGTTTCTGCGCGTATGTAGGAGAATTACGACTTCTGATCGAGTGAGGCTCATGTTGTAGTGGTTATCATATCTGACCGGCAATCGGAAGGTCCCGGGTTCGATTCCCGGGTGGTTACCTCATTTTTTCATTTGTTCGTTCTCCCTCCTCATCTTGCGCGGAATGTTCTTCTATACAAGCGTCGTTCTTTACGTTATATATATATGTATATACTACGCCATCATTCCTGGCTAGTTATTTTTTATGCGCATATATATATATTTATGCTGCAAATCCACAAGGAAAGAGAAAAACGATTCCAAGGCCTTTCGTGTATTCAGCATTCCCTGACGAGGTGTAGCTCTAAATACACGAAAGGCCTTGATATCGTTTTTCTTTTTCCTTGTGGGTTTGCACTGCAGCATTCATTCATTTCACGTATTTAATTGTGAAATTCATCCCATATATATATATATTTTAGGGCTGGTCGAAAATGGGAAAAATTTTTATTTCTTAAAAAGTACACTCTGTGAGAAGTTTCATTTTATTATCTTAACAAAGTATTAAAACATCAAGCATTTGCTACCCCTGCTTCCCCTAGCACATACTTCCCCGCCCTTTTTTACCCTCATATTTGCAAATATTTAAACGGGAAAAAATTTTATTTCTTAAAAAGTACACTATGTGAGGTTTTTTATCACTTTAACAAAATATTAAAAAATCAAACATGTGCTACCCTACTTCCCCTATCACTTGCCCCTCCTCCCTATTTTACCCTCATATTTGCATATGTTTAATATTGTTATATGTTACATGATAAATTGTTTGTTTAATGCTTGATATTTTTATGTTTCAGATGAATAGAAATAATTATTCAGATAAATAGAAACAATTTGCATTCGCTTTAATTATAATTTGAATTATTATAAATTACATATAATTTGATTTTACTTCTGAATATAAACTATGACTACTAGAAGCAAGTCCTCAAATGCAGCCTCTGGATATCCTCCGGAATTCCCAGCAGCCATGACTCCTTCAAAAGCAGATGTTGTGAGACACTACCTTTTTGTACGCCGTCGTGAAGAAACTAAATCAAAAGGATCAGCAACTGCTAATGATTGTTACAGGGTCTTACATATTGAAGACACTTGGATAAAATTTTCTTTTCCCACGATTAACACCAAAGGTATCTATCTTAAAGTCAGTCGACTAATAGAAGAAGCCTCAAAATTGAACAAAGTGCCGTTACATGGAAGAAATGAAAGTTTTGCCTTAAAAGTAGCTCAGTATGAAATGTTTGACATATCTTCTTGTGAATGCTATGATAAGGGAATTGATAGGAAATGTTGCAGGTGTAAGGATAAAATACCAATTGCAGAATGGGAGTCTTTCGTGGGTCAAAAAAAGAAAAAATCAGTTAGGATCAATTGATCGCATAGCTAGTTCAACAAAGAAGAGATCTTTAGCAAGAGTCCAAGAAGCACAAAGCCGTCAACTAAAAGCACAAGAAGAAATGACTGAAGCCACCAATGTTTTACGATCAGAATTTATAGAAAATACCGAAGAAGCCATGGATGTATCATAGATTCAGAGAGTCAGGATGTAGATTATGAGGCCGATTTAGAATTGACTGAGAATATTCAGAACAGGCACTCCTATAAAAACCTAGCATTAACAGCAGATCGTTATCGTGTAAGTTGTAGAGCTGCAGCTGCAATAGTCAATGCAGCTTTAAAAGATATGGGGATCTTTAACTACACCAACATGCTTGACAGAAAGAAATTAGAAAGAGAAAGAAATCGCATGGGTAAAACAAACACCTTTAGGTCTAAATCCGAAAATCTGAAGATGGAGTGCCCTGGATTTGATGGAAGGAAAGATAACACATTAACTAAAAGTGGAAAGGTAAAAGAAGAACACTATGTTATTGTGAAAGAACCTGGAAGCATCTATGTAGACCATGTCACACCAGATAATGGAACTGCTCGCTGCATAGCAGAAGAGTTGATAACTATTACAGTATTACAGACTCGAACAGCACAGATACTACCAAAGCTTTACTGTGTGATGGTACTCTTGTAAATACAGGAAAAATTGATGGAGCCATAAAACTGGTTGAAATTCATCTTAACAGACCAGTGCAGTGGTTGGTGTGCCTCTTGCATTTGAATGAGCTGCCTTTTATGCACGTCTACAAAGCCATTGATGGTAAAACAACAGGTCCAAATACTTTTTTGGGTTCAATTGGGAATAAACTGAAAACAGATTTAACAAAATTGGAGGTAGTCAAATATTGTCGCGTAAAGGGAAACATTAAAGAAGTCCCAGCAAATGTTGTGAAGGAGCTAAGCAGTAATCAAAGATATCTCTGTGATATGTGAAGGGCAGTGCAAACTGGAGACACTTCTCAAGATCTGTCCACTCGATCTCCAGGTACCCTTCACCATGCTCGCTGGCTAACTCTAGCCAACAGGGTCCTTCGAGTACATATCTCAATGCCAAATCCAGATAAAAACCTTCAAGATATAGTCAAGATTATTATGCAGTTCTATGCTCCAGGGTGGTTTTGGATCAAATCTCATCCTAATGCAACTGATGGTGCATATAACTTTTGGCATTTAATGTGCTTGCTTCGAAATTTAGATGAACAACATAGATCAATCATAGAACCAGTATGAATGAATAACGCCTACTTTGCCCACCCAGAAAATATACTCATGTCAATGGTAACTGACAAGAGACTAGAAATTAGGGAGCAAGCTATTCAGAAAATCATCCTTTCAAGAACAGGATTTTCAGGTAGCAGAAACTTTGAGTTGCCTCGAACCCTCAATTTCCAATCTACTGACTACACCGAGATGATCGATTGGCAAAAAAAGATCATTAGTCCTCTACCGCTGCTAAACAATTTTAGCGACGATGAGCTACTACAGGCTCGATGTAAGCCACTGGAGATAGCTTCTTTTCCATGCAACAGTCAAAGTGTGGGAAGGGCAGTGAACCTAGTAACAAAGGCATGTCAGGAAAGAATAAGATATGACAACCGTCAAAAGTTTATCTTAAACTCATTAGAATCAAGGCGAAAACTGCCCAAGTTTGAGTGGAAGGCCCATTGGAATGAGTAAGAAACATATGAAATAAAATTTCCTAATGATATTGAAAATTTCTTCCCTTTTGATGTGATAAGGAACAATGAAAAAGTGAATTGAATTTTAGCACATTTATTATGCCTCTAATTTTTTCTTCTGAATATAGTGTTGTACTTAATTAATTTTCCTAATACTGTACATTATTAAATAAAATATTATACGTTAATAAAGATTTATGTCATCAAAAAACCTGAATGTAGAGTAAGTCTCGCACAAATAGAATATTCTTCAATATAGGTCAAAAGGTGAAAAATTTTGCTAGGGGTAGGAGGCTTTAAACAGCGAAAATAATTTATGAGGGGGTTCCTGTGTTCCATTCAATCCCCCTGACAATATGTACCTTTTCAATATAAAATTTCGACCAGGCCTAATATATATATATGTGTTGAATAATTATTTCTGTTTTTACTTTTAATGCAATTCTTCTGTGATGTTCATGTTATATATGTGTTAACCTTGTTAACCTTGCTGCTGTTTCGTGCTTTGGTCTCTCTTCACACGGAGGTCAAGCTGGTGGCCCCGCATCTAGGTCTGGTTTGGTGGAGGTGCGAGTTGCTTTCTTGCGTTTTCCACCGTACATAGGCAGGTACACCCGGCTTATTTTGTATCTAGTCTTCTCTTGAAGACTTCAACTTTGACCCCTGTAACGTTTCTGAGGTCCTTTGGAAGCTGGTTGAAAATTCTTGGCCCCCTAACAACCAAGCTATTTTCCTTCAGTGTTGAGGAGGTCCCTTTTCGGGCCTTTAATTTGGGAACACTAAACATTCTGCCTTTCCTATTTTCCAGTGTTCTTTGAATGGTAATTGCGTTTAGTTTGAGGTTTGGTACCAGTCTTTCGATCATTTTCCATATGCAGATTATGGTATACCTCTCTCTTCTTTCCAGGTAGTACAGATTTAGTTTACTTAGTCTTTCCCAGTTGCCGAGTTCTTTGCAGCCATCAATTTTGGCTGTGAAATGTCTTGGCATTTCTTCTAGTTTATTAGTTTCTTCCTTTTTATATGGGGATGTCAAAACTGAGCAGTATTCAAGTTTTGATATAATCAGTGTTTTTAGCAGGGGAATCATTACTGTCTTGTCCATTCTTTTGAACGTTCTTTTTACCTGTCCCGTGACTCTTTTTGCTTTTGTTATCGCTATCTGATTTTGCGTTTCGAATTCCGCATCATTTGTCATTATTACCCCCCTGATCGATCGCTTTCGTGCTTCTCTGAATTTCCTGTCTATCTGGAGCATAATATGCAGTCTGTTAAGTTCCTCATTTCTACCATATCTCGGGAGCTGAAATTTCTAGGTGTTAAATGACATGTTGTCTTCTGACCATTTGTATATTTTGTTCGTGTCCCTCTGCAAGGCCTCCACTTCATTAACATCGCTGATTTTTCTGCTGATCTTTGTATCGTCTGCAAAGGTTGTTACTATACTGTTGCTGTTTACTCCGCTGTCTCTGTTTGTTAGCATGATAATGAACAGGAGTGGGGCCAGTACTGTCTCGTGTGGTACTGAGCTGCGTACATCCGATTCTGATGCTGATATACCTTGAATTTTGATCACCTATAGACGTTCTCTGAGGAAGTTGCAGATCCATTTTCCCACTTTGCCTGTTATTCTCATATATTTAATTTTATGTGCGATTATACCGTGGTCACATTTGTCGAATGATGTACAGTAGCTGTTTTATTTATAAAAACATATTAATGAAGGGTATATATGTAGAAACGATACAATGTGTGTGTGTCTAAGGCGCCTGGCTGTATTCTCTGGCTGTTTCGACTGGCGGGGGCTCGGAAGCCCACTAGAGTGGCTACATTTAAGAACTTCTTGTGAATGGTGGTACAGTTTCAGTTAGCCTATATATGATGATCCTAAAGCTGCCCAGGAAGGCTTGTTAAGATTGAGTGTGTGTGTGTGTGTGTGTGTGTGTGTGTGTGTGTGTGTGTGTGTGTGTTTGTGCCCCTCTAAAGAAACTAGCTGTTTACGATTGGCTGTGGCATGGCAGGCTTCTAAGCCAGCTGGCTGTGATGCTAAAGCGCCCAGGATGGAAGACCCCATTATGCGCCGAGACATGCCACCGAGAACATTTCCTCTCCGCTCTCTCTCCTCTTTCCTTTTTATTACCCTTGTAAGGTTAGGTTATTCCGTGTGGAGGGTCTACCCCTGGCGCTTCTTCAACCCCCACTCTCCTCCAGATTACGTCACTCTCTACCCCCTTCATGTATACACCACCTTGGAGTGTCTAACTCCTCTTCCCCTTGTTGTATATCCCCCCTCCCATCATTATTGATCGTGTTACATTCAATTGATTTGCACTCTACATTTTTGCAGAGATACTACTGTCCTTATTTTTTAAATAGTCCTTACAAAGTTTGGGTGTGTGCTTAGGGTCATTGTCTTGTTGAAACAAGAACCCTTGACCACACAATCTCAAGCCAGATGGTATGACATGTCTTTAAATGATGGAGTAATATTTCTCTTAGGTGAGGACATAATTTATTCTGTGGAGGTCACCAACTCCTTGTAACTGAAATAACCCCAGACTTGGATATTTCCACCACCATGTTTAACTGAAAGTTTTATGCGCTGCTTCAGCAATTTCTCACCAATTCTACGTCTAACATAGGACCTTCGATGAATGCCAAAAAGCTCGAACTTTGACTCATTTTTAAATAAAACGTTTTTTCAATTTTCAACAGTGAAAATTTTTTATGTTTTCACCCATGATGCTAAGCGCTTAGCCTTATTCTGAGGCCTTAGAAGTGGTTTGGAGACTGCTACCCTCCCATGTAGCCCCTCAGCCATGAGCCTTCTTTTAACTGTAGATTTGCTTACAGGCATCACTCGTTGTTTGTTGATTGTTGCCTGAATCTGAGCCGTAGTTGCTGTCCTATTATGAAGAGACGAAAGTCCGATGAACTGATCCTCTGATGGAGTCGTTGTCTTAGGTCTACCTGACCTTGGTCTTGATGAACAAGTCCCAGTCTCTTTGCAATGTTCTCTGAACTGCACCTTTCGAAACTCTTGTTTTGGCAGCAATCTGGCGCTGAGATACTCCTTCATTATTTAGAACAACAATTTGGCCCCTTACTGCTACGCTGAGAACATTTGGCATGATAAAAAATTATTCAAAGTGTTTTTTTGGGCAGAAAAAATTGTATGAACCTGCAAAAGGAATTGGATTAGTAATATTGTTATTAATGATAATATAATAATATTATATGATAAAATAGAAATACATTAATTTATACAACAGACTATCAGCAGCAACATCCATTCATGTATTTCGAAACTTTATACATTTTAATAAGTATATTGCTTCCAAACCAGGGAGTGATGAAATGTGGTCAAAACTGTCATCTTTGATTTCTTCAATTTTACAAGAAAAATATAAGTGTAACATGATATTGTGGTAAATGGGAGTTGGAAAGGTGTAAGGCCAAGTCATACATGTATTCTACAGTGATGAATAATATGGTTTAACTACATTGTAACAATGAAAACCAATAAAAATCAAGTGGACTCATTATTTTGACCCCTACTGTGTGTGTGTATATATATATATATATATATATATACATATATATAATGTTTTCGGCAGCGTTCCCTCCTCTCGTACATGCATCACAGTATATTCATGTATAACAGTGTCAGAACTCTCGTTTAACAGATTTTTCGTTTATATAGTTTAAAAAGTACTTTTAGAATTGTAATGATTCGAAGTAAGAGTGGAAAGTGTTAAGTATAAAATTTGTGATCTGTAGCAAAATTTCATTTATATTTTGTTTTTATACAATATTTACGCGGCTTAGTGTACCCAATTAATTACATTTGTACAAATGATTTCATAGCTTCTCATTACAGACTCAGCGAGGCATGCAATTTTCCACATTTTATTCGTTAAATATAATCGGATTATATGTATGTTTTAATTATATGAGATGCGTTTCAAAAGTTTAACTGCGAAACTTTAACGATAAAAGTTACCGGATTCAATTAAGGACAATTAAAATTTGTAATGTATTTATTACGAAAGAAAGGAATTTGCTTTTTGAGGCGGGATTTAATTCATTTTCATAGAAGTGTTTTAATTTATGCTATTATTTATTAACTACTTTTTAATCAGACTAAATTTAAAAATGGAAATGTTTCCATGATACATTAGCGTCCGGCTAATAAAATCATTGGTTACAGAATAACTATTTCAAACTTAAATAAATATTAATCGAAATAAAAAGTTGGTATTCACTTTCTCTGCAGAAAAATATACTATAGATGTAGTACGAAGAGAATGATGACCACAGAACTGTTCATGATAGTTACCGAGGCCCACTATCTTAGTGTAGCCATGGCTGAATGCAGGAGTAACACCGTTTCCTAATCAACGAAGTGCTTGTACTTGGGTTTCTCAACCGGGATTCTGGGATCCCGGATGGAAAATGATAACCTTAAATCCCGAGACAAGCGCAGCAAATCCCGAGATTTCCTGGGTTTTACAAAGTATTCTAAAAACGTTAATTCATAGAGAACTTTTTCAGCTGCGGAACTCTTTATAACCAAGATTCGAACGCGACTTAATGATCGCAGTATTGATTGTCTTTGCTTTCTAAAGAGCTACTTTAAAAATAAGAAAGATTTGTATTGGACTTGAGTTGATAACTCATGATGTTTGTTTTGCAAACGATTTTTTAATTTTTAACTAAATATTTAACTTTTTGCTTTTTTGTTTTGTAAAAGAAGAAACAGTTTGATTTTGAATGAAATAGTTAACTTAAAAGGAAAAAGCTATATACAAGGGCCACTCAGTATATTTTGCCTCACCTCTTTTTTTCTTTCCAAGTTTCCTTGTAAGTTCCAGAAATTTTGTACACAAGTAGTTAATTAGGTCCCTGAAGGCGAGGTCAGATAGGTCTTTAGTTCTAGGTATTACCCCTAGGCACGGTTTGGGTATTAGGATTACGTCAAAAACAATATTTTTTAATAATAAATTAGAAGAGATTTGTGCTGAGGAAAATGTACCCTTCGTAAAGCTGTGGTCCGAATTCAGTGATCCTATCCTTTTTATAAAAGATGGGGTGCATTTTAATGAAATAGGTAATGCTAGGCTAGGTAGGTTAATTGACGAAAACGTACGAAAGCTGTATAGGTCGAAGCCTTCTTTAAACGTTGTGGGTCGGAGGAACGCGGACCCGACGTGAAAAATAGTTTAAAACGCGGGCCCGTGGTAAAAAATAACTTAAACGTCTTTTATTGTAATGCGCGTAGTATTAGAAATAAATTAAACGAATTTAAGGCGATAATTTATTCCGGTAACTACGATATAGTTGCTATCATTGAAACGCGGATAAATACCGCGACTCGGGACTTGTCGGGGGAACTTGATGTACCGGGATTTAAACTCTACTAACGGTAGGTTACATAGGTTTGGTGGCGGCGTTTTGCTGTACATTCGTAACTCCTTTAGGTCTATCGAGGTTAAGAGAGATTTTCCGGCAGCAATTAATGCAATATGCGTTGAAGTTAGAGCGCGTAGTATTAGTTTTAATTTTGTTGTTTATAGACCTCCCGTTCAAACCCTCGATACCGATACTAGATTTTACTCACTTCTTGGTAACTTTATTGATAATCGGAATAGTATAATTGTTGGAGACTTTAACTGCCCTAATGTTAATTACGAGACATTTACTGGTAATGATGAGCGTTTGACATTGATTGAGTTTATGGAAGATAATTTTTTACGACAGATCGTTACAGAACCAACGCGCGGTGACAATATTTTAGATTTGGTGATGACGAACGGCGAAAATATATCGATGGTTTAGAAGGAGGCGAGAGTTTAGGATGTAGTGATCATCAAATTCTTAGGTTTAAGTTATTGATAGAAAACACTAAGGATAGTAACGTAATAGAAGTCCCTGATTTTCGTACGGCTAATTTTGATAGTTTTGCAGATAGAATGAGAGTAGTGGACTGGGATAACTTTTTATGGGTAATGACACAAATTTGCAATGGGAGGCGTTTAAAGAAAGTTTTATGAATATTGAAAGGGAGTTTATTCCTCGTAGGCCCAAGCGCGCTAGAAATCATGGTAGGCCCAAGTGGTGGACTAGGGCAATAGGCAAGTTCATAAACGAGCGTAACAGAACCTATAGACTTAATAAGCGCAATGGCACAGCAACTAACTTTAATAGATATATCGAGCTTAGACGTCAGGTTAAAAGATCAGTTAGGAATGCTAAGCGTAATTTAGAGATACTTATGGCTGCGGATAGTAAACATAATCCAAAATTTTTTTTTAAAACGTCAATAATCATAAGCCGATAAAAGATAACATAGGCCCTCTAGAAGACGTAAATAATGTCCCCGACGTGGACGATATCGTTCCATTTAGTAGCGAGACTATTTTGGATGAAATAACTGTTTATTAGGGTGAGATTGCTCATTATATCGATAGCCTAAATGTAGGCTAAATCGTAGGCCCTTTAACGAAGATTTTTAATCAGTCACTCGAAACGGGGATTATTCCTGAAGACTTCAAATTAGTTAACGTCACGCCTATTTTTAAAAAAGGCGACCGCACAGTAGCTAGCAATTATAGGCCCATTAGCTTAACGTCAATTGTCGGTAAACTTTTGGAATCCGTAGTTAGGAATCGTATCATCGATCACTTAGAAAGTAGAGATTTGTTTAATAGTAGTCAGCATGGGTTTCGACGCCATAGATCTTGTTTAACTAATTTGTTAGAATTTTATAACGAAATAGTGCGCGAATACGATAGGCATAGAGCGGCTGACGTTATTTATTTAGATTTTAAAAAGGCGTTCGATACAGTTCCGCGTAGAAGAATAATTGCGAAGGTTAAAGCGGAGGTATACGCGGTCAGGTAGCTAACTGGTTAGAGGAATGGCTTCGTGCTTGGAGACAGAGGGTCGTTGTTAATGATAGTGAATCGGGGTGGTTGGATGCAGGTAGCGGTGTCCTACAGGGTTCAGTGTTAGGCCCATTGCTATTCGTAATTTACATTAACGACATAGATGTACGATTGACTAGTAACGTGTCAAAATTCGCGGACGATACTAAAATAGGCGGTAAGGTTGTTAACGAGGACGATAGAAATAGGCTTCAAGACGATGTAAATAGGATTATGGAGTGAACGGATAAGTGGCAGATGCAATTTAACGTAGACATATGTAAAGTTTTGCATATAGATTCTCGTAACAATAATTACACGTACACGATGGATGATAGAGATTTAGCGAGGATTGACGAAGTAGATTTAGGCGTACGCGTATCTAAGGATTTAAAAGTTAGGAATCAGTGCCTGGAGTCTTGCGCAAAAGCTAAATGGATGTTAGGCTTCATAGAGCGTAATTTCGAATTTAAATCGAAGGATATTATATTGCCCCTTTACAAGTCCCTAGTTAGGCCTCATTTAGAATATGCCGTTCAGTTTTGGTGCCCGTATTTGCGTGAGGATATTGATAGGTTAGAAAGGGTTAAGCTTCGTGCCACGAAATTAATTCCGTCATTGCGCAACATGTCTTATGAAGATAGAATTAAAGTGTTAGACTTGCATTCACTCGAAACAAGGAGATTAAGGGGGGAGCTTATTGAAGTTTTCAAAATCGTTAATAACATCGATAACGTAAATTTTGACAAACTCTTCACTTTCGATAATAGCAATACTCGTAATAATGGATTTAAGTTGCGTGGCAGACGTTTCATTACTAATATCGCTAAAAACTTCTTTACGTTTAAAGTAATTGATAAATGGAATAATCTTCCCGCGTCAGTCTTTAACTCTACCAGCGTTATTATGTTTAAGAACCGATTAGATAGGCATTTTAAAAATATTAACGTTGTTTAAAATAAAATAAAAATTAGTAACAGGAACTCTGGGGGTGGTGGTCGAGGATGAGTCTGTTGATGATTAATGCCAGGTTGTGACATGCCAGTGTGTGACGCCAGCAATAAAATTTAAAAAAAAATTAGATTAACACGAACGTAGATGTAGCTCGTAGCGTAAACTAACCCACTTTTTGTTCAACTTTACCTACATTTTTTTTTTTTTCTTAATCTCCTTACTTGCGTGCTGTAACTCTCTTTACTTGCATGTCTGTAGTTTGCATAGTATGACAGTGAGTTAAAACTGTGTTTGCATGGTTTGTAAGCGTTCTTATTTTACTTCTTTTCATCTTTCACCCCTTTCCTATTCTCGCCGACTATTTTCCGACTTGTTGGCAGTGGCCGGCGGATGATAATGGAGAGTCTTTTTTTTCTCTTTTTCTGAATGAATTTTAACCCACGAGTAATAGGTTTTGCTACTTACTTAACCCCTTATTCTTCTCTTTTAACCCTCTTCTCTTTCCTTTCTCTCGGGCTAACCTTAGAGTGGATCTTAGGGTGTTTGTTAGCCTTAGCTTCTGTAGATCTGTAGAATCCTTGCTGGTAAAAGTCCGCTGGGTTCCGCTGGAGCCATCTTTTAACCTCCTCAACAACCTCATCGTCACTCTGAATGAAGCTTTCTTCCACGAAATAACATCCTTCATTGGCCCAAACAAATGGAAGTCTGAAGGTGCCAGATCCGGCTGTATGGAGGGTGGGGTAACACAGTCAAGCGCATTTTTGTGATGGCCTCTCTTGTTTGCAACTGTTGTGTGGACTTGGTGTTAGCGTGCAAAGGAAGGACGTCTTCCAGTTTTCTCTCCGGTCGAACTCGCTTTATACGTCTCTGGAGTCACTGTAGGGTAGCAATATATGCCTTTGAGTAGATTGTTTGTCCTTTCTTCATAATGTCCACCAGAATCACCCCATTTCATATCCAAGAAGATGGTGGCCAGCCAATAACCTTTCCTGCAGAGGGAGCCATTTGAACTTTTTCTTGCGTGAGAAGTCTGCGTGATGCCACTCCATGGATTGGCGTTTTGTTTCAGGTTCAAAGTGTTGTACCCAAGTCTCATCCCCAGTCACAATGCGTGAAAGGAAGTCATCCCCTTCTATTTCGTATCGAACCGACAAGTCAGGAGCAATTTCTTTTCTTTGGGTATTGTGATCTTCAGTCAGTTCGCGAGGAACAAACCGTGAACACACTTTTGAGTATCCCAGTTGCTGAATTATCGTATTCACACTTCCGTCACTAATTCGTAGTTCCAGTGATAGCTCCTTGTATGTGACGCGCCGTTTTGATCGAATGATGCTGTTAGCGCGTTGCACAGTGTGAGATGTCACAGCCGATGTTGGGCGACCGCTGCCTGGCTCATCATCGAGGCTGGCTCTCCCTCTCTCCGATGATCTCACACGTTCAGACCAGCGTTCAACTGTGCTTCGATCAACAACAGCATCTCCGTAAACGTTTTGTAGACGTTTGTGAATATTTCCGTTTCCTTCTCTGCGGTTAAGATCTCGATAACAGCTCTCTGTTTACGACGCACATCACTGTCAGACGCAATTTTAGAAACTGCGTTAACCATCGGTTTTATACAGGGTGTCCCAGAATTAACTATCTATTTCAATGAAATCGGACAAATTTAATAAAAACTGACATAATTTTGTGTTTAGTACTAAATTATGATACAAAAACAAATAGATTTATAAATCATAAGTCAAAACGTTATTGAGAAGTTTCAACATGTGCACCGTCTGTATCTCTGCAAATTTCAAATCTATCCTCAGCGCTGCGAAACACATTTTGAAGCATTTCAGGTGTTATCTCCCGCACTGCCAACTGGATGCGTTCTTTAAGTTCAGCTAAACTATTGATCTTTTGGCGATAAACCTTTGTTTTTATGAAACCCCATGCAAAGAAATCCAGGGGTGTCAAATCCGGAGAACGCGGAGGCCAAGGTCGAGGTCCTCCACGTCCAATCCACCGATTCGGAAGGCGTCTGTTGAGGTATTCTCGAACAATTAGAGCATAATGACATGGTGCTCCATCTTGTTGAAACACAACATTATCAAGAATGCCATCATCAAGAAGCTGTGGTTCGAGAAACTGCTGAGGCATATCAAGGTAGACGGTACATGTTACAGTTGCTTCCGCAAAGAAGGATGGGCCATAAATTTTGGATTTGGTCATTCCAAGCCACACGTTAACTTTTGGAGAGTCTCTTTGCCATTCTAAAAATAAAATTATGAAAAACTATGAAAAAATTATGAAAATAAAATTATGAAAAAAATTTAGAAATTTATACATTTTTAACACATATTAAACATGATAAACATAAATAAAAGTGTGTTTTTAAAAAATTTGTCCGATTTCATTGAAATAGATAGTTAATTCTGGGACACCCTGTATGAGGTCGTTTAAAAGTGGTTTTATACAAGGAGGGGGATGTTCAAACTGGAAAAATCCGGTTATGTGAAGCGCAGAAAGTTCAAACTTACAACCCAAGAGACATTTCAGCCACATGACCTATTATTTAGCTAAGAAAAAAAGGGTGGGACAAAATATATTGAGTGCCCCTAGTAGATATATACACGAACTCTGTTCAAAAAGTATCCGGACAGCGTGTTTAGTTTTAGAACAAGGTCACCCTTGGAGTTGACTCTGCTAAACATGTCTCTGCATGTCGAGTGAAGTTGATTGATAGGGTTGTACTTCATTGTCTAGCGTCAGTCCACTGTGGTGAGCGATAAAGTTATTTTTTTTTTGTTTCGCGGCGATTTCTTTGTTATTTGTTTTTTACTGAGAAGGTGTTGTGCATCATGAATATGCTCCACAGGAACAAACAATTAACAAGGAATTTTACACTGAGGTTTTGAGACGTCTACTTGAAGCAGTGCGGAGGAAATGGCCGCACGATAACGTGCCAGCTATAACGTGCCAGCTTACTCGTTGCAACTTGTCCACCAAATTTTGTTCAAAAGCGCTAACCCCACTAAAGTACAGTAGCCTCCATATTCGCCGGATTTGGCTCCATGCGACTTTTTTTTGGTTTCCGAAGCTCAAACAAACTCTGAAAGGACACCGATTCGATGATGTTCAGACCATTAAAAGAAATTTGACGGAGCACCTTACGGCCATTCCGAAAAGTGCTTTCGAAAAATGTTTCCAACAGTGGCAGGATCGTTGAGCAAAGTGTATGGCTTCAAAAGGAGCGTACGTTGAGGGAGATTACGCCCAAACCCTGTAAATACCATATTCTGTCTATAATCGCATCAGTCCGGATACGTTTTGAGCAAACCTCATACATAATTTTTTAACTGAAAATTTAACTTCTTGCTTTTTTTTTTTGTAAAGAAAGAAAATGTTTTATATTTCTTTATGTGAAAGAACTTTTTAAATGAAATTCAACCGAAACACTTTTATTTTCATACCTAAGTAGTGTAGCAAACATCGCATATTGGGATTTATCGTTATTTGTCCATATATACATATTTACAATAAACCCGGAAATCCCGGGATCCCGGGACGATGTCTGATTTTGTCCCGAAAAACCGGGATAGTGAAAACCCCTGAAAACGAGAAACCCTACTCGCTACTGACAATAAATTCCATAACCAAATTCAAATTCATTTTCCTTTGATCCAATCCAACCATACAATATCTCTATCAATAAAAAAATTAAAAAATAAAGATTCTGACATCAATACGATCTCGGTAAAAAAATACAAATTAGTATCCGAGTAATTGCAATACCACTCAGTAAGCTAATGAAAGAATCAGCACTAAGCATAATCCCGGAGAGTCTAAACTTCTGAGGGAAGCCAGAGTATGCCCTGCATTTACAGTAAGTCGGGGAACCCAAACACCCATTCCAATTATCGCCCCATTCCAGTATTGACAACTTTAAGTAAAGTGTTTGGAAAAATTAGGCCTACCATACGTACCGTTTTGAACGGGACAGTACCGTTTGTTTTATATTTCCTGGCCGTCCCGTCGTTTTAATAAAAATGTCAATTTTGTCCCGGTTTATGTACTTACTTTTTCATGAATACAGAATATTACATAACCACGTCCCTTTTTTGCCATCCCAATGTCCCGTTTTTGTCTCAAGGAAATATGGTCAGCCTAGGAAAAGTCGAGTATAATAAACTTACTAAATTCTTAATCAAATACGATATTTTAACTAAAACAGAATTTGGGTTTAAAGGTGGACATACAACGGAAGATGCCATAAGTATGTTATTAGAAAATGTGGATCAGAACTTAACAAAAAAACTGCCTTGATCTTCCTCGACTTGTCGAAAGCATTTGATACACTTTCACATGAAATCTTATTGAACAAACTTCACATATATGTAGGAGCGGCTCGCAGGTAGGCACTGTGGAACTGCAGCACCCCCATGATCTTATGATCTTTATATTTAAATATTTAAAATAGCCTCTCTGATTGTTTTTTTTCAATGAACTTTGAGTTTTTAAATCAGATTATATCCTTTTTTCCTTAAACTATTTCAATGCCGAACGAGTGAATCACGAAAGTAGCTTCAGCCTTCCCGTGGAACTGCGTACTTAACAGTTCCAGATTTTGTTCGAAGCGCTTGAAACCTCGGTGGCGGACGTACGAAGAGCGAGTCAGAATCGCGGGTTTAAGAGGATCCAAAGCACTGTGGACAGAGCAGTGCCGATTTGTTTGTTTGACGTGATAGTTGTGTTGCT
The DNA here is from genome assembly GCA_023014485.1 of Bathynomus jamesi. Lineage (NCBI taxonomy): Eukaryota > Metazoa > Arthropoda > Malacostraca > Isopoda > Cirolanidae > Bathynomus > Bathynomus jamesi. The sequence continues at coordinate 277,918 of JAJOZX010002282.1, forward strand.
GTATCGTTTGCTAATTCGAAATTTAATTTCCGAATTGCATTTATCAATGATTCGTTATCATTTATTTTTTGTCGTGAGATTGAAGTTAATTATATAATAATTGGATTATTTACAATATATAGCTTTCATTTCTTAGAATATTTTTTCGCTCAGAATAAAATAAAAACAGAAGAATGGAATTTGTTTATAAATAAAATTTTTGGCAAATTCGAAATTACCCGTTAAGCGTAAGTACCCTATAATTGATTTTATGATACTATTTTACTTATTTTTATGACTGAGTAGTGAGTAGTTATCTATTTATCTATTCGACTTTCTTTCTCTCTCATATATATATATATATATATATATAATCGACACAATTGTTCGCAATTTCTGAGGCAGCACCCCCGTAACTGAAAGTCACGAGCCGCCACTGCATATATGGAATAAGAGGAAGTATCCTCGATTAGTTTAAATCAAATCTGTCAAATCATCACCAGTACATCAGATTAAAAGATAATTTATTCAACAAGGCGATGCTAAGTAATAAAGTCCCACAAGGATCTATTCTTCGCCCATTCCTATTTCTAATTAGCGTCAACAGTTTTCATCTCTCAACCACATTAAATTGCGTACAATACACAGATGATACCACACTTACTTCTTCCCATCATAACGCAAACTTTATGATTAATGAAACGAACAGGCAATTAGAAAACGTATATAAATTAGATGTGTGCTAATAAACTTTTACTAAACCTGACAAAGTCATCTTTGTATGATTACGACCACAAAACATATCAATACAAATTGCCAAATAAATATTGTGAATACTACTCTGGCAAGGGTGAATGAAGTTAAAGTACTTGGTATTAATATAGACGTAAAACTAAATTCTAAAAGTCATATACAATATATCAAATCCAAAATGTCAAGATTTCTCATCATATTACACCAGTACACATTTGAAAACTTGTCGATCGATTTTGGTGATTCTATGTAATTTGAGTGCGCTGATCTCAAAAATATAGTTAGTTTTTCCCTATCACGTATGGTTTTCTTACCACAGGGTGTGTCATAAATCTCCCATTTATCCCCAAATGTGAACCATCTTATCGAGACCAACATTGGATTGCACATGCTAAACCATAAATTTTGTTGTTATAGACTACAGTAACGCTTACATAATAATGTAGGGTAAATATATATAACAACCAGTCCCGTTCCCAGCAAAATACTCTCTCCCCTCCCATCAATGGGTAGTTAACATTTGGGGACAGATGACGTATTACAACACCCCTTGTAGCACGAAATCTTTAGGTGATACAGTAAAACCTAATTAAAGCAGAATTAAATAGCTCCCAGCTCTTGGACAAGCATATTGCTTGTTTATGAAAGAATAAAAAAATAACTGAAAGAAACAAAATATATTTACCTTCTTTACTTGCAAACATTTCAGGACTTATTCCAAAGACTTAAAACTACGAAGGTAGATCTGACTAATGACGACTAAACCGGTGCTTCTTTGATGTTTTCTTATGCTGTGCGTTAGGCTGATCTCGTTGCAGACACCAGCAGTAATCCGCCATCATATTTGTATGCCATCTTCCTTGATATCTTCTTTCCATGGTTTTGATGTCCTGGTGAAATCGTTCCCCTTGCTCCTCACTGACATCTCCGAGATTGTCGGGAAAACGGTCAAGATGCGAAAATAAGAAGTGAACTTTCAGGCTCATGTTGCAGCCTAAGGCGCAAAACTTTTTAAGCATATTTTCCACCAGTCTTTCATAATTTTGGCTTTTGTAGTTTCCCAAGAAGTTTTCAACATCTTTGAAACCAAGCCATGCTTCTTTTTCTTTATTGGTCATTGTGTTCAGGAAATGATCGTCTGTCAATAACTTTCTAATCTGAGGACCTATAAAAACACCTTCCTTTATTTTCTCGTAGCTAATCTTTGGATATTTTGAACAAATGTACTTGAAACACTCACCTTCTATATTCAATGCTTTGACATACTGCTTCATCAAGCCTAACTTAATGTGCAAGGGTGGTAGGAAGGAGGATTTTATTTGGTTCAACTAGATGTTCATGTAAAATGTTCTTTGATCCTGGGGTAAGATTCTCTCTAGGAGGCCAAGTTTTCCTCTTCCAGTGCTGGTCACGTGCTCGACTATCCCATTCGCAGATGAAACATGGCATCTTAGTGTATCCTGATTGCTGCCCAATAGGGTGGATCGATTTTATATTTTTTTTTATTTCCATATTCTAATAGAGACAAAAACTTGCGCATGCATGAGAAAATAGCCTCTGCAAAATCTTAGCTTAATAGGTAATCATCTTCTGCCCCCGGCAGAGCGATGAAAATCATATTTTAGTAGTCAAAAACGTATTTTTCTTATAATTTTTAAAATATTTCAATATGCGTGTGTGTTATTTCATGCCTAAGCAACGATATAAATGCTATGGGAAATATATAAATGCATTATTTAAGACAAAGAGCCGATCTGAAAATATGTATCTAAATTACCTATTTTTTCAACATTTGACGCTGTTGCCGGGGGCAAAAGATATTAACGTACGACAACGCGCTTGGAAAAACGATCATATGAGGTCTTTTTTCATCGACTTTATAGTTATTAGGAATAATTTTGATGCATATTAAAATATTTATAAGAATACGTTTTTGACTACTAAAATATGATTTTCATCGCTCTGCCGGGGGAAGAAGATGATTACCTATTAAGCTAAGATTTTGCAGAGGCTATTTTCTCATGCATGCGCAAGTTTTTGTCTCTATTAGAATATGGAAATCGAAAAAAATGTAAAATCGATCCACCCTACTGCCCAAGTAACATGCAAAGGACTTTGAGATCCCCACACAATATCCATCTGTGATTTTGATACTGAATTTTTTCCAGAAGCAGTTTCATGTTATCATAGGTCTCTTTTAAATGAGTAGAATGGGCCACTGGGATTGATGTATATTTGTTACCGTTGTGCAGTAACACTCCTTTTAGACTGGTTTTAGAGGAATCTATAAACAACCTCCAGTCACTGGTTTGGTATTCGACGCCTAGCTTGCACACTAATCCTGTGATGTCCTTGCAAAATACCAAGGGACCGTCTTCTTCGAAAAAAGGCACGAAGTCTTTCTCACGATTTCTGTACCAAGCGAAGTATGTGTCGGATGCCAATAAATTGTTCTCCTGCAATCTAGACCCCAAAAGTTCTGCAGAGTCCTTAGGCAGATTCAAATCCCTGACTAAGTCATTTAGTTCGGCTTGGGTTAATGGTTTAGGAGGATCTCGGTCAGCTGTTGGCTGTTCATAAACATCATCATTGTCTGGATTTGGAGCTGGATCAGAATCTGAATTGTATTGATCCAGACTCTCGGGTGGGCGGGGAATAGGAACTTCTGGACCATGTGGTACCGGCCTTATTGCAGATGGAAGACTTTGGTATTGAAGGCTCTCTTTATTCTTTGCATTATAACCTTTAACATTGCAAGAACAGAAGTAGCAGTCGTCGGTATGGTTTCTAGGCTCGCGCCGTACCATAGGGATCCCAAATGGCAAACTTTTCTTTTTACCTTTGCTCCAATTCCTTAGTGCCGCAACACACGTAAGACAAACCTTGTGTGGAGCCCAACTTTTGTCTTGATCTCCTAATTTAATTCCAAAATAAGCATGATAAGCTCTCTTAATGAATCGTTACATTTGTCCTTTGTTTTACAACAACATACCGACCACAAATATAACAAAATATGTCTGGACTATGGGTACATCCTCTAGAAGCCATTATTAAAATTTTAAAGACGTAATGTTAGAATTATCTATCTGAAAAGTATGAAAAACCGAAATTAATTAAAGATAAAAAAGGTAAAAAATTACAAAACGCCCCAAAATTGTTTTGCTAATAACTTTAAAACTGTGGGTGATAGAAAAAAACTGGTAGCATTTTTTAATTCAGCGCAGCAAACTGCTTCAGAATCACAACTCAAAATAGAGAAATCGATTTTCATGCAGACCGTTGTTATTTAAACTAAAAAAAGACCATTCCACAAAACGCACTTCTTACTCTATATTATTTCTTCATTCATACACATTAATTATATTGCATTACAACATGGGGTAGCTTAAAGAACTATATAAAACATCCTTTGGAAGTAATTCATAAAAAATGTCTGCGAACTCTCTCGAATAATAACAACAGACAAAGTCGCATTTCCTCAATGTTTAATAGAGGTAAATATTTTAAAACTAAATAACTTATACAAATTCAATGTTGCTGTCAATATGTTCAAAGTTATCAGCAAAAATCGACATGTCAGAATACGATGCACTTGTTACTGTAGTTCCACGCTTTAGATAATGTTCAAGGTTATCATTATCATTATTTGTATTCTGACATGCTTCGGAATGAGTTAAAGCAATTAGCACAAAACGGAGAGGGAGAGTGTCGGAAGGTGTTATTCTGTTACACGACAATACGCGCCCTCATACCGCTGCATAGACTAGAAAATGCCTTCAAGAACTTAAATTTGAAGTTCTCGACCGTCCAGCCTACAGTCCAGACCTGGCACCTTCGTATTTTTACCTGTTTGGACCACTAAAAGATGCTTTGAGAGGTCAGCGATTCCAAGGCGATGATGACCTGAAAGGAGGTGGTGCATGACTGACTACGCACACAGACAAAAACATTCTTTTGTGATGGCATTAGGAAGCTCGTAGATCGCTGGACTAAGTGTATTGAGAAACAGGGATACTATGTTGAGAAGCGCTGTGTTTATAACACTGCCCAACACCAATTTTGCTGATTTAATTCTAACACCTGTCTTTAGGTAACCTTAGTTTTTGCCTATCACGTCAGGTTTTCGAGCAATCAAATACGGATATTTTGGAGATATCGCATTTTGGCAGGGTTATGCCCAATTTTTTTTCTTTTCAAAAAATAAGTTTTTACATACTCAGAATCAGCATGGAAAAGTAAACAATTGTGCAGGGAGTGAACTTTAATATACAATGGTAATATTGACACATAAAGTGATTAAAAGTGTTTAAATAAGCAAAAAATGAATCCATATTAAAGCAAGCACGGGACCAGTTTTCTTAACATTGTCTTTTTCTTGTTTTCTTACTTTTCAATGCTGATAAATTTTCTCTTATAGGACTTCCTAGAATGAGAGATGTCAAGACAATCTCTTTGCAGGCTCCAGCAGTAGTCAGCCATCATATGGGTATCCCATCTTCCTTGGTATCGTTCTTCCATCACTTTGATATCTTGGTGGAACCTTTCATCTTGCTCTTCACTAACATCACCAAGATTTTCTGGAAATTTATCTAGATGACTGTTGAGATAGTGAACTTTAATGCTCATGTTGCAACCCAACTGCTGAAAGTTTACAAGTAAATCCTTTACAAGATCTTTATAATTTTCAGACTTTTTGTTTCCTAGGAAGTTCTTAACTACTGCCACAAAAGCATTCCAAGCTCTTGCCTCCGTTTCGGTCATTGAGTTACTGATAAAATTTTAACAGCAAAACAGCTGTTAACAGGTCTCAAAAATCATCAATTTTGATAAGCGCCCTTCATGGATCACCCAAAATAGGCATATTGCATTGCACGAAAACCTGATGTGATGGACAAAATCTAAGGTGATTTTTGAAATCAGCACATCAATATTATCCAGAAACAGGTCTTAGAATTAAATCAGCAGCAAAAAATTTTTTTTTTGTTGGGCAGTGTAATCTCTCAGATGTGAAAATAAAATTGTGAAAATAAAATGTGCGGATACTTATTGAATTACCCTCGTGTGTGTGTATACTATATATATATATATATATATATATATATGCATGCCAGGTTAGGTTAATTGAGTGCCCGGTTGGTTAATTGTATACCCTTGACGACTGGTTAGGTTAAGTCGTGATATTTTCGTTAGTTTAACGAAAATATCACGACTTACCCTAACTAATCGTCAAAGGCGTACAGTTGACCTAACCGGGCATTCAATTAACCAGACCGGACATTCAATAATTTTACTGTAAGTTTCGATATATATATATATATGACCTCGGAGGCTGACGCCACATAGCCTATACATATATATATATATATATATATATATATATATATATATATAATTGAGGGGTCCCGCGTCTTAAGGTACCTAAGCGCCAAAATTAAAATTCGCCGGAAATCGCCTCCAAAGTTCAGCAATATTCTGGCAATAGTATCTCTGTTATTAATTGAACTAGAACGTTCATTTTCGGCTAAATTAGAGTTCTAAGTATGCTAATAAAGATGTTGATGAGTTTTTGGAATAGATTTTTATATTTTATATATATTTTTTAAAATTTTAGAAGCCAGGTTAATAGAATAATCCACGCAATATTCAGCAATATGAGCACGAAAGCAGGACGCCTGCTAACAGCAACGCGAGTCTTAAGGTACTGGCGGGATGTTTGTGTCGTGTCCCTCTCGGTGCGTGGAGCGGGTGGCCAATCAGAAAAAAAGCGGCGTGGCAGCCATGTTTTCATTGGCTCGCGCTCCTCCTGCTGTTCTCGCCACCCAGAGAGCGAGCGTCCCACCCCCACCCCCATCACCTCCAACCAGTTGAACGGGATATTGGGGCGGGCCTTAAGACGCGCATCACATCTGGGCGGCAGAGCCCAGCTGGTGATAGAGGTGAAAAAAGTAGTTCGCTTCATAAGGTTTTCAACCATACTTCTACTGTCGTAAGGTCATTATAACCCAAACCACGCGATAGATGAAGGGTGAAAATAATGATATCCATCAAAAACACGTTTTCGCCTGTGGTGGCGCTTAGGTACCTTAAGACGCGCGACCCCTCATGTATATATGACCGCGGAGGCGGACGCCACATAACCTATGTTCCTATATATATATATATATATAATATATATATATATATTATATATGCTAGAGCTCCGCACATTTTATGACGTTTCTATGATAGAGCTCCGCACATTTTATGACGTTTCTATGATAGAGCTCCGCACATTTTATGTCACTATCTTTTATGACGTGTCTATGATTTCACTATCTTTCAATCAATCCGCTATACAGAGGCCGCCAGCGACCTCAGATGGCCTCGGAGGCCGACGCCACATAGCCAATGTTCTTCTTCGGTCTCAGTTACCCCTATTCCCCAAGTCTCATCCGAATCTGGCCAGTGGTTTAGCCAGCCATATGAAACAATGAAAGAAAGTTCGCAGGCAGTTCGACCATCATAATTACATTGGTCGACAAAATCGAACTTTTTCTCTCATCAAAGATGTATAGACACTTTTCTAGACCAGTTTTGTACGCTGATTCCAAATCTGTTTTTGGTTTTTCTCTAGCCAATCTAGTTATCGAAATATGACTGGTGTTAATTTCAGCACAATTTATCGTAAAAGTACAACTTTATTCATAAAAAGAAATGTACACCAACCTAGAAACATTGCGAGTACGATTTTCTTTTGTAAATCTTGTCCGGATCGTCGCGGTACAACATCCAGCAGTAGTCTGTCAGCATACTTTCGTTCCAGAAACCTTCGTAGCGATTTTCAATTGACTGGATGTCTTGATGCAAGTGTTCTCCCTGTTCGTCACTCACCGCACCAAGGTTTTCGGGAAAAATCTAGATGCGAATGTAAAAAATGTATTTTCAAGGACATGCGACAGCTCATTTCTTGATATGCAACGAGCAGTTTCTGAACTCCATCTTTGTATGCGGGAGACTTGTGGTTACCCAAGGAGTGTCCACAAATCCATTTGAAAGCCTGCCATACTTTTAGTTCTAAGGCATTGAGGCTTTCTTTAAAGCCTTCATTCAGCAGAACTTCCCTGATTTGTGGCCCCACAAAGATTCTCTCCTTCAATTTCGCGGCACTGATGTTTGCAAATTTCTCAACAAGGTATCGAAATCCTCTCGAATTCGCCTTACTCATCGCTTTCACAAAATTTTTCATTAAGCCGAGCTTAATGTGGAAAGGTGGCAGAGAAATCTTCCTTGGATCAACTAAGGGAACACACTGGACACTGCCCGTTCTTGGCTCGTATGTGCTTCTTTAATTCCAGTCACGTCTGATGTAATGATCTGCGGTAGCACGGCTGTCCCATAGGCATAGGAAACAACAGTATTTCGTGAACCCTCCTTCCATGCCCATTAACATACCAATGACTTTGAGATCACCACAGATATTCCATTGATGAGTGCTGTATTGGATTGCTTCGAGTAGTATATTCATGTTATCATACGTCTCCTTTAGATGAACGCAGTGGGCAATCGGGATGGACGGCTTTAAGTTCCCGTTATGGAGGAGAACCGCTTTCAAGCTTCGCTGTGAGGAATCAATGAAGAAGCGCCACTCAGATGGTGTGTATGTACCTGTGACAAGTTCTCGAAAAGTCCATTGATATAATGGCAATAGCAGAGCGGACCGTCTACTTTAAAGAATGTCGCCAAATCATGGTTTCTTTTTCGAAAGTGACACACTGGGACGTTCTTCTCAAGTAAGTGTTTCTGCTTGAGTCTCGAGGAGAGAAGTTCTGATTTCTCTTTGGAGAGGGCTAGGTCTCTAATGAGTTCATTCAACTCGTTTTGTGTAAGCCTCTCCGGCTCTGATTGATCTTCGTCAGGTGTGTAGTCAAGATCGGCCGAAGGTCCCGCATCTCCGCCAATCGCACCTTCGTCGGATTCCCTTTCGTCTTCTAAAGAATCGAGTCCATGTTGTAGAGGTACCAAAATCGGCATCGTGTCATCGTAAGGGATCGGTCTGATCGTGGAGTCTACGTTCGGATAAAAGATGTTATGCTTGTTCTTCACGGAGAATCCAGTTATGTTAACATTGCAAAAGTAACAATCGCCATGATGGTCTCTCGGTTCCCTCTATATCATGGGTATAACGAACGGCATCGATTTTTTCCTTTGGTTCAACCAGTCACGTAATCCATTCGAACACATTCTAGGTATTTTCGCCGCAGGACTTTTGGCCGCCAGACTTTTCGCCGCAGGACATTTCGCCGTAGGAATTTTCGCCGCAAGGAATTTTTTCAAATCAAATTTGGTAGTGAAAATATAGTGTCTTTTCATGTCAAAACTTGAAATTGGCCAACCAAAATGAAATAAAATAACCCTTAACTACATCAATTTTACCTTAAAGTTTCAGAAATTGACTCTTTTACTAAATAATAGGACATAAATTGATTAACTATTCATCTGTCACAGAATTATCCCGCTGATCGCATATGGAGTGTTTTTAAGGTCATATAGTTTTTGTACAATGTGCAAGTCACAACATAAATAGAACTGTCCCTCACTCTCAGCCCTCAGTTGCCTCTTAGATGTCATAGACGGTGGTTTGCTATTATTGCTCTTGTACCTACTTCATAGTTATTCTACTAGACGAATACTACAGTTTAACTGAAAATATATGGATTATTGGTTATTACAATTATTTATTATTATCATATTCTTGTCTAATTATGTTGTAATCCTATGAAATATTTTTTTATTGAATTTTAGAACATCGAATGACTAAACTTTGAAACATCGTAATTGATATAAAATACTTAAATGTTTTTCTTTCTTTTCAGATATTTCTCAGATGCCAAAATTGAAGACAAGAGGTCAGTCGTCATGCACTTGAGCCTGTTAGTCGGTACGGGCAAGGAGCTTCCCGTATCAGAACTACCAACAGTGCGAGACATGCTGAGACTAGGGTTACTCCTTCGTGAACAAAATACAAAGGATAGAAGGAACTACACAGAGAAAGAGCTCTTAAGGGACATGTTTCCCCCTCTTCTGCATCAGTGGAAAAAAGCTAATGTGTTATTCAAACCACCTGTACTCAATCAGTGTAGAACTATTGAGCTAACATTAACAAAGCTGTGGCACAAAGCAGTTGAGACATCACTTGGTAAAGGAGAACTAGCAAAGAAAAATAAATTTCTGCACATACTTGATACTCTTCTTGACATTTTTAACTGCCAGTGTCCCATAGAGTTGTGTTCTGAAGCCAATTGTTCTCCCTCATGCAGAAGAGAACCTCACCCTCACATTGATTGTCGCTGTCCTCGTGAGAAGAAGATCCCTGTTTTGGAGCTGGCTTTCATAAAGGCGCAGAGAACAAAGGCAGGAGGCCAAGGAAGTATGCAGATTGGTTCGGCAGATTATTCTGAAAACAAAAAACAGATTGTTATTGCTAAGAAAAAAGAGAAAATCCGAGAAAGGGAAGAAAGGAAGAAAAAGAAGAGTGAAGAAGCCACCCAAAGAGATGAAGAGCTCTATCAAGAGGTTTCTCACTTCTTTGAAAGCTCTTCAGATGAACAGAAAGAAGCAACATCAGATGATAGCTCCAAAATGCCATCTGAACCTTCGCCGAAGAGATACAACACTAAAGACATCTCAAACATTGCCCTTGCCAGTATTCGCCACCATACGGGGCTACGAGAGACTGCAGAGATTGCCACTGCCGCTTGGAAAGGTGCAGGCCTCATCAGCCGAGAGGATACATCCTTAGAGATAGATCATAGTAAGATAAGAAGAGCACAAGAAAAAATAATGAAGGAAATATCTGATCAGCATGAAAAAGAGTTGAAGGAGGAAGGTCTCTCTTGCCTTTTGTTTGATGGAAGAAGAGATGACACAAAAGTTCTCCTAGAGGTAGAGGGAATGGACAGAAAGTTTCCCGGTCTCATCAAAGAAGAACACTACTCTGTTTGTTCCGAACCTGGTGGCCGCTATTTGTTTCACTTTGTTCCTGAAGCAGAAGTAGAAGGCAAGAAACATGCATAGGCAATTGCTGATCAAATAATATGTTGGCTTCAAGAAAGAAGACTTGACAGTTCACTGTAGGCCGTTAGTGGAGACTCAACTGCGGTGAACATTTAGAGAAAAAACTTGGAAAAAGGCTTGTTTGGATTGTATGTGATTTGCACACAGGGGAACTACCTCTTCCTCGTCTCATCCAGGAACTTGATGGTCCTACAAAGAGCAACAAGTGGTCAGGCCCCCTTGGCAACATGCTAGATGAAACAACGGAATTAGAAATAAATACAAAATTTCCAAAGGTCGAAGTAGGCTCTCCCCTTCCAGTGTCGTCTGAATAAGTTATCAAAGACCTCAGCACGGATCAATCTTACGCTTATCGTATTGTTCAAGCAATCAGATCAGGAGAGTTGCCTCAAAATCTGGCTCTCTTGGAGATTGGACCCGTAAGTCACAGTCGTTGGTTAACTACAGCGATTCGTTTCTGCAGGATTTGGGTTTCCAAGGATGCACTGAAGGGCAAAATGCTACAGAATTTGATGTTGATTGTTGAATTTATTATTGGGTTTTATCTTCCTCACTGGTTCAATGTAAAACTTAATCCAATGTGGATGGAGGGGCCCAACCACATCTTGTTTCAATTACAGCTACTGAGAACCCAAATGAAAGTAGTGGTGGACATCGTGTTACCTGTGGTGAGAAGGTCTGCTTGGTTTGCTAGGCCAGAGGCAGTTTTGCAAGCAATACTCTGCAGCCAATGTACCAAAGAGCGAACTGAGGCTGTGGAAATCATTCTAAAGCTTAGAGGAACATCACTAGATGATGACCAGCTGGGAGACTGCTCTGTTCAGACAAGGAATATACCTCCGATAAACGTCAATGCCACGAAATTGTCAGAATTAGTTAACTTGAGTTCGGAAGTTTTGGAGCCACCACTGACAACATGTATAACAAACAAAGATTTAAAACAACTTAAAGAGGCCCCAATGCAAGTGCCAAAGTGGCCTTCTCACACTCAGAGTGTGGAGAGGTGTGAAAATGGTCACAGAAGCAGCTAGTCAAGTTTACAGTCACGAGAGGCGAGAAGGCTACATCAAAGCGCAAGTAGCAAGCCGAATGCTGATGTCAAGGAACCGCAGCCAAAAAGACATGACTGCATTGGTTACTTTCAAATAAAGACTCTGAATGATATCTTATTGCCACTTTAAATGTTGATAGGATGTTTGCGCACATTTGTTATTTTGTTACGAATTTATGAAAAAATGGAATTTTTTAATTAAAATTGATGTAGGTAGGAGTTATTTTTTATTATTTTTGAAGCAAGGATATTATTTTGTATGCCAAATGGTTACATTAAATTGCTACCAAATCACATGATTTTCAATTTAGTCATTTCACCCCCAAAGTTGACACACCCTAATATATAGTATTATGTATTATATTATATATAGTTCTATGCCTATTATATATATTATTATATTATATATAGTTCTATGCCTATTATATATATTATTATATTATATAAAGGATGCATATTATATATTGTGTATATATAGTATTATATATTATATATATTATATTTAGTATTATATTTTATATATATTATATTTATTATATATATTATGATCGGTCTCATCTCGAAAACTAGACGTGCTAGAGGAAAACCAAAAACAGATTTGGAATCAGCGTCCCAACAGCAATCTAACCAACCCATAATTATATCTGATGAAAAATACTTGTTGGCCAGTGTTATTAGTATAGATAAGGTTCCATTATGATTACTGCAAGTCTATATGAACAGCTAACACAATACAACTTTTATATACTAGTGAATTTGAACCAAAAATAGACATTACACAACCAACCTCCACATTCCCTCATTCCCCTTCCCCACCCACAAGTCTTCTTTCTATTACGCTTGCTTATCATTATTATATACTCATCATCCTCTTTAGATGTTTTTCGCTTCCATCCTCAACCTGTTTTGTTCTTCACATCCCCAGTTTGTGAGTGGTGAGAAAGTGTTTCGGAAACAGTAAACAATGATACTCCAGCTTTAGCAGCTATTTGTCTTTGAGTGTTGCCTTCTTTATGGAGAACAATAATTTTCAACCTATTCTTGTTTGAAATTTCTTTATTTGGAGCCATTATACTATCTTATCTGTAAAAAAAATTAAAAGATGAGACATTTTTGCATTAAAGTTTAACAAATAAGATGATATTTTTAAAGAAACTTCCGATTACATGAGGGTATAAACAACATGTGTGAGTCATTGAATCTATAAAACATGTTATTACATCAAATTGAATAGTATATTTACCAATAAAGAACCTGGCCCTCAAAATTAGCAAAATTAATTAAACTAGTGGTGTACTGATTCATCGCCATTGGCAGAATCGGCCATTTTTGGGGTATTGGCATCGGCCAAATTTAGCTGATTCTCTTACTGATTATTTGCAATTTTTAAATTTTCATTACAAAACAAAATCAATATTTACAGAAAATTGAACTAAAAAAAATACTATAATAATTTGAATTCATTTCAAAGTGTAATTATATAAAAATATTTTACATTCACCAAAATAGCAAAGCATAAGTTAAGTTGTCCATAAATTTACATTTTCTCGACTAGCTAATCTCTAATTATTATAAACTATTGTAATGTAAATGCAAAAACTTCACTTTTTTCTACGTGAAGGTCAAAATACTGTATGAATAAAAACCCACTCTAATAGACAGAGTTTATTTCCACAACAGTTTCAATGGCCACTGGCATCCTCTTCGGGTGGATACAGAAAAACGAATCCACCCGAAGAGGATGCCAGTGGGCATCGAAACTGTTGTGGAAATAAACTCTCAATAAGAGTGGGTTTTTATTATCATATATTGTAATGTAATTGTAATTGGTTGTGTAATGTCTATTTTTTGTTCCAATTCACTAGTATATAAAAAGTTGTATTGTGGTAGCTGTTCATATAAACTTGCGGTAATCATAATGGAACCTTATTACTGTATAAAACTAGTAAACTACACGGAGTTCAACGCTGTTCTTCATATTAATCGTTTATCTTTATGAACACAGACATTACAATATAATTACCTGCATGTCAATGAATGCACATTCAGTTGTCCTTTAGATATATATGTTCTGTGCTATATGTTGTTGGACTCGGTTGTCCCCCCTCCACCGCACCTTCCCCCAGTTGGGGTACCTTGACTATCACTACGGCGTCGGCACATGTACGGAGTCGCCTGTGAGGCGAGGAACATTACATATGCGGGCAACTGTACAAGTTCACTACTACCATTTTTATCATAGCAAACAATTTTGTAATCAACTATTTAATTTAAAACATGCTAATTTCATTAAGCACTTTTTATTTTGTAATCTATTTTTTCTTATATTTTATTATTATGCAACATTTATTTTTTGATAAATATAAAATAAGTCGTTTAATTTAAAATTATGTAACATTTTGTAAACTTTATGTTGCATTTACTGTTATTACTGCTATTTTTATTTTTTGTTGTCTATTACTATTACTTGCCATTTTCACTATTTTTATTTAACATTTTCGACAAAATCATAATAAATCATTTAATTTAAAATTATGTCACATCTTGTAAACTTTATACTGTATTTATTATTATTATTGCTATTATTTTTTTTGTTGTTGTCGTTCTTGCTATTACTTGCCACTGTCACTGTTTTTATGCAATAAAGAAACTAAATGCTGTTAAATTTGTTTAAAAAAACTCCATGCTTCGAAGGTCATATTCAGACAAGTCCTGTGAATATATATTAATATCATAACAAATATCTAAAACTTTTCAAACTCAGTCACTTGTATTCTTTTCTGAATAAAGGGCTACGTCGTAGCCATTGTCGTAACACCGCTTCCCGTTGATCAGCGAAGTCAAGCGACATTGGGTCTGGGTAGTAGTTGGATAGGAGACCGTCCGCTGCGTCCAGACTATGTAGCGACGCTTGGTTCGGATTCCACTTAAAGCTGTAGGTCCCCTCCGTCATATGACATTAGATGTTGCGAAGGAGGTTAGTAGTATAGCCGCAAAATGGACGAGTGCAGAAATGTTGCATAATAGTACGTAATGTTGCAAGAGTGCCCACCCCATCCCCCTTTGTTGCAAGAGTGCCCACCCCCACCCCATTTTGTTGCAAGAGTGCCAACCACCTAACCCCCTTGGTGCCAACCCCCGTCTTCCCTTTGTTGCAAAACCTCTTTGGGGAGAAGTTGGGAGTGTCTCACCCCCCAAAGTGGCATACTTAACTTAAGGGGCCTCTTTGGGGGAGAAAGGGGCGCCTCACCCCCCAAAGGGGCAGAAAGAGACAGCAAGAAAGGAAGGTGGGAACCCAGAGGTCCTTGCTCGGCTGATTCAGCCGATTCAGCCACCCACCGCTCTCTTATAGGGTTCTAAACAGTCAGTTGGCTTAGGCAGCCAGTGCCTTGTAGGGAATCATCAGCCAGAGTGCCTCAGTGTGTCATCGTCTCAGACCATCATCAGTCATTGCCACAGTGCGCTAAAAGGAACCGGGCACGCATCCCACTCTAGGTCGGTCCTGTTGTTGAGAGCCCTGCACCTCAGCCAGGTGCCAGTGCCTCCGGGATGAATCATATAATATTCACCCAGTTGGCTTAGAAGACCGATTTGGCAAATAGCAATTAATTATTTATTCTGAAATCCCAAACAAGTTATATAATTGTGTACAAGGAGCAAATAAAGCCGCAATACATCATTCTGATTATGAATTAATGGCTATACAACGGGTCATATATATATATATATATGGCTAAATAATAGACTGGAAATTATATAATCATTCATAACGTTGCAATATCAAATATTTGTACAGGAAAAATATATGCAGTTATATTAAATATATTGAAAATACACGATACGTATATTCATATTAGTACAGGATATATATATATATATATATATATATATATATATATATATATATATATATATATATGGGATGAATTTCAAAATAAAACACGTGAAATGAATGAAAGCTGCATATATATATATATATATATATATATATATATAATATATTATATATATATGTATATATATATATATATATATATATATATATATATATATATATATATATATATATATATATATATATAACACACACACACACAGTTTAAATATATTGTCTTTATGTTCAACGATGCAAAACGCAAAACTCACACGTAATGGAGCCAGATGTAGCAGTGTACGTATGCTAAAAAGGTCTGGGTTCGCACCCAGACAGCGGTTGTTACTCAGGGTACTCTATGGATAAATTTCAATTCAAAAATAAAATAAATGTTCACTTCATGCGTGGATAAATCTCAAATCAAAAGAAAACCTATCACGTAAAATCTAACCGTAATTACTGGATTGAATTTGGGATCAAATGCGGAACGTTTAATATTATTATTATTATTATTATTTATAACCTTTCAGTCTTAGATCTGTTTTTTACTTTTAATTAACACTAATTTTTTGTGAAAGTTATTTTTATTTTTTGTTTCCGGCGTAATTTTTTTTTTTATTTTCACTCTCCGGAAACGGGGACGACTCCCTGACATTTGTACGGAAAAAAGTTCATCTAAAAAGCGTATAATCCCTCCCCATATATTTTTGATGGCTGAAATATTCCAGGTAAAGGTTTCAATTTTATGCGCAAACTTAACAGTATATATAAGCAGGTGTTCCCAACTAAATATAAATTGTATTTAATATATTTTTCAGCAAGTTTTAGGCCCAGAATATCTGTTTGCGAGGCAATCCTGATAATTCTTTTAAATATTTTGGCATTTATATATACGCGATAATGGAGGACCACGTCGTTTATTAGCATTTGGCCGAAAAAGGTATCTTGTAACAAGAGAGAAAAGTATTCTAAATTTAATTTATGGCAGGCTGTCACAGTAAAATAAAAAAATTTGAAACCTTGTAAATATATTTCCTTTGAAAAGCATGACCTTCCCGGGGCATGTCTTAAATTTTATTTTTGCGCCGAAATGGGGACACAATGGGATCATATACACGGTCAAACAATAGACATATATTGTTTTGTTAATACTTGTAGAAAAACCTTTTCCAACATATATGTGTCTTTTTCTTTTGTGTAAACGGGCATAAGGCATTGTTCACCAGGCACGGTCACAGACCCACATTTCACAGAAAAATAAATGTTGTATTGTCCGCGAGGCAGATAAAGAAATTTCAGGACAACTGAACCTTACAGGTGTTTCTGGCCCCAAATCTAAAATAAAAACAGGAAAACGTGTTCGTACAGGTATTTCACCAACGAGCGGGTCATAAGCCACACCGAGACTTGAAGGGGAGTAGCGAATCACAGCACGGAATACGCGTTTCATCTGGATCCAAGCAAGCCTATACCTCTGCACCCCACAAAACTCACGCCCACCCTTCATGGAACAGCCAATGATTATCTTTGTAAAGGGGGCATGTTCTAGGGTTGGTCGAAAATACATGCATAGGTTCTAATACCCTCCCATAAGATCGCAGGTAGCCAATAGGAAACAAGGTTCCCCGCTTGTAGGCAGGGCGCGTGTCCCTTATAAGCACCAAACCGCGACACAGAGTTAGTTCTTGCAATTTAGTACAGCAAACGAATCATGGATCAATTATACGAATCATCTGAACTGATTGCTGATGGGGATTTCTACGCCCAAGCAACGCTTTATCTCTTCAATTCCTTAGGCCAGAACGAATTATTTTCGTCCTAGAATATTGCTGAAATTTGCGAGACAGTGGAAGAACCATTCGTTGAAGACGCCATTGAAATGTGAGTAATTTGTAGTGTCATAATAAGTGTTTTCAAAAATCATGTTTAATTAATGTCTCTGCCCCATATATTCAGTATGTATATATATATATATATATATATATATGTATAATATATATATCAGTTCTCGGCAGTTTTAAATTTTATAGAATTTTAAACCTAACTTTGTTCATTGTATGTTTCTCGTCAAATTAAAGATGAAATTTCCCCGTTTCCCCATAGCAAATTAGAGATGCTGACATATATATATATATATATATATATATGTATATATATATCGTGGACACTCTCCTTCGTCGTTATATCTGTTTATGTTTTTTAAAAATTATAGGATGCTCTGCAGATAGAGTTTGTTTTTAAAAAAAATTACTCAAAATTTTAAGATTTGCCTGGTTTTGAATAATGTATATATGAGTCATTGCTAATGACTCATATATATATATATATATATCGTGGACACACTCCTGCTTCGTTATATCTGTTTATGTTTTTTAAAAATTATAGGAGGCTCTGCAGATAGAGTTTGTTTTAAAAAAAATTACTCAATACTTTTAAGATCTACATGCGTTTGGAAAATGTGCGTAATCTTTGTCTATAACTCATATATATATATATATATATATATCGTGGACACTCTCCTTCGTCGTTATATCTGTTTATGTTTTTTAAAAATTATAGGATGCCCTGCAGATAGTTTGTTTTTAAAAAAAATTACTCAAAACTTTTAAGATTTTCATGCGTTTTGAATAATGTGCTTAGTTATTGCCAATGACTCATATATATATAAATATATATATATATCGTGGACACTCTCCTTCGTCGTTATATCTGTTTACGTTTCCAATTTGCTGTTAACCTAACCTAGCTTTATTTTAATTTATAAAACATCGTGATATTGCGAAGTGTAACAAAGTCTCAATAGCGAAATATATACTGTATCATAGCCTAACCTAACCTAACCTAACCTAAACTGGCCTAACTCACCCTAACTTAGCCTAACCCAATCTAACCGGGTGTAAACTAGCCTAACTAAACCTAATGTAACGTAACCGGGTTAAACTAACCTAACCTTACAGCCAAAACAGTTAAATAAAACAACATTACATCATTCTGTTTATTAAATATTGTAAATATATACAAAATAAATATACATTGGAATGATCAAAAATAATAATAGTATAAGAAATGTTAAATAAATAATTACACACCTTATCTTCTATATCACAAAAATAAGAAATCTTATAACCATCAATATAGCAGTACAGGAGAAGTATACGTATATAATACACTCACTTTATTTTCAAAATACTAAACTCACACTAATTGAGATTACAATTACATCGTTATTGCTCTGCATTATGCAGTATACGCAGTTTAATAATATTTCACCGCTGAAGGTAAAGGGAAACACGTACTCTATATAAATACCCTTCATGTCGTTCAGTACTATTTTTGTGCCCACTCTACATCCGCCTGGCAAGTTATCGAATACAATCAAAAGCACGCACAAAAACGTCATCGTGGGCTGTTACATTGAACACAAGTTTATAATCATGCCTTTCCAATCGGAGATTTTTCTTAACGTCCCGAACTTTTCAATCGTGAACTCTTCTTCACAATGCATAGCTGTAGCCGAGATAATCTAATTCGCTACAACAGATGATCATTATATAAAGAAGTGGTTCTTCAGGGTGAACGGTGTAGGTGAGCTCAGCCCTGTACCGATCAAGTGTTTTGCACCAAAGTTCATGATATTTCGAAGAGTCTAAACTTATTAAATAATCCTCAACCTCTAGACCATTCTCACCTTGTTCAGCCCTACACTCGGTAAACCCATCGAACAGAGCGGTGTAAGCGTATTCAAGCACTTTGTCAAAATAAAGCATAACCCTAACACGCGCGTCTAATATAGGCTTCAGCTTGCGGAATACGGCAATTTCAAACATTCTGTCGAGGATGAAATGGTTTCGTGTAGGAACAAGAAAGTCATCAGCTCACCATTTCCCCATCTCTCGTATATCAATGCACGGTTGTTCGTTATTTACACTCAATGTACAAGCAATGGTATATGAGGAGGCATCACTAATCAGCTCTCTTATTGTACCTACCCCAGCAGGTATTTTATAACGGTCCTCTGCCCACTTCTCAACTATCACGAAGACTCTATTCATCTCCTCAAGATTTAAATAAATATCGTTACGTTCGCCTGCCTGCCTGCAAGTCGTTCCAAACACACAGTTAATGGTGCCGGTTTCTCTCCTGAATACGCGCAATGACTTCGTCACGGAGACGTCGTAAGAGGCGTTGAGAATGCTTCTCAAAGGGAGTTCCATCGTATTCACACGGATGGAGATGACACGTCCACTCGGCTCAAGCTCTGAGATGACTATGGCACAACCACTCGGGTCAAGCTATGAGAAGGCTATGAGCCACATGCAACGCGTCGGCGCGACGGGTGGATTGATTCCTACCATAATCTAATGAAACGTGTGCGGCGCTGTTCGAATTGTTGTATCCCATTATATTGGGCAGGTGTTTTTTTCCGATACAAGAAATAATAACGGTTTTAATGTTTTTTTTTTTTAAACTAGTCAAAACTTTTAAGATTTGCATGCGTTTTTGAAAATGTGTTTAATCATTGCCTAATGACTCATTGATATGTTATAATTACAGGAGCGATGAGGAGTTAGACCGTGTAATCGCCACTTTTGATGAAAGGATGGCTTCTCCCCCTGCCCCAGAAGTCACGGTATTGGGGCGGTACTGTGAGCGTCAAGCTGTAGAGGAAATAATGTAGGTTCTTTGAAGCTATACAGTATGTTTTTACATTTCTTTTGGTTTTAACAAGTTGCAATAAAGATGTTTTGAAAAATGTGATTATTTGTTACCTATTGACTCCTATATATATATAATATATATATATATATATATATATATACATATATTTTCCGCCATACACAATACTTTTAGCAACACCCAGTTTCATGCATCTATTTTAATTACAGGAGCGGTACGGAGCTAGACGATATTATAAACACTTTTGGGGAGAGGGTGATAAATGAAGTGGTATCAACACCACACAGCGAAACAGACGTCATGGTATTGACACACACCCGATCAAGCGAATGCGTGCTCATCGGCGAGATTATGTAAGTATTTTTTGAGGCTAAGAACAAAACACAATATTATTTTCATTTATTAAACATGTACAAAAAGGGGCAGTCCCCAATTCTTAATTGCTACAAATGTATAAACAGGTTTACACAATATAGATCTTACACATTACAGGGGGTACTAACATATGAGAACTTTTTTTATCTGTCTGCACACGTATTTATCATTAAACTCTGTGTCGCACAAATCGAATAATTTTAAAAAATTCGTAAAACCCTTCGCACGTGACATGTGCACGAGAAACAAAATACAATACAACCCTTATGTTTCAGTATAAAATCCTTGGAAACGATAAGGATTCCAGATAATCTTAGGCACAAGTAATCGCGCTATAAATTGTACAATTGTCGAGTCATGCCATGGTGGGAAACCGAGTGAGTCGAAATAGTACATTCTTTCCTTAGTTTTAAAATAGATCACAAACCAATGAATCCCCTCAACCCCCACAATGTAGGTGTTAACAATAATCCCGCACCAGTTTCCCGTGCTATGCATCTTCAATATTTCATTTTTCGCATACACACCGATAAATTTTGATCGCGCGAAACAGTCACTTTTCATCACCACTGGAGTGTATTTGCATCCATTTTAAAAATCTGTCGTGACGTTCCGGAAAAGGTCCAGTTCTATTAGGGCCTGTGTTTCTAGATACACGAGTGCACTTAATGGCGTGTCTATAGCTTTATCAAACTCCAATCTCACTGAAACGGTCCCAGTCTGCTGGGCGTTTAAATGCGTGTTTACGCCAGCAGTTAAGTCAGGCGTAAGGTCGAATTAATAAATATTAAACTATTCCACAAATTCTTTCTGAGTTATCCCGAAACCGAGCTCATCACAAGCACCTGTATTATGAGCCAAACTACTATAAGCTCTCGCGCAGAGCGGGAATACCCCAGTTGAGGAGTAATCCATATCCAGCACTCCACCCAGGGCGATACCATTTATGAATAGAGTAATATTTTTAAGCCCGAAATTCCCGAATTTTAAGTGGTAGATTAAGCTGGATAAGTCATGCGGTGCCTCGTGAAAGGTGTCTCTTTGGAAGACTGCTCGATAACGCCCCTCGGTTATAATTTTGAACACTCTTCCGTCTTTAAGATTTCTGTTAACCTTTGATTTTAGCATTAGAGTATATGCATGGCCTCCTTTGTTTACGATTTCGTATATTAAGTCAGTCATAAGATTTGAGTTTTTAAAACTTATTTTTAAGTCTCTCACAACATCCTCAACCGAACCATAACGACCCGGTCCTAGTGTCACAGTTGTACTGAAAAACTGTGCAACCTTAGTCCGGGCGATACGTATAGTTTAAATCCCGAGTTAACCCTGCTTTTGCGCACTCACCACAGTTTCTAAGAATCGGAAAAACGGCATTTTTATAATCAATATTTAAAAAGACGGTGTCCAGCTTAATTTCACATAACCCCACCTCATACGAATCACGACCCAACTCAATGGGCCCATGGAGTTCTGTTACAAAGTTGGCTAGTGTGTTATTAGGGTGTACAGACAGGGATGAGGAGGACGGGAGTGTGACGTAGAAGTGGTTTGGTGGCATGCTGCATACTAATTAAGCTTCATTATTGCATCAGCTTTTATATAGGTATTGAAGCTTTCTGGGTAACCTAGCCACTTCACCAGGTACATTTTTCTCTTTCCTGTACCTTTGCTTCCTAAAATTTTCTCAATTTTAAACACATTTTTTCTAAATTAAATGCCACCTTCTGCAGTTCCTCGCGGTAAAAACCTCCCGAGATCTCTTCTCCATTCAAATCTTCAACGTAATACATCATTATCTCACCTTTAGGCTCATAGCTCTAACTTTAAAAATCTCGCGTGTCCATCCTTGCTCAAAACCCTTCGCGAATTTATTTCCCGAACGTGACAGCCTTACATAGTCATTGATTTTGAAACGCTCAGAGGTGTGGTGGTGGTGCGCACTCCATCTCTTCTCGGGCGCTTGCCTCTTTCTAAAACATCGTTAGGCGTTGTACCGATCGTATGTGTGAGCGGTTGTAGGATGAAGCCAATGAATCGAGAACGTTTATATATCTGTATGTTTTTATGTGTAAAATATCGGTGCATGCGTTCCTTTATGGTACGTTGAACTCTTTCAGCTAAAGAAGCCTTATGTATAGAATTGGTGTGTAATAGCTGATATTAAACTCTGACAGCATGTTCTGAAAAGCTCGCCTATAAATTCTTTTCCCATATCCGTACAAAAATAGCCAGGAATCCGGTTTTCTTTCAACATCAGCGTTTTGGCCTTTAGCAACTGTTTCAGGCGATTTATTTTTCAGGGGAATTAGCCACAGGTATCTAGAGAATACATCTATTATGAATAGGATGTAGCGGTAGCCGTCGTTGTACACTGAATATCTTTGCATGTCTGTTAAATCTGCCTGCCAAATAGAGTCAATCGAGCGGCTGTTGTCTTGGCTGTTTTAAACCTTTTTCTCACCGGTTTATGAAGTGTATAAGCATCCTGGGCACGCAAAAATCTCTCAACATCTTTTTTCCTTACACCATAAGTACCTCTCTACAATCTATTAACGCCACCATAGGATGCAGGGAGAAATGTCATAATAGTGCTTACTTAATACGTTAGCCATTTGCGTATTTTAGAGGCACGTGGATAAGGTTGGCCGCTACTCTCTTCTTTCTCCTCTTCAGAGGCACACTGCAGCTGCTGGGGGCGATGGTGTACTCAGTTGTGACACGTGCGATGCATGTTCCAAGTCTTTTAACCTATTCAGATTACCTATCAATGTTTTGGGGACATTTATTTGTTGTAGTCTTGCTTTAATATGTCCCATCCTGCTGGTGAGGGCCTATCCCACTTTCTCACCAGATCATGAACAATATCAACGATATTGGATCCTTGTACCCTTGTTCCATCAATGACCTCGCCTGTGTCGGTCCACTGTATGATGGGGTCCTCACTCAATAGATTATAAAGACACCCTTTATTCCTCAATGTATGGGGGAGGCTGTTTTTTAGCACATGTTCGATGTGCTGTGTTCCGCTACTCTTTGGTTGCTCAGGCCCTGTGTCGCTATGCTCTGCGCTACTCGAGCTGTGCCTCACGGGAGCTCTGTAGGATGCTTATAATCTTCGTACTCATGAAGAAATTTCTGCAAAGCCTCTTGGTACAAGATCCTTTTCTCATCAGGTGCCTTTTCACTGTTTAATAGGGTTAGCAACTCACTTTCCATTCTTTTAAGTCTACTTTTACGGGGCTCTAGAACCGCATCTGGACTCCTTTGTAATGAAGCACACACCTCGTGCGGGATCACAACCACCTTCTTCATTATATTAATCTAGTCAGTAAAGGCCCAAAATTGAAAATAAGATGGGGAGGAACGAACCGCCTCTTTGTACAATAATACGCTTTTTCTTACCCACAGTCTGACTTTTATGGGCGAGCGTCCGTATTATGTTCTTGTAACGACGTAAGCGAGTCTTCTGAGAGGATTTCATTGGAACATTACATTTTATAACATTAAGGCAGATTTCACAGATGCATTTTAAAAAGTCAGAGTCGATATTTTTAACAAACATCTGCTGCAATGCTCGAGGCAGTCGTTGATAGATTTTTATTAATTCGCGGTATTTCTTTAGCCTATTCGTCATTCTGGAATATACACGGTTTCAGGTTCGTTTGGAAATATATTCGTTCTTAGAAGCACCCTAAACGTGTTTCGCGGGTGAAGGTCACAAAGCAAATATCCATAACGTTGCTTTGTGACCTCTTTATAAACCTCCAAAAACTCCTTACGCTGATTCGGGAACATTTGACTGGCTAATACCCCAATTTGTGACACATCTCTACGCGCGCGAATAAGACTAGATATTGCGTATTTAACGACACATCGCGCATGTATCTATTTTTGAAAAATAGATTCTGATTGATGAAGAACACTTATGTTAAGGTGGTGGGAGAATACTGTAAATGTCTCGGCAAACGTTTTATCCATCTCCAACATGAGGTCGTCAATTACGATGACTGTATGTTCATTTCCCTTTAACGAATTAACGTCATAGACCCCCTTGTGAAACAAAATAGCATCTTGGTACTCGTTGAACACTGATTGGTCTGTCGAATAGCACCATATAACTTTATGCACAAATTTTGAGAACATTTCCCCCTTTTCTTTAAAGATATTAAGCATAAACACCGTTTTACCACAACCTGTCGGGCCAGATATAATACATGTGGATGGGCTCGTGAATCTGAATTTTTCTACAGATTCCATTTCTAACACGTCACACCCCTAAGTGGGTCATTTACCGAATATTACAAATAGCGAGTTCTGCTCCTTATATTTTGTTTTCTTCTTCCACAGAACCGTGAATGACGACGATGTACAGCCCCCCAATCATCGATATCACGGATGAACCCGTTGACCATGCATCTACAATGCCCATACCCGCCGATGAATCCTCACCAGCGACACCTGTTGCACGTTCAAAGCGTCGGTGTGATGAAGAGCCCTCCACGTCAGGTATAAAGCGCATCAGGAATGCGCCGGTTGTTAGACCACCAGTAGTAGAGCTCCAACCCTCAACGTCTTACGCAACCATCCCCACATCAGTTTCTTCAGCCAATATACCCCCTTGTTCATTCTCCACAGTTGCCCCCCAGTTCTGTTGAGTCTGCTATAATAGAGCCCCAACCCTCAACGTATTACGCAGCCAACCCCACATCAGCTACTTCAGCCACTATACCCCTTTGTTCATCCTTCACACCTGCTACCCGTTCTGTTGAGTCTGCAGTAATAGACCCCCAACCCTCAACGTCTTACGCAACCAACTCCACATCAGCTTCATCCACCAATATAACTCCTTATTCATCTTCCACAGCTGCTTTCCGTTCCGTTGAGGATGTTATAACGTTCGAGTTGGTGCGCACCGCAACCCACACCAGCCTTGACTAGAAATCGGTATATAGTCAGGGTTGACCCTAGATCCATGTATAGCAACGGTATTGAACACGGACCACGCGTGTTGTAGAGCATATTGTAGAGTTTGCCCTTCAGAGCCGCGACGAGCGTGAAGTCAGGACGAGGCTGTCCTTCGGATTCGGGTCAGACGATGGCTCTGTAGACGATATTTGGATAGTAGTACCATTCAGGCGTTTGGTGGCTGAAGATGTAGAGTATATATTAGGTCGTATAATGCAAGCATCCCAAAGTAGTATAGCTTTCAATATGAACAACGTCACTGTGAATATTGACCGTGTATTCCGTATTGCGGGCCATAGTGCCACACCTTACACTCTTAACTTCAATTCTCATGCTATTTTTAGACGGCATATAAACGTCGATCGTGGTTGCGGCTTTATAGCAGTAGACTTAGCTCTAGGCCTGTTCAAAAATCAACTTTTTCTTATTTTCATAGGTTTCTGTACATTTTCCCATGCTTTTTGACATGAAAAAGCCGAAAATCACAACTATTTTGACCTAGGATGTTGGAAAGTATTGCCGCATGGAGCTTTAAATTTTCTGCCTTGAAATCGGCCAAAGCGCCAATTCCGGGGTCCCTTGAATTATGTTTTGCACTTTAACTTTTGATCTAAACAAGATAGAGCAACAAATTAGGTATCAAATGAAAGAGCGTAAAATTAGTAAAATAATAATAATAATAATAATAATATAATAATAATAATAATAAATAATAATAATTAATAATAATAATAATAATAATTATCTATCATTTTTCAGGAAACAACAGAAACTCAATCAGAATCTAGAAAACCATCTACAAGTTACAACTTCACAATGGCATTAAGCAAGGAGCTGAGGGAGCTCCGTGGGCGCACAGTTGATATCTCAGAACCTCCACGTACTGTCCACAGGCAGGTGTCAACTGGGCCATCTACCAGATATCTCACTGAAACTTTCCTGGTTGAATACCCTTCAGCTTTTATCAGTGGTTCCCAGCTTCCCACCAACAGACAGGCGTTCCAGTATTTCCTTAATCTTCAGAATTTACCGGAAAATGCAGGGAGGCCCATGGTTCAAGACATTGCATATGAAACAGTTGAATCTATCATCCCATTCTGGCAGATGGCTAGGATCAAGACAATGACCAAGTACAACGCAATGAAGCTCTTCATGAAACTACATGAGAAACATCGTGCTCTGGTGAAAAGCAAAGGAAGAGCAAGTAACCCTGGAGGAAAAAGAGGAGCATTTGTGCTGGAATTAGACAGCCTGTTCGATATAGGAGGTCCAGATGCAATCCCGGAAATACAGAACAACAGACTGTTATCCAGAGAGAAGAAAGATGAGGATATCAGGTTCTACGAAGACCAAAAGACTGAGAGGAAAGGTCATATGTCTGGTCATGACAAGATTTTTGAGACAAGATCCCTGCAGGAAGCAGCGAGGAATGAAAGACCAGCATAGACAAGAACAAGGTAAAACTAATTACTTTGAACGTTACAAAAAGTTTTAAGTTTCACTCCTTTGCGATATTTAGCATGTACTTAACAATTACTGTCTTAACATGTTGTACTATTTTACAGCTGCAGCAGAACAAGAGGCAGTTATTCATGTGGATGACATTACCTGGGGTGACTCAACTGACAACGACGCTAACACAGAGGACATGGATTACCATCAGCCTCGTCCTGGATGTTCTCACCATCAAGACACTGTGACTAGTGTGACTTTGACGTTTCCAAGGAAGGTCATGGAATGTGATGTCATCTGCAATACAGCTGATCGTCTTGGTTTATCAGACAATCAAGTTACTGCCATGGTTTCTGCCACCTTGAAAGCTGGAGGGGCTGATCTGGATAACTTCGTCATCTCAACCTCAACAACACGTCGCAACAGAATGCTGTCCAGGTATAATATCAGCCAGAGTCACATGTCCAAGTTTTGTGAAAACCCCCCACAGTACGCTGCCTTACACTGGGATGGAAAGTTGCTCAAAGATGTCTTGGGCAGTGAACCTGGAAGTACCTCAGAGACTTTAGCTGTGCTAGTGTCTGGTCCACCTTCATACACTGAAGGAAAGTTATTGGGAGTACCTGTCATCGACAATTCTTCTGCCCTTGTTTTTGACACTACATCCAGTAACAGTGGAGTTCACAGAGGAGCTGCCAAACTGCTAGAGAAAATGCTGAACAAAAAGGTGTTTTATCTGGCCTGTCGACATCACATCCTGGAAATCCTAGTAGGAGCAGTTTGGGAGAAGCTGTTTGGGAAGGTGAAGGGGCCAGATAATCCCTGGTTTGAGCATCTGAAGGATGTTTGGACGGACTTGTCCAAGGAAAACCCAAAGATGCTGGCTATCAACAGCAAATGGCTGAAGGAAAAGAAGAACAGTGAAGAAATACTCCAAGACATTCTAACAGCAGAAAGGCTTCCAAGAGCCGACTACAGGGAAATGGCTGAACTGACAGTCATTGTTCTTGGAGGAACGCCTCCTCGAGGTATTCACTGGAGTCGACCAGGCGCCATTCATCAGGCCAGATGGATGGCCAGAAACCTGTACTCCATGAAAATGCTGATGTTTGCAGATCAACTTGAGTACGACGAAGACACTGTATCAAAGCTGGAAAGACTCAACACCTTCCTTGCGCTGTTCTACACTCCTGTATGGATGATGTCAATGTCTGCTGCAGATGCTCCCGTGAATGATCTAAGTCTAATCCAGGACATGTTGAAGTACAAGAAAACTGACCCAGAGCTTGCTGATGCAGTACTTAATAAGATGGAAAACCACAAATGGTACCTGACGCAGGAAGTCGTGCCATTTGCCCTGTTCAGCAGTAGATTGAGTGACACATTGAAGCACGACATTGCTGCCCAGTTACATGCCACTGAGAAGCCAGACAGCTTCAGAACAGGAAAGCCTCTATTCCAGAGAGTCACAGCTAAGACAACCCTGGTTGATCTCATTGGCCCAGAATCACATTTCCTGCTGGACACACTGAACATTGGATCCGAGTGGCTTCTGGAACCTGTCACGTCTTGGCCACAGAATGAGGACTACAGAAAAGCGTTGGACTATGTTAAGAATCTGAAAGCGGTGAATGACAAAGCTGAACGTGGTGTCAAGATGATGAGCGACTTTGCAAATGTCATAACAACAGATGTCAAGCAAAGGGACTATCTCCTTCAAGCTGTGGAGTTCAACAGACGCCGCTTTGACAGCTTCAAGAAACAAACTCTCAACAACTGACTGTGTAAATGTCATTATGAAATTAATCATCATGTAATGCTTTCACTTCTTGATCGATTAGACTTGTGACAAAATGTTAATCTCAAATTTGTGTCATGAATAAGGCGCCTTGTCTGCCTTGAGTGTGAGAAAACGAATTTTGTGATATTTCTGAAATCTTTGTATGTACCAATGTGCCATTTCTTGTTCCAAGGCTATCATAATTGTATAAGTTAGAAAGAGGATTAAAAACACTTTAATTTGGTGCCTATTTTGTTGCTCTATCTTGTTTAGATAAAAGTTATAGTGCAAAACATGATTCAAGGGACCCCGGAACTGGTGCTTTTGGCCGATTTCAAGGCAGAAAACCTAAAGCTCCATGCGGCAATGCTTCCCTACAACCTAGGTCAAAATGGTTGTGATTTTCGGCCTTGTCAGGTCAAAAAGCATGGGAAAACGTACAGAAACCTATGAAAATAAGAAAAAGTTGATTTTTGAACAGGGCTACTTAGCTCGTATATTTACTGTACTAAATACACGGGTCAAAAACATTTGGTTGCCTACGGTCGTGGAGCGTGCCCGTAAAGCTCTAGACTGTGAACTTGAGTTTGACTGTAACATGGGTCCTGAGGAGCTGAGAAGGGTAGAACAGGAAATGAATGCTCGTATACTGTAGTTGTATTTGGCTTGTATGATCGTCGTAGAACTGTGTATGTTTTTAAAAGCAATGTGAGAGATTGTACAAGACCCCTACTTATTTTAGGACTGTCAGGTACAACGTATCTCCCCATCCGTAATATAAGGTGTCTTTACGCGAGATATGATAAAAGTCGAAAATATGGACATCATGATTTGTGTAAGGGGTGTCTCGAGTTTGCGGATGATATAGTGAAACATTGTAAAGATTGTCACATGGTATTTGAGCAGTGTAAAAGCTCCAAATGTGAAATCCGTGTAGTTGAAGCTGAGAAGAGGGACTGTAATATGTGTGTAGACGCACATTTTTCAGTAATAGCTGTTTTGAGCTCCATAATTCAAATGGCACGTGCAGAAAAATGAGAATCTGTGAATGTGGTATGTTTCACACATTGGATAATTGGGGAAAATGTAGGCATAAATGTGATGAAATTCACTGTTCTACATGCCAGGAGGAATATAAGGCAGATGGAGTAAAGCATGTATGTTATATGAAAGATGCCAAGCATAAAAACAAACCTTCTATAACTGTATACTACGATATAGAAACATACACGAACGCTGAAACCAAAGAGGTCGTTCCACATTTACTTGTGAGCCAAACTATCTGTGATGAGTGTATGGAGATCGAGTGTGATGAGTGCCACAAATGTGGTAAACGGACAAACGTTTTTAAAACGAAGGTCCACGATAGTCCTGTGAAACTATTTGTATCCTATATTGTCAAGTTAGCCGACAAGTTAAAAAAAATTACTATGTACAGTATATTCTCGCCCATAAGGGGGCAAAGTTTGACACACAGTTCCTTTATAAGGAGCTGCTTGAGCACGAGTCCTCTGAGATATTTACAGGTGACCCATGGAAAAGAGGCAACAAGTTAATACAGATGCAAATAAGAGGTAATGTACAATTTAAAGATACTTTATTATTCACACCTTGTAAATTAGCAAAGCTACCCAATGTAATGGGGGTAGCCGCTGAGGTTTCAAAAGAATACTTCCCTTACATATTCCTCACTAGCGAGACTTTAAACTACGTAGGCCTACCTCCACCCAAACATTATTTTAACTATGATTGTATAAGTACAGATGAACGTGAAGACTTTGATCGATACTACAGCATTTTTAATGAACGTAATCCTTATAAAATAGCTGATGAATGTGAGCGTTATTGCGTAAATGATGCACGCGTGCTTAGAGTATGTTTCCAGGCCTTTAGAAGGATGTACATAGGCCGTTTCAAATTCGATCCGCTGCAAGTCGTAACCACCATCGCGTCATTATGTTTTACGGTGTTCAAGAATAACTTCATGCCTAAAGACACCTTAGCTATTCTTCACAGAAACAACCCCTGCAGTTATGGCCACAAGGCTATTTACTGGCTGATATACATACAAAAACAGACAGATGTATTCATAAAACACGCCTGCAATACGGGTGAAGTATCCATTAAGATTAATGGTCGTGTTTTTTGGGTTGATGGGCTAAGTGAAAACCATGCCACTGGTGAGAAGACTGTACTCCTTTAACGGTTGCCGGTGGCATGGATGCCCCCGTCCTGAGTGTGGAATCGCCAGAGATATCCACGGTAGATCTCCTGCCGACTGTCTTGCGTGGGCGCGCACCCGCGATCAACTTATAGGGTCCCAGTTCGCTCACAAAGTCTTGTGGGAGCATGAGTATGATGCACGGATGGAGACAGACGGGCAGTACCGTGAAGAAATAAACACGATCAAGCGTTCAATGGTACTGCAGCTTCTCAAATGCGGTGATAGTTTATTCGGTGGGCGTAAAAATACCTTCAAGCTATAATTCCCACCTACGGAGGGTGTGAAGCTCCACTACTATGATTTCTGTTTTTTACACCTACGTGATAAAGAACAATCCGTACCCCGTGGGCGCGCCTGAGAAACTGGTGGGACCTAACCTACCCTCCATCAACGAATTTTCAAGAAATTTGAATGATCGCTACTTTGGGCTCTCTTTCGTAGACGTCCTCCCCCCTCGCGATTTGTGGATGCCGATCTTACCCGCCGTTATCGACCACAAGCTCATGTTTCCCCTGTGCGTGAAGTGCGCGGAAGAGAATAACGGTGATTGTAACCATATACCGCACGAACATAAGATCAGAGGCGTATATACAAGTCCTGAGCTGGCCCTAGCCGCACGCCATGGGTATAGAATACTGAAGATACATGAGGTGTGGAGGTTTCAGGATGTACCCAACCTTTTCACGCCATATATAAACGCATTTTTGAAGGATAAGTTTGAGGCGTCACGATATCCGCGAGGGGTTGATACCGAAGATGAAAATTCAGCCTATGTTCAACGTTATCGTGACCGTGAAGGTATACAGCTTGACCGCTCCCAAATTGTAAAGAACCCTGGCAAGTGCTTTAATCCAAAGTTGTGTCTAAACAGTCTTTGGGGAAAATTTGCACAGAATACTGGCAAAGGGAACGTTCATTTGGCACAAAGCTATAGTGAAGTCTGGGATTATGCCAACGCTCCCGGTAAAGAGGTCATGGAGTTCGTGAATGTAGGTAATACTTACATAATAAAGTACAACAATACCGAATTGGCCACAGATACTTCACGGGTTACAAACATACCTGTGGCCATTTTCACAACGGCCTACGCGCGCATAAAACTTTGGGGGTTATTGCATTCTCTGGGACGGAGGGTATTGTACGCTGATACAGATAGTGTGATATTTACAGAGAGGGAGGGTGAATACATGCCCCCTATTGGTGAATTTTCGGTCGCAGAAGCTGGGGGCGTGAAGGAACTTAGGGACACAAAGGTGTGTCGTAACACCTATAGGAAACGTTACCAGTTACCTGGTACCTATGATACCGTTCTGTTTGGATACCATAAACTTTGATATGTCTACTGTTAACTTATTTATTACACGTATTTGTAAATATGTACATCCTGATTATTTCGTTTATTAAATAAATCTTGTTTCAACATACGTTTCACTTTGTGTGCGTACGTATGTACAGTAAAAGTTAGGCCCCGCTCACTGTAAGACCGGCGAAGTGAATCACGCCGCAACCTGAGCAGACCTCTACCCTTCCATACTCAGTTGACCTCTGTATACCCTTGAGCTCAGACGTGTATTCTCTCGCGTAGAAGAAAATGGCCACCTTTAATATCGCGTGTTCAACATTTATGAGGTGGTATTCAGCAAAGTGCGTAGATGTAATGGATACTGAAAAACTCCCTATTCCCGCATCCTTTGCATCTTTTAAGGCTGCATTGAATCGTGCGAAGGTTCAGGCTATTCAAATACTCTACGGATATTCTGGCGAGGGGATTGTAGGATTTCGCAGTACAGACGATGTACTGAAGTATGTTATAGAACTAAGCTTTATAAAGACTCACGTGCACCGCGTGGTAGAAGAAACAACACGATCAGAAGATAAACAGCAGTTATGGGTAGTGAGCTCTTGTGGATGAGTGGTGTGATAAGCGGTATTATAGCATGTTACACGAAGCCGATTACACGTGCCCTATGGCTGAAAATGTGAATCTCGTTATCATGGACAATCTTAAGTATTTTTACCACTACATTAATATATATCATGATGAGGTTTGTAGCGAGGTTGTGGCTAATGGGCTGTGTGAATTTTTAACAGATTTTAGAGATGAGTATCGTCTGTTAAATAAAAAGGATAAATATGAACATATGTTTCTCTCTAATAGCGCCCCGCAATGTGAAGATGTTTAGGAGAGATAAAATATTATAAAATGTGTTTAGCTCGTGGAAATTACCCTGAAGTAAAATGTCTGGTGCGTATTTGGGGAAGTGATAAAACATTAAAACCGAAATTAATTCTTGTATCGGAAAAAAACATCTCCCCAATATAGTGGGACAAAACGACTCGATCAGTGCCGTACACGTTTCATTAGATTATGGTGTGACTCACTCCTCACGGAGCATACGAGTTCGAACAAATCTATTCACGTTTCATCAGGGTGATTCACCCGCCCGTCGAGCCGATCCTACCTACCTGCCAGCCTCCTGTGGCTCATAGTCATCTCAGAGCTTGTACCGAGTGGACGTGTCATAGTCATCTCGAACCGTGTGAATACGATGGAACTCCCTTTGAGAAGCATTCTCAACGCCTCGTACGACGTCTCCGTGACGAAGTCATTGCGCGTATTCAGGCGAGAAACCGGCACCATTAACTGTGTGTTTGAAACGATCTGCAGGCATGCAGGCAAACGTAACGCTAGTTATTTAAATTTTGAGGAGATGCATAAAATCTTCGTGGTGGTTGAGTTTGGCTGAGGAACGCTATAAAATACCAGCTGACGTAGGTATAATACGAGAGGTGATTAGTGACGCCTCCTTATATACCATTGTTTGTACATTGAGTGTAAATAACGAACAGCCACGCATTGATATACGACTGACGTGGAAGAACACAGCTGATAATGACGTTCTTGTTCCTACACGAAACGGTTTCATCCTCAACTGAATGTTTGAGATCGTCGGATTCCGTAAGCTGAAGCCTATATTAGATGCACGTGTTACAGACATGGTTTATTTTGACACAGTGCTTGAATACGCTTACACCGCTCTGCTTGACGGATTTGTTGAATGTAGGAATGAACAGGGGGAGAACGGTCTAGACTCTAGATCTTGATGCATATTTAAAAGGTTTGGATTCTTCGAAATATCCTGAGCTTTGGTACAAAAAGCTTGAGAGGTACAGAGCTGAGCTCGCCTACACTGTTCACCCTGAAGAACTGTACCTTTATATAGTGGATAGGTGTCGTTACGACTTGGAAGAATATTTTGCCGCTATGTCGAGTGAAGAAGAGTTCATGATTGAAAAGTTCTGGGCGTTAAGAAAAAATCCCCGATTGGACAGGCATGATTATAAACTTCTGTTCAATGTAAAGGCCCACGATGACGTTTTTTGCTTGCTTTTGAATGTGTTCTAGCTGCGCTTAAAGACAACTTGCCTGCAGAGTGTAAAGTGGGTACAAAAATAGTATTGAACGATATGAAAGCCATTTATATCGAGTATAAACCGCCGTATCAGTTAAACAGTGAAGTGATGCTTGGACGGTTTTACCACATCGTACAAAGTAATGGCGATGTGGATCTAGCATCAATCACCGTTGAATTTAGCGTTTTGCACCGTAGAACGTAAAGACAAAATATATATTTTTACTGTAATAATATGATTATACGTTTTGTATATATTTTCCTGTACTAATATTTGATAATATAACTATATTTTTCCTGTACTAATATTTGATAATATAACTTTTGATAATATAACTATATATTTTTCTAATATTTTGTTAATATTATGTTTTGTATGATTATATATACCGTAATTAATATAAATATATAAGTTATTTTTCTAATATTTTGTTAATACTATGCTTTGTATAATTATATATTTTCCGTTCTATTATTTGATCATATATATATATGGCCCACTGCATTAACTCTGCTAAAATAAACAGAACGTTGTAATGGTGTTTTATTTATTCCTTGGCCGCGTTTATATCATTTGTTTCTAAAACAGAATAATTAATTAATTGCTATTTGTCAAATCGGCCTTCTAAACCAGCTGGAATATATGCTTTAAATAAAATACATGGCGTTATCTGGCCACTCAGCAGCCAACTGGCTGTGACGCCTGCTGGCTGATTAATATATGAATTAAATTAATAAGTAACGAATCTGGCAATTCAACAGCCAAATGGCTGAATACTATATGGGAATTAATTAAACACATGGCCAACTGGCTGAATAATAATAATTAAACACATGGCGTTATCTGGCAAATCAGCAGCCAACTGGCTGAATAATATATGAATTAAATTAATAAATAGCGAATCTGGCAACTCAGCAGCCAACTGGCTGAATAATAAACACATGGCGTTATCTGGCAGCTCACCCCACTGGCTGCCTAAGCCAACTGGCTGATTAGTGCCCTATAAGTGGGCGGCGGGCAGGGGAAGATGTCATTATGCGTCTGACGGCTGTCAGGCGAAACACCGTTCCTTTTCCTCTCTTGCTGTCTCTTTCTGCCCCTTTGGTGGGTGAAGCGTCCCCTTCGCCCCCAAAGAGGCCCCTTAAGTTAGATATGCCCCTTTGGGGGGTGACGCTGTCCCACCTTCTCTTCCAAAGAGGCTTTGCAACAAAGGGGGGTTGGCAACAAATGGGGGTGGGGTTCCTTGCAACAAAGGGGGTGGGGTGGCACTCTTGGAACATTACGTAATATTATGCAACATTATGTACCATTTCTGCACTCGTCCATTTTTCGGCTATACTACTGAGGTTAAACAATACCAATCATTATTATTATTCTGAATAAAGTTTTCAACCTTGATTGCAGTAATAATACTGATTTAAACTCATTATAAAGCGAAGATTAAGTTCATAAATAGGTTGGTATTTTATTCATTTAGCAATTTAATAGTTTTACTATAAATTTTAAGACAATTATCTAGGTGTGCCTCACAAAATATTTTACAGTCAGCCGTTTTCGTCAACTGGCTAATCGTGATGGGTCGATACCATAATCAGTTAAAATTATTACTTTTTTGTACTGCATTTGGGCGGAATGTGACGTTTTGGTGCCGACGTTCTGGCGCCGACGTTTTGGCGCCGCCGTTTGGGCGCCACCGTTTGGGCGCGGAGCCGGCTTGGCGCCGCCGTTAATTAGTATTAAGTAGTAATACTTGTTATTAACCTGAAGTGCTGTCTGTCTTTTCAGATAAGTTGTGTTGTTGCCCTTAATAGCATAAATGTCTGAAAATATATCAAGTGAGAAAGGGAAACAGAAGTTTTCACATAATGGATATTTGTATGTGTTTGATAAATGTAGCAAGCTCGATCCTTCGTTACTTTTTTGGCGGTGCGAGCAAAAGGGTCAGTGTATTATAAGGTGTATATATAATATGGGTACTTTTCCGTTATCTGTCCCCTTGACGATTGGTTAGGTTAAGTCGTGATATTTTTGTTAAAACTAACGAAAATATCACGACTTAACCTAACCAATCGTCAAGGGCGTACAGTTGACCTAACCGGGCAGTGACGATTGGTTACGTTAAGTTGTGATATTTTTGTTAGTTTTAACGAAAATATCATGACTGAACCTAACCAATCGTCAATGGGGCAGATAACGGAAAAGTACCCATATTATATATACACCTTATAATACACTGACTCTTTTGCTCGCACCGCCAAAAAAGTAACGAAGGGTCGCGCTTGCTACATTTATCAAACACATACAAATATCCATTATGTGAAAACTGTTTCCCTTTCATACTTGATATATTTTCAGACCTTTATGCTATTAAGGGCAACAACACAATTTATCTGAAAAGACAGACAGCACTTCAGGTTAATAACCAAGTATTACTACTTAATACTAATTAACGGCCGCGCCAAACCGGCTCCGCGCCCAAACGGTGGCGCCCAAACGGCGGCGCCAAAATGTCCATGCCCAAAATGTCGCCGCCAAAACGTCCTAGATGGGCATTTGGGGATTTTTAAAACACGTGAATAATCCTGAAAACAAATCAGAATCGACATTTTAATATTTTCAGTAAGGACTGAAGAATATTTTCTCATCAGATTACAGCTCCTCATAGCAACAAAACCGATTTCCTTTTGCAATAAAAATTTCGAACATTTAATATAACAAATTGAATGACCAAGTTTCGTTGCTCTTCGATTTACGTTATTAGTTTACTGAGCGAATGAAACTAAATTTTGAATCAATTTCTACTGTTTGTTTTGAAAAGTTATATAAATTTTATTTACTATTTGCATGGGAAGAGACTTCATATATTTTGTTTAAATCTCCTTTTTAAAAGTATGTATTTATGGCTAAGAATAATAATATTTGGGGCTGTTTAACCTCCTTCGTAGCATTTATAAAGTCTACGATGGAGAGTTCCTACAGCTTTTCGTGGGATTGAACCACTATACTATTCATCTAACTGTACTATAGAAAGAAGACCCACACAAGCAGCATAATCGCCGAAAGCTGGAATCTGAGCTCAGAGCTTTTACCACTGAGCTATTCTTTCAATTTGAGTTTATATTCAATGAATCGTAGATGTAACAGTAAAACAATAATTTATGTATTTAAGGTCGTCGAGTTGTTCTTTAATTACATTATAAGTATTTTGATATGGTCAAAAAATGAAATACGTGTTTAACTATTTGGTAATCAATCCAAACTAAACCATTTATGATGACTGCACTCGCGACGCTTACTTATTTATTATAATCATTCTCTTTGTAACAAAGTTAAGTAATTGAATTAAACATTCGGACTGGTGGTTCAATAGTTCGGATGTTGCAATCAAATATTTTCTACGCATGATTCCTCCAAGAACAGAAATAGCATTTGAAAAAAAAAGATGTAAAGAAGAAACGAAACCAAACTGTGAAATGCTTACACTGATTAATAAAATAAAAGAGAAATAAAATAAAAAGGGACGTGTTACGTGAAATATACTTTGAAAAGTGTTAACGTTTCAGAGTATATTTCCTATAATACTAGGGGCACTCAATATATTTTGCCCCACCCTTTTTTCTTAGCTAAATAATAGGCCATGTGGCTGAACTGTCTTTTCGGCCGTAAGTTTGAACTTTCTGCGCTTTACATAACCGGATTTTTCCAGTTTGAACCTCCCCTCCTTGTATAAAACCGCTTTTAAATGCCCTCGTATAAAACCGATAGTTAACGCAGTTTCGAAAATGGCGTCTGACAGTGATGTGCGTCGTAAACAGAGAGCTGTTATCGAGTTCTTAACCGCAGAGAAGGAAACAGTTGGAAATATTCACAAACGTCTACAAAACGTTTACGGAGATGTTGTTGTTGTTGTTGTTGTTGTTGTTGTTGTTTAGCCGATCAGCCAACCCTGATCGAGCAAGCCGGTGGCACGCAGGTAACCGATCGCCCTCTCCAGCGTGGACCAGAGGTTCAGCGCACTAGTGATGTGGTGTTGTGTTCTATGTTGTGCTAGAGTGGTACAGTACACTCTGTCATAATGTGTTCAATTGTTTGTGGTGTGTCCTGGCACAGGTGGCAGGTGTCGTCTCTGGAGTTGTCTAGTCTGTGTTTATATGTCTGTAAGTTGGGGTGATGTCCACATCGGAATCGTGCTAGGTTAACTCGATCCGATCTGCTCAGGCTGATCTCTGACTTGTTAATGGGTGGCGGCTTCGCACCTAGGACCGCATTCGGACCGAGACGTGTCAGTGCTTTGTAGGTTGTGTGTGTGTGTGTGTATGTGTTTTCTGTACTGTGTGATGTCTGTGGGGCGTGGTATGGAATGGAGAATTTGGTTATAATGTCTCTCTGGTGTTACCTAAATAGTGCGAGGTGTCGGTGCATGATTGTACATGTAGTGGCAAGGGTGTTGTGGGTTAGTTGTCGCTGCTACCATGAATTGTGTTCCCCTCGTGTCTAAATGTTCCCTAACTTTCAGTATTTTTCTTTCTGTGTGCAGGTGTTCCATTGGTGTTGTTTGAGTGCATCCTGTAATGATACGAAGTGCGTTGTTTTGTATTGTCTGTAAGGTGTTTATGTGTGTGTTTGAGATAATGGGTGCCCAGCATGGGCTAGCATAGTCCATAACTGAGCGAATATATTGTTTGTATATGAGTGATGTTGTTTCCTGTTGGTATCCAAATTTTGTGCCTGTTAGTACCCTAAGCGTGTTAAGTCTTGACGTACATTTGTTTTTAATGTCCTCAATGTGGTTTCCAAAAGATAATGATGTGTTGTATGAGACCCCAAGTATTTTGGTCCTGTGAATGTGTGGAATGTTGGTGTTGTTTAGTGTAAGCTGTGGAGTTATCTGGTGTTCTTTTGTGTTGCTTGTTAGCAAGGTTATGGTTGATTTTGTGGGCTCTACTTTGAGTCTATTGTGTGTGAGCCAGTCTTGTATACTGTTTATGTATGTTTGTAGGTTATTTGTAGCGGTGTCGATGTTGTTGTGGGTAGATGTTACAGTGATGTCATCTGCTTATGATGAAAACGTAAGCTTGTTATCTATGGGTGTTGGAATGTCATGCATGTATAAGTTGAAGAGTGTTGGTGAGAGAACAGAGCCTTGAGTGATCCTGTTCGGAAAAAGCTTGTTTATGGATGACTTGCCATTAAATGTGACATGTGAATATCTTCTTTAAAGGTAGTTGCTCAGCCACCTTTTGGTGTTATTGTGCATGTTTGTGAAGAGTATTTTGTTTATGAGAGTGAAGCGTGGGATAGCATCAAATGCTTTACTAATGTCTATGCTGTTGTTCATCGAAGCACAGTTGGACGCTGGTCTAAACATGTGAGATCATCGGAGAGAGGGAGAGCCAGCCTCGATGATGAGCCACGCAGCGGTTGCCCGGCATCGGCTGTGACATCTCACACGATGAAACATGCTAACAGCATTATTCGATCAAATCGGCGCGTCACATACAAGGAGCTATCACTGGAGCTACGAATTAGTGAAGGAAGTGTGAATACGATAATTCAGCAACTGGGATACTCAAAAGTGTGTTCACGGTTTGTTCCTCGCGAACTGACTGAAGATCACAAAGCCCAAAGAAAAGAAATTGCTTCTGAGTCGTTGGTTCGATACGGGACAGAAGGGGATGACTTCCTTTCACGAATTGTGACTGGGGATGGGACTTGGGTACACCACTTTCACCATGAAACAAAACGCCAATCCATGGAGTGGCATCACGCAGACTCCCCACGCAAGAAAAAGTTCAATATGGCTCCCTCTGCGGGAAAGGTTATGGCCATCTTCTGGAGCATGAAAGGGGGTGATTCTGGTAGACATTATGAAGAAAGGACAAACAATCAACTCAGAGGCATATATTGCTACCTTACAGAGACTCCAGAGACGTATAAAATGAGTTCGGCCTGAGAGAAAACTGGAAGATTTCCTTCTTTTTCACGATAACGCAAGTCCACACAACAGTTTGCAAACAAGAGAGGCCATCACAAAAATGCGCTTGACTGTGTTACCCCACCCTCCATACAGCCGGATCTGGCACCTTCAGACTTCCATTTGTTTGGGCCAATGAAGAATGCTATTCGTGGAAGAAAGTTTCATAGTGACGATGAGGTTGTTGAGGACGTTAAGAGTGGTTCCAGCGGAACAAAGGCCCTTGTTTTGAGGTGGCGGAAAGCCGTAGAAAATGATGGATACTAGGTGGAAAAATAAAAACTTTTAAAAAAGGTATGTAACTACTTTTGTACAAAATTTCTGGAACTTACAAGGAAACTTGGAAAGAAAAAAAAAGGTGGGGCAAAATATATTGAGTGGCCGTCGTACATTCTCCCTTCTTTTCTACAATATCCTTATTAATGTACATTTTTATTTTATTATTCAGTTTTACCTTTTTATTTTATTAGTGAGTCTCACCAGGTCTTTCAGTATCTGTTTTGTAAAATAAAATACAAGAGGGATGCCACTCTCTTGAGGAGTGCATAAAAAGGTCTCATGAAAGCCGAGAGTGAGAAACTCAAATGAAGCATTTTCCAATCGGTCCATTCCCAATTCACGATATGCTCATTCTCATCCACGGTTAATTACTTCCCAGTCAATGTCATTTTCATTCCCATCCCTGATAAAGGCGCCAAATGGGAATAGTTAATATTTCCTTACCTGATTTAAACTAACCTAACCTAACCTAACATTAGCCTAACCTAACCTAAACAAACCTAACCTAACCTAGACCAAAGTAAGAAAGCCGTGGATGATGCCGAGAATGATGTTGAGTGGGAGTAAACCCCATGGCTTTTCCACTTCTGTTCAAGTTAGTTTACGCTAGGCCCAGGGGCGTCGATTGCTCTAAAATAGTGTTGGGGGGGGGCACTTCGCC
Source organism: Bathynomus jamesi (assembly GCA_023014485.1). Classification (NCBI taxonomy): domain Eukaryota; kingdom Metazoa; phylum Arthropoda; class Malacostraca; order Isopoda; family Cirolanidae; genus Bathynomus; species Bathynomus jamesi. The sequence goes on from JAJOZX010002282.1 coordinate 319,432, forward strand.
TTCAAACAGAGAATCAAACAATACTCTGAGTAGCTGTTGCGAGTAATATATCAATGTCGTAATTTACCATTTACCCGTTTTTTTGTATTTTTCTCAGCATGTTGAAAAAAAACCACTTCTATTTAATCATTTTGTCTTTCTTTATTTAAACTTTTTTTTTTGCAGAAATAAGAAACGCAATACAAACTATTTATAATATTTAACCTTTCATGTAACATAATGTCACACATACGTTTAACCGAAATAAATCTTTAATTACCTGTAGACAACAGAGGTCAATGTACATAAACTGATAACAAAATATGTTCGTGAAATATAAAAAAATAAACTGTACTTTGATCAAACTTTGATATTGAAAATGATACCTAACAAAACCGTTTATTTAACATATTCCCATTTCGCGTACTTAATGACCAAGAACACACAAATGCTAATCGAGCAATTATTAAAATGCAGATTGACTGCAGTAGTATGACCGTAAAAGGTTAGAGTGCAAAGCAATTGCAAATGTTGAGCAACGTTGCAAAGGGGGAGGGGAGAATGTTGCAAGAGGTTATGCAACAAGGGGAGGGGTTACCCCCCCAAGCTGCAATGAAGGGGAACTCCCCCAGCAAGATAGGGGAGTCCACCTAACCTCTCTGGGAGAGAAGTTGGGACGGCCTCACACCCCAAAGGGAAACCTAACCTAAGAAGGATAGAGGCTCCTGCCAGACACATAATGAGAGTTCATCCGAGCGCCCGCTGTCTTATAAGATCCTAATCAGCCAGTTGGCTTAGAAGGCTTCTTAGAAGGCGTAAATGGCTTGTTCAGGTATACATTATTAGGGTTGAGTTACCAGATTCCGCTATTTATTTAATTAAAGCATATATATTCGACAGTTGGCTTAGAAATCCGTCAGTCGGTTTAGAAGGCCTAACCAGCCATTTGGTATACATATAATTAAATAATAATATCGTTTACATATACAACCAAAAGAATTAAATAAAACACCATCACATCATTCTTCTTATTTAGACGAATTATTGGAATAAATTTCACGAAATATATAGAAAACAAATATACAGTCCTATATAAACGAGGAATATATGCAATAAAAATTAATAATAATATAAGAAATACGAACGAGGAATATATATATATATAATCAAAAAATAAAAAATAACACTGGTATGCATCAATTTTCCTGTCAAGGGTTTTGTAAGTGATTCTTATAGGGTTTTCCTGCTGATTTCGAATCTGCAATCCGTTTTTCTGAATCAGCTCAGGTTATTCGGCTATGGCCTTATAAGTAAAATAGAATTTTTCGTGATTTTGTCAAAGCGGAATTGGAACAGTAACATCTATCATCACTTGTTTCACTTGTATAATATCTTTTTTTACTTTTCAGGCATATAGATAAAATATTTCATAATGAATAGAGCGTGTAAAAATGATCCCAATAGATTCTGCTACATATGTGAGACGGTTACCATGCCAAATAACCAGTCCCAAATCACTAAATTTGTGAAGACAATGTATAGAGCATACTTTGGAATTAAGCTAGGGGACCAGGACAAAAATTTCGCCCCTCATATGTGCTGCAAGACGTGCATTGAAAATTTGAGAAGATGGAGCAAAGGCAGAGCGAAATCTTTGCCTTTTGGAATTCCCATGATTTGGAGAGAAGGAAAGGATCACGTGACAGATTGCTATTTCTGCATGACAAACCTCCAAGGTGGGCTTATAAATTTATTTTTCTTAAATATTTTGAAATCCTCGTATGAAACTTGACATAATATTCACCATAATGTAATATTCACCACAATGGTAATCATACATTTACATATACATATTGTTATAGAAAGTACATTTACACATACATATTGTTATACAAATTACATTTACATATACAATGATTGTATATTTTCTTTCTTTTTCATTCATATTGTCCCCGAAGGGACAATATGAATGAAAAAGAAAGAAAATATACAGACTCCATCGACCTATTTCATATCTTACAGACCGCAGCCTTCCCTCACGAGCCGCCACTGTCTGAATGCTTCTTCTATTTCATATGCAAGTTTTATATCCATGTATCTGTGTTTCTATTTTCAGGAGTTAACAAGAAGAATAAACACATTGTTGTATACCCTGACATTCCTTCTGCTATGAGACCTGTACCTTATGGTCCTGGAATTCCAATACCCGACCCACCTCAAACCCTGGACTTCGATGATTCTGATGATGAATCAATGACCAATGCCAATGACCAGTCCCAGTCGTATATACTGTACCTCAAAATACCGCTTCAAATGAGCCGAGGCCTCTCAACCAGGCCAAACTTAATGATCTTACCAGGGATTTAGGACTTTCCAAATTAGCTGCCGAGATCTTGGGCTCACGACTTCGAGAGGACAACTTGCTGGCTCCGGGAACAACATTCTCCTGGTATAGGAAACGAGAGGAAGAATTCCGCAAGTTTTTTGCAGTGCACGAAAATACCTCTTCCTTAGTGTACTGCTGCAATGTTGAGGGGCTAATCGAATCCTTGGGTCTGCCATATAACGCATCAGAATGGAGGCTATTTATAGACTCGTCTAAACGAAGTTTGAAAGCAGTACTTCTCAACATTGGGAATAGGGTTGCATCAGTCCCTGTAGCACATTCCGTACAACTTACTGAGAACTACGATAACTTGAAAATTTTACTGGATGCTCTCGTATACGACCAACATAACTGGAGGATCTGTGGAGATTTGAAGGTAATACTAATATCATAAGTAAACTATTGCTATTGACTATGTTGTTTTTCCAAAGGTTATTTGAGAGCGTATAAGAACACTTAACTTCCCCACAGAAGTGATACAGTCCAATGCATAGATTTTTTTATCTGATAGAACAAATTCTCTAAATTCTTTAAATATTTTCATTTTTTTTCAGATTGTGGCATTTGTATTGGGAATGCAAGGGGGATACACGAAATACCCATGTTTCCTCTGCAAATGGGATAGCCGAGCGGATGAGAAGCACTATGCACAGCGTGAATGGGCATCCAGAGAGAATTTTGAACCTGGGTCGCATAATGTGCTGGGCTTGATGAAAAATTTCATCAAATCAATGAATAAGGAGGGTTCAGCATTCCGATATCTCGAGAGTAAATTTCCTCATATATCTGATGCTAAACTAAATGCTGGGGTTTTTGATGGTCCTCAAATTCGAACTTTGATCAAGGATACTCAGTTCGAAAACGCAATGACTCCAACTGAGAAGAATGCATGGCAGGCATTCAAATCAGTTGTCACTGATTTTCTTGGCAAGCGTAGAAGTCCAGAATACGAGTCCGTTGTCGAAAACTTGATGGAAGCTTTCAAAGCTCATGGGTCGCGCATGTCCATAAAAATGCACTTTTTGTGGTCCCACTTGGACTATTTTCCTGAAAATTGCGGGGATTATAGTGAGGAACAGGGTGAACGATTTCACCAAGATATCAAAATAATGGAAGAGAGGTACCAGGGAAACTGGGATATCAATATGTTGGCGGACTATTGCTGGTGTTTGAAGCGAGACGTGCCCGAAGAAAAACACAGACGGAAAGCCAAAAAAACTTCATTCCTTCCTCAATAAACTTTTTTCCATATTCATTTTATGAATAAAAGTATTTATTCACAATGTTTTCATTTTTCACGAGTGTTCTTATAATATTACTCGTATCTACAGTGTTTAAGCTAAAAAAAATCAATAAATTTGGGGATAAAATTGGACTTATAATAAATGGCGAATAGAGAAAAAACCTGACCTGATTGAGGAAAACCAATGTCATTTTCGAATTCAGCATGGTCGAATTATATAATATGAGTTGAAAAAACCCTCACAGCAGACAAAAAAATCTCATATGCATACCAGTGTAATTATATACAAAACGACGGAGTATAATCATCAACATTTTAGTACAGGAAAAATATATACTGTATATACACAATTTTATTAAATTATTAAATATATTGAAAATAAAAAATAATATTAAATATATTGAAAATAAAAATAATAATATATAAAACAATGGAGTATATTCATCAACATATTAGTACAGGAAAAAAAGAATATATATATATATATATATATTATATATATATACATATATATATATACACACAATTAAATTAAATAAATATTCATAAAAATACTTTATGTTCTACTGCGCTTACCTAAAACACTAAACTCACACGTAATCGAGCCCACAGCCACATCACTATTGCTTTGCAGCACGCAGTAAATACGATTTAACATTATTTCACCGCTCAAGGCGTGCGGGCTCCTATACTCGATGTAAACGGCTTTCATATCGTTCAATACCTTTTTGTGGCCACTTTACATTCGATTGGCAAGTTATCTTTAAACACGGATAGAATACAATCAAAAGCACTCACAAAGAGGGTGTCGTTATCCATCCCATCATTATTAAATACAAGTTTATAAACACTCCTTTCTAATCGAAGGTTTTTTCTTACCGACCCGAGCATTTCAATCGTGAACTCTTCTTCACTCTGCATAGCGGAAATTGAAATAATCTTCCAAGTCGTAACGGCAGCTGCTCATTATATAGAGGTACATTTCTTCAGGGTGAACAGTGTAGGCGAGCTCTGCTCTGTACCGCTCAAGTCCTTTGTACCAAAGTTCGGGATATTTCAAAGAGTCTAAACCTTTTAAATAAGCATCGAGCTCTAGACCATTCTCGCCTTGTTCATTCCTACATTCGATAAGTCACTGGAGCAGAGCGGTGTATGCGTATTCAAGAATCGTGTCAAAATAAATCATATCCGTAACACGCCTGTCTAATATAGGCTTCAGCTTGCAGAATCCGACGATTTTAAATATTCTGTCGAGGATGAATCGGTTTCGCGTGGGGACAAGAGCTTTATTATCAGATGCATTCTTCCACATCAGTCGTATATCAATACATGGTTGATCATTATTTATACACAACGTACAAACAACGGCATATGAAGGGGCATCACTAATCTGTTCTCTTCTTGTACCTACACCTGCAGGTATTTTATAACGGTCCTCACCCCACTTCTCATCTATCATGAAGACTCTCTTCATCTCCGCAACACTTAAATAAATAACATTACGTTTACCAGAGTTTGCTTTCCTGCAAATCGTTTCAAGTACATAGTTAATAGTACCGGTTTCACGCTTTAACACGCGCAATAACTTCGTCACGGACACATCGTACACGGCATTGAGAATGCTTCTCAGAGGAAGTTCTATCGTATTCGAGGAGTGCACTTCCAGTCGGTTCAAGCTCTGAGATGACTGAACCACGGGTGGGAGAATCGGCTCGATGGAAGGAGCGAGTCACACCTTAAGCTGATGAAACGTGTACGGCGCTGTTCCGACGTGAATACTTGTATCGCATTATACTGGGTGGGTGTTTTGAGAAATTTTCCGACGCATGAAGCAATATCGGTTTTAATGTTTTATCGCTCCCACTCCCCAGAATACGCACCAGACATTTTCCCATAGGAGGAATTTCACGAACTAAGCACATTTTATTTACAAACCGATGCACTTTGAGAGAAACATGTTACCATATTTATCCTTTTTGTTTAACAATCGATACTCGTCTATAAATTCTATCAAAAACTCACACAGGCCTTTAGCCACAACCTCAGTGCGAACCTCGTCATTATATATATGAATGTATGGTAAAAGTACTTTACAGTGTCCATGATGACAAGGTTTACATTCTCAGCCACAGGGTACGCGTACTCGGTATGGTGCAGCATGACATAATACCGCATCTCACACCAATCATCAACAAGAAACATTATCCATATCCGTTGCTGCTCTTCTGCATGCGTTGTTTCTTTCACCTCACGGTATATGTACGCTTTTATAAGGTTTAGCCCTACAACGTGAAATCCGGCAATACTCTCGCCAGAATACCCATAGAGTATTTGAAAATCTTGTTCCCTCGCGCGATTCAATGTATCCTTAAAAGTCTCAAAGGAGGTGGGGTAGGCAGTCTTTCAGTATTAACCACATCTTCCGACTTTACCAGATACCACTTCATAAACGTCGGACATGCAATATCAAAAGTAGCCATCGCTATATTTCGTCTACGTGAGAAAATACGCGTCTGAGCTCCAGGGTTTGCAGCGGCCAACTGAGCACGCAGGGATAGAGATATGCTCAAGTAGTGGCAGGAGTCACGTGACCGATCTTACAGTGGGTGGAGCTTAGGATTGTACACACGCACGCACGCAAAGGAGAAAATGAAACCCTAATTGAAACAAATATACTTAATAAATAAACATATCGTTAACATTACATATATATATATATATATATATATATATATATATATATATATATATATATATAAACAATCAAGGATTAAGGTATCCAAAGGGTACGGTATCATAGGTACCAGGCACCTGGTAACGTTTCCTATAGGTGTTACGGCATACCTTCGTGCCCCTAAGTTCCTTCACACCACCCAGTTTCTCTGCCCGAAAATTGTGGGTCCCCACAGTCAGTTGGGGCTGATGGTTGCCCTCATCTTCCAAGCACACTAGATCCTTCAACGAGTCAAAGTTAACGATATACCGGGTGTCCCATTTGAAATGAAACAACTTTGAAACTGTAATTTTTAAAATATTAATGTGAGAATGTTGAAACTTTACCAGTTACTACACCATATGCATAAAGTTTTGTCGTAATGTTTTTTGTTTGTTTCAGATTGAATATGTTTACCCCCAAAGAAAAAGCGAAATGTGTGTTATGGATGGCTGAGTTGAAGTCCTCTACTCTGGTGCAACGGCGATTCCGTACAACCTTTCACATGGAACCACCCACCAGAAGAGACCTATATGCATGGACCAAGAAATTTGAGGAGACTGGCAGTGTTCTAAAGGAACACTCTGGAGGGCGAACAAGATCAGAAGATGTTGAACGAATACGCGGCGCCTTTGGTAGTAGCCCGAGAATGTCCATCCTTCGTGCCACCTTCGAACTGCAGATTCCTCGTTCAACTGTGCATCACAGAAGCGGTGGAATCTGTAACCCCTGAGATGCTAGGCAACGTGTGGAGGGAAATTGAGTACCGTTGCGACCTGGTCCGTGCCACAAATGGTGCACATATTGAATGCATACAATAAAGAACTCTAATATATCTAAATGTTATAATTCACATAATCATATGAAACTCTATGACATTTACTATGTACTCTGTGAATATTACATTGTTTTCATCATTCAGTAAAAAATTATAAGGTTCAAAGTTGTTTCATTTCGAAAGGGACATACGTTATTTCATATCCTCCCCCACCCTCACCCGTACCCCATACATTTTTGGCCCTGTTGATACAAATGAGTCAGCGTATGCACCATCACCATACTCATCCTTGATCTCGTCAGTCAACTCTCCGAAGAATTCCCAAAAAGCAGGCATGTATTCACCCTCCCTCACTGTGAATATTACGCTATCTGTGCCGGCGTACAGCACCCTCTGCCCAAGAGAGTGCAGTAGTCCGCAAAGCTTGATGCGGGCGTAGGCCGTTGTGAAGCTGGCTCCACGTATGTTTGTAACCCGAGAGGTATCTTTGGCCAGTTCGGTGATGTTGTACTTTATTATGTAAGTATTACCTACATTCACGATCTCCATAATCTCTTTATCGGGAGCGTTGGCATAATCCCAGACTTCACTATAACTTTGTGCCAAATGAACGTTCCCTTTGCCAGTATTCTGCGCAAATTTCCCCCAAAGACTGTTTAGCTACAACTTTGCACTAAAGCGCTTTCCATGATTGTTAACAAGTTGGGAACCGTCAGGCTGTATACCTTCATGGGCACGGTAACGCTGAATATAAGCCGTTTTTTCATCTTCGGTATCAACTCCTCGCGGATACCCTGATGCTTGTACGTTATCCTTCAAAAAAGGGTTTATATATGGCGTGAAAAGGTTGGGTAGTTTCTGAAACCTCCACACCTCATATATCTTCAATATTCTGTATCCATGGCTAACGGCTAGGTCCAACTCAGGGCTTGTATATACACCTCTGATCTTACGCTGATTGATTGTATGAATACAATCCCCATTGTTCTCCTCTGCGCACTTCACGCACAGGGAAAACATGAGCTTGTGATCTATAACGACGGGTAAGATCGACATCCATAAATCGCGAGGGGGGAGCACGTCTACGAAAGAGAGTCCAAAGTAGCGCTCACTCAAGTTAGCTGAGAACTCCTCGATGGTTGGCATGGCAGGGGCCACTAGTTTTTCAGGTACACCTACGGAGCAAGGATTGTTCTTCATCACGTAGGGATATTAAGAACAGAAGTGGTAGTAATGGAGTTTCACGCCCTCCGTAGGCGGAAAGTATAGCTTGAATGGGTTTGTACGCCCTCGAAACAAGCTGTCACCGCATTTGAGGGGTTCCAACACCATTGAACCTTTGATGGCCCTTATTTCTTCACGGTACTGGCCATCTGTTTCCATCCGTGCATCATACTCATGCTCCCACACGATCTTGTGAGTGAACTAGGAGCCTATAAGTTGATCGCGGATACGGGTCCATGCGAAGCTGTCGGCGGAGGATCTTCCATGGAGGTCCCCTGTGAAGGTACACTCAGCGAGCGGGCATCCATGCCACCAGCAGCCGTTAAAGGAGTACACAGTCTTCTCATCAGTGGTTGTATCCTCACTTAGATCATCAACACAAAAACCACGACCATTGACTTTAATGGGTACTTCCCTCGTGTTGCGGGCGTGTTTTATATATACCCCGGTCTGTTGCTGTAGGTGTATGAGCCAGTAAATAGCCTTGTGCCCATAACTGCGGGGTTTGTTTCTGTGAATGACGGCTAAGGTGTCCTTAGGCATGAAGTTATTCTTGAACACCGTAAAACAAAATGAAGCGATCGTAGTTGCGACTTGCAGCGGATCGCATTTGAAAAGGGCTATGTACATCCTTCTAAAGTCCTGGAAACATACTCTAAGCACGCGCACATCATTCACGCAATAACGCTCACATTCATCAGCTATATTGTATGGACTAGTTTCATTAAAACTGTTGTAGTAGCGGTCAAAATCTTCACGCTCACTATCACTCCTGCTGGTGTAGTTAAAGTAATGTTTGGGGGGAGGCAGTTCTACGTAGTTTAAAGTTTCGTTAATTAGTTTACCTCTTTTCAAGGGGTCGCCTGTAAATATCTCCGATGACTCGTGTTCAAGCAACTCTTTATAAAGGAACTCTGTCAAATTTTGCTCCTTTATGAGCAAGAATATACAGTTATTTTTCTGAACTTGTCCACTAACTTGACAATATAGGATACAAAGAGTTTCACAGGGCTGTCGTGTGCATTCGTTTTAAAAACGTTTGTCCGTTTACCACATTTGTGACACTCATCACACTCGAGTCATCACAGATAGTCTGAATTACGAGTAAATGTGGAATAACCTCTTTGGTTTCAGCGTTCGTGTATGTTTTTATATCGTAGTACACGGTTATACAAGGGCTATTTTTAGGTTTAACATCTTTCATATAACATACATGCTTCAGTCAATCCGTCTTATATTTTTCATGACATGTAGAACAGTGAATTTCATCGCATTTATGCACAAACTTACTCCTGTTATCCATCATATGAAACATGCCACATTCACAGATTCTCATTTTCCTGCAAGAGCCAATTTATTTATGGAGTTCAAAGAATTTATTATTGAAAAATGTACGTCTACACACATTACAATCCCTCTTCTTAGCTTCAACTACACGACTTTCACATTTGGGGCTTTTACACTGCTCACATACCATGTAACAATCCTTACAATGTTTTACTATATCATCAGCAAACTCGAGACATCCCTTACACAGATCATGGTGCCTTCCATATTTTCGACTTTTATCATAACTAGCGCAGAGAGTCCTTATATTACGGATGGGGAGGTACGATGTTCCTGACAATGCTAAAATCAGTAGAGGTCTTGTACGATCTCACACAGCTTTTAAAAACATACACAGTTCTACGACGATCATCCATTCCAAATACAACTATATGAACATTTATTTCCTGCTCGACCCTTTTCAGCTCTTCAGGACCAATATTACACTCAAACTCAAGCTTACAATCTGAAGCCAGTTTATGGGCACGCTGCACAACCGTAGGTAGCCAGATATTATACGCGATTGTATTTAGAACAGTGAACATGTGAGCTAAGACTATTGCTATAAAGCCGCAACCACAATCGACGTTTAAATGCTTTCTGTAAATATATTGAGAATTGAAATTAAGAGCATAAGGTGTGGCACTATGACCAGCAACACGGAATATTTTGTCAATATCTACCATGAAGTTGTCCATATTGAAGGGTATTCTAATTTGAGAGGCCTGCATTATACGGCCCAAGATATATTCTATGTCTACAGCTGCCAAGCGTCTGAACGGTATTACTACCCAAAAATCATCTACATCCCCTTCATCTGACCCGAACCTGAAGGACAACCTCGTCCGGACTTCACATTCGTCGAGGTTCTGAAGAGCAAACTCCACACTACGTTCAACTACGCGTCGCAGTCCAACACCGTTGGTATACAGGGATCCAGGGTCAACCGTGAACACCTACCGATTTCTAGTCAGGGCAGGGGTGGGGGTAGCGGTGCGCACCACTCGAATGTTATACCTTCCTCCACAGCACGAGAAGCTGCTGCTGTTGGTGTGGAGGAAGTACCCGGAATTGAACAGGAATTTAGGGGGTATATTTGAGAAAGGTACTATTGTGGGGGGTTGGGTCGTTAGACGTAGAGTGTTGGTGCTTTATTATTGGGGGTCTAACAACCGGCGCAATCCTGGCACGCTTTATACCTGATGTGGAGGGTTCTTCATCATACTTCCGCTTTGAATTGTCGCGTGCTACAGGTATCGCTGGTGAGGGTTCGTCAGCGGGAGTGGAGTCTGTAGCTACACGGTCAGCGGGGTCATCTGTAATATCGATGATGAGGGGGGCTGTACATCGCCGTCATTCACGGTTCTGTGGAAGAAAAAACAAGAATATAAGGAGCAGCACTTAAATTTTGTTATATTTTGTAAATGACCCACTTCGGGGTGTGACTTGTTAGAGATTGAATCTGTATAAAAATTCAGGTTCACAAGCCCATCCACATGTATTATATCTGGCCGTACAGGATGTAGTAAAACTGTGTTTATGCTTAAAATCATTAAAGATAAGGGGGAGATGTTCTCAAAATTTGTGCATAAAGTAATATGGTGCTATTCGACGTATCAATGAGTGTTCAACAAGTACCAAGATGATATTTTGTTTCACAAAGGTATATATGACGTTAATTTGCTAAAGGGTAATGAGCATACAGTCATTGTAATTGAAGATCTCATGTTGGAAATGGATAAAACAAAACGTTTGCCGAGACATTTATAGTGTTCTCCCAGCATCTTAACATAAGCGTATTCTTCATCAATCAGAATCTATTTTTCAAAAATAGATACATGCGCGATGTGTCGTTAAATACACAATATCTAGTCTTATTCGCGCAGTGTAGAGATGTGTCACAAATTGGGGTATAAGCCAATCAAATGTTCCCGAATCAGCGTAAGGAGTTTTTGGTGGTTTATAAAGAAGCCACATGTCAGCGTTACGGATATTTGCTTTGTGACCTTCACCCGCGAAACACGTTTAGGGTGCTTCTAAGAACGAATATATTCCCAAACGAGCCTGAAACGGTGTATATTCCAGAATGACAAATAGGTTGAAGAAATATCGTGAATTAATAAAAATCTATCAACGATTGCCCCGGCCACTGCAACACATGTTAAAAATATCGACTCCGACTTTTTAAAATGTATCTGTGAAATGTTATAAATTGTAATGTGCCAATGAAACCCCCACAGAAGGCTCGCTTACGTCGTTACAAGAACATAATACGTGTGCTCGCTCGTAAAAGTCAAACCGTGGGGAAGAAAAAGCGAATTATTGTACAAAGAGGGGGATCATTCCTCCCCATCTTATTTTCAGTTTTGGGGCCTTTACTGACTAGATTAATATAATGAAGAAAGTGGTAGTGATTCCACACGAGGTGTATGCTTCATTGCAAAGTTCAAAGATTCCAGACACGGTTCTAGAACCACGTAAAAGTAGGCTTAAAAGAATGGAAAGCGAATTGTTAGACCTATTAAACAGTGAAAAGTCACCTGATGAGAAAAGGATCTTGTACCAAGAGGCTCTGCAGAAATTTCTTCATGAGTACGAAGATTATATGAATCCGACAGAGTTCCCCGTGGTTATTAGGCACAGCGCGAGCAACGCTGAGCATGGCGACATAGGACCTATTAAAGCAAGACTACAACAAATAAATGTCCCCAAAACAATGATAAGAAATCTGAATAGGTTAAAAGACTTAGAGCAAGTCTCGCATGTGTCACAACTAAGTACACCATCACCCCCAACAGTAGCGTCTCTGAAGAGGAGAAAGAAGAGAACAAACGGCCAACCTTATCAACGTGTCTCTGAAATACGCAAATGGCTAACATATTAAGAAAACGCTATAATGACATTTCTATCCCCGCCCTATGGCGGCGTTAATAGAGTGTACAAAGGTGTTTACAATGATGGAGTAGGGAAAAAAGATGTTGAGAGGTTTTTGCAGGAGCAAGATGCTTATACACTTCATAAACCGGTGAGAAAAAGTTTTAAAACGGCCAAGACAACTGCGGCTTCGATTGACGCTATTTGGCAAGCGGATTTAACAGATATGCAAAGATATTCTGTGCATAATGACGACTACCGCTACATCCTATTTATAATAGATGTATCCTCTAGATATCTGTGGCTAATTCCTCTAAAAAATAAATCGCCTGAAACAGTTGCTAAAGCTACCAAAACGTTGATGTGGGAAGAAGAAAGGGTTCCTTGCTATTTTTGTACGGATATGGGGAAAGAATTTATAGGCCGCGCTTTTCAGAACATGCTGACAGAGTTTAATATCAGTTACTACACTAGCAGTTCTATACACAAGGCCTCTTTAGCTGAAAGAGTTCAACGTACCATAAAGGAACGCATGCATCGCTATTTTACACATAAAAACACATACAGATATATAAATGTTCTGGGGTCATTGGCATCGTCATACAACCGTTCAAACCACCATAGGATTGGTACAACACCTAATAAAGTTTCAGAAAGAGGTACGCGCAAAGAGGTGAGAAGAGATGGAGCACCGTCATCACTCTACACGTTTCAAAATCAGTGATTATGTAAGGCTATCACGTTCGGGAAATAAATTCGCGAGGGGATTTTAGCAAGGATGGACACGTGAGATTTTTAAAGTCAGTGCTATGAGACCTAAAGGAGGGATAATGATGTATTACGTTGAAGATTTGAATGGGGAAGAAATCGCAGGAGGCTTTTACCACGAGGAGTTGCAGAAAGTTACATTTAATTTAGGAAAATGTGTTTAAATTTGAAAAAATTTTAGGCAGCAAAGGTTCAGGAAAGAGAAAAATGTACCTGGTCAAATGGCTAGGGTACCCAGAAAGCTTCAACCCCTATATAAAAACTGCTGCAATAATGAAGCTTAAATAGTATGCAACATGGCGCCTCACGAATTCTATGTCACACTCCCATCCTCTTCTTCTCTGTCTGTACATCCTAACAACACCCTGGCTAACTTTATAACAGAACTCCATGGGCCCATTGAGTTGGAACGTGATTCGTACGAAGTTGGTGTTAGTGAATTCTAGCTAGCCACCAAATTTTTAACTCTTGAAAATGAGCAGATCATATTTCTGGTCCTTAGAAGAATCGATGAGTGTGAAAAATTAGGCATAACCTTAGACAACACTATGCGATCAGTGCTGTTCGGTGAGGTACAGTACTATAGTCCAAATTTAACACTAGGACTCGGTCATTATGAAACAGCCATGGACATTGTGACGGGGTTAAATAAGAGTCTTGAAAAGTCGTACCTGACAAACGATTTACTTTTTGAAGTAAACATAGACACGCCTGCACGCACGCTGAAGTTAAAATTAACGCTTAGTAGAAATATTAAAGACAAAGAGCTGCTCACAATTGTTGCCGAGGGGTCGATATGGTGCAGCCCTCCACAGAGATTCCTTTCACGAGGCACAACATGACTTGTTCAGCTTAATGTATCAGTTGAAATTGGAGAAATTGGGTGAAAGCTACCCATGCCCAGACATGTGCTATATTTACAGCAATATCTTGGGGCATCAATTTGTTGGGTACACCCAGGCGCGCCTGCTGCGCATTGTACACACTCCCAACCATAGAGGGAAGAGTTTGAGCATTACATATGACAAGCCCCATTCGGTGATGAGAGCTTAACTTTGAAGCTATACTTTCGTCGCCTTCAGTTATAATGACCCGAAGGCCTTTCACAGTCTATCGAGGGGCGAGATATCAACATGGGAGTGGGCTCGTATACATTTTTTCAATCATACTACGCACGGCTGTCCCATTGTTGAAGAGTGGGGCTAGATATCTCGGGAGGAAGGAGTTACAATCAGGTTTTAACGCGGTAGAAGACAAAATGGGTGGAACTAAACCTAAAGAAGCTCTAAAAAAACCATTTAAAACGTACACGGGACGAAATGATCAAAGATGCAAAGAGAAAAATGCGTGATGATGTAAAGAAGAAGAAGAGGGCTGTCAGGAAGAGGGGGTTACCACCACGTGGTGCTAAACATAAAAGGACATCAAAAAAGAAGTGTTCTAAGTGTATGAAGCCTATTGCTGATCATTTTTTTAACTGATATAAGCTGAGGACACTACTCTCACGAATCATAGGCTAATTACTACTTGTCGTGAGAGGTGGCACTATTTCTGACTCGTCATGGCGTGTCTCACCCATCCGTGTAGCTCACAATGCTGTAAATCGGAACTGTCCCTCTTTGATATGCCCCCTACGCAGGATTCTATTGAGCATAGCGTCTTTATTACAATTAAACCATTGAGTGCCCCCATAGAATTCGTGATACCCAGCACAGGCCCATACTTTTTTGATCCAAGCTGCATGCACATGAATGCTAAACTGCGTATAGCCCATTCAGATGGATCGGACTGCGATGATAGTTACTCTGTATACCCTGAAACCAACTTTCTACACTCCATATTCAGCCAGTGTGAGGTGTATTTAAATCAGGTTAACATCTCGGCAGGAACGGGTTATTATCACCTATGATCCTCTCGGGAAAATGTCTTCAACTTTTCAAAAGAGGCGAAGGACACCTTTTTAACTGCCGAGGGCTATTATCAGACTAAAGACGAAAGTAGTATAAAGGATAAATTTAAAAATTCTAAAAAAAAGATATACGAATGTTTTGAACGTCTTCATACAGACTTCACGTTCCAGGAGAAACTGCTCATGAATGGCGTTGACATGAAGCTAAAACTCAACCGTACGAATCCTGAGATCTACATAAATCTTGGACCTGATCAAGAAGAGGGCGCAAAACCCGTTGTGATTCACATCATGGAAACATATCTGCGCGTACGTCGAGTGAAATTAAGTTCCCCGAAATATGTAGAAATTGAAAAAAAATTTAATACACGCAAAAGTAAAATACCCAATTAGCAGAGTACAGATACAAGCTACAAGCTATACACAGTGCCCGCCGGGTTGGCCTCGAAGCAGCTAGAAAACGTGGCCCTGGGAGTTCTGCCTAAAAGGATATTAATTGGAATGCAGGATCACGCTTCGACGAATGGAAAATATAAAAAGAGCGCCCTTAAATTCGAGAATTTCGGCCTTAAAAATATAACTATACGTAAATGGCGTTGCATTTGGCTGGAATATGGTTACGGACTACTCATTAGACGCGGTGTTCCCGCTCTGCGCGAGAGCTTATAGTAATCTGGCCCATATTGCCGGTGGCTGTGACGAGCTTGGGTTTGACGTAACGCAGAAAGAATTTCTAGAAACAATTTAACCTTTACTCATTTGATATTTCCCCGACTTTTCTGCTAGTGTAAATACACACTTAAGTCCACAACAAAGCGGGAACATCTCAGTCAGATTGGAATTCTCCAACTCTATAGAGGCGCCTATTAGTGTATTAGTGTACCTCGAATCACAAGCTCTAATAGAAATTGACCGCTTCCGGAACGTATTCAATGACTTTTAAAATGGATGCAAATACACTTCAAAGAGTAATGAATAGTGACCGAATCACACGCTCCAAATTTATCGTTGTGTTTGCAAAGAATGAAACATTGAAATTGCCAACTACGAGAGATTGGTATAGCCTTTTCGTGAACACAGATGTTATTGGTAGTGGGAGGATTCATTGGCTTGCAATCTATTTTAAAATAGGGAAAGAATGTACTATTTTGATTCACTCGGCACTCAGCCTTGGAGTGACCCTGTGGTTGTACAATTTATCGAACAGCTACATGTCCCTGAAATTGTCTGGAATCCTTACCGTTTCCAAGGATATTTTAGTAATACTTGTGGCATGTACTGTCTTTCATTTCTCCTGCACATGTCACGTGGGAAGGGATTTATACATTTTTTAACAGTATTCGATTTGTACGACACTGAGATGAATGATGAACGGGTATGCAGGCAGATAAAAAAAGGTTCCCATTTGTACGCACTCGTTGTATTGTGTAAAGTTTTACGTGTTTATATATATATTTGTAATTATATTGTGTAAAGTTTTACGTGTATACATATATAATTATAACTGTAAAATGTCTCCATTAATGTTAGTCTTATTTAACGGACGCTAGTTCTGTAAGCCGAATTGTACTAAAACATGCTGTCTACCATTTAATAAATTGAATGAAAATATATTGTTTTGTTCTTAACCACAAAAAAAACTTACACTAGCTCCTCAATGACCTGGCATTCGTTGGACTGAATGTTAGCCAATACCTCGACCTCGTTATTCAGGTCACTGGGTTGGCTCCGTGGTAAAGCCTCCAAAACATTTATTTGCCTTTCATCAAAACTGTCGCGAAAAGTAGCCATAACACGATCAACTTCTGCATCGGTCCTTTAAGGAGAAATTAACATGATTAGTTCATACTGAATCTTTTCACAGAATGGACAATAATTTAAAAAACAGATTGAATCTAGCTTAAATCAGTTCAAATCGGATTTGCCTCTTTACTTGCGTAGCTTCACACACAAACTCTGTTTATATTACCGCATATATTGACCGTTAATCACAAAGACACGTCCCCTTACATTCAATACAATTGTCTGGAGTTAGCTAGAATAACAAGAAAAATAATACGCAAGAAAATATTAAACCGAATTAGTTAATCCGAAAACCGGGTGATAAATAGAGAGCGAACGTTATGATGTTATCTACGACATAAATTAACGCGGTACAGATCGTAAATGTCAAATTTTAAAACAAAACGTTCCGACTAGCATTAATAAATAGACGCCCATATAAAGAAAAGAGCATCTACATTTCAAAAGTTTAAAGCGATGAGATCTGTTCCCGATTTCCAATTTTTAAAAGTTATTTTAGATGGATGTAAATCCCTTCATATATATATATTGTCACAGTTGAGGCAATAAATAGATATATGAGGGAAGTACATTCGCCATAAAACAGGAAAATAGGTTTTAAAAAAATTAACTGGCCGTGATGGAGAGAACTGTTGTACCATAAACATCTGTTTACGACCTTACCTGTAATATATATATATGGGGGATTTACCAACATTGGAAATTAAAATTAGAAATCGGGAACAGATCGCATCGCTTTAAACTTTATGGTATCCAGAGATCGCTTATGATAAATATCCATTTATTGCCTCAACTGTGACAATATATATATGACGGGATTTACACCCATCTAAAATAACTTTTAAAAAAAATTAACTGGCAGTGACGGGGAGATCGTATCGGTTTAAAGTTTATAGCCAAAGTTTATTACCTGTGATAATATATATATATATATATATATTAATACATATATATATGTGTGTGTGTGTGTGTGTGTGTGTGCCCAAAAGTATCCCGCCTTAAACTTTAGAATGAGACATGCGATTGTATACGCTTCTTGTACTACTTAGTAATTTTTTATAGTTTTCAGAATTTTTTAGAAGAACTTTTTCCCGGAACTGTACATATAGAGGCTTTCCTTTGGTTAATCTTTCGTTAGCTTCCACCCGATTTGTTCATTCTGACGAAGGTCAAGCTTGTCACTCCACCTTAGACCTACTGTTTAACGCGGAATCCAGCAGTCCCAGCGTCTTAACCACTAGGATACCCGGGGTTCCCATTTATTTACCAACCATTTGTGTGGAAGGATGAACGTTTGCTGCGCACCGTTGCCGTCACCGGGTCTCGAACCCGATGCATATAATCTGTAAACGTGCATATAGTTGCGTGTGTAATAATAGGGGCTTTTTGGGCGCATAGTCGGGAGTGTACGTTCGTTTGTGTGCGTTTCTTGGCTGTCCTAACGTTGTATACACTGTACCAACTGGCTGATAATGCCTGGAGGCACTGGCTTCTACGCCAACTGGCGGATTAGGATCTTATAAGAGAGCGGGCGCTCGGCTGAACTCTCAATATGCGCTTGGCAGGAGCCAGGTGAACACTCCTCTCTCCTCCTATCTCTCTTTGGTTAGGTATACCCCTTTGAGGGGTGAGGCCGTCCCAACTTATCCCCCAAAGAGTCAGGTGGACGCCCGCCAGCTTGTTGGGGGAGTTCCCCTCCCCCCTTTATTTTTTTGGCGCCCTGGGTTTTGGCACTGGGCGGGGGGGTCTTGCGACAAGGGGGAGGGGGTTGGCAATGGGGTTGGCACTGGCGCTCATTGCAACATTTGCATTAACATTGCACTCTAACCTTTCAAGGCCATACTACTGACTGCTAAATTCCATGATAAATATACACAGGTGTTCATGACAATATAATACGACATATAACGTCTTATTAGGTACCATTAATAGTTAGCATTTATAGCAATTCATCCACGAAAGTGGGGGGATCAACTACTAGGTTGTCCCCCCTTTGTAAAAAGTGAGGGGGACATGTCCCCTGCGTCCCCCCTCGCAATCGACGACCATGACTAGGCTAATGTTAGGTTAGGTTAAATTAGATTAGGAAATATTAGATATTTCAAATTCGGCGCCTTTACTGCGAATGAGAATGACTGACATTGTTTTTCTAAATAAAGAAACTTTTCCCAACTGTGGATTTTCCATTTTATGCATTTTCATTCGAGGACCGTCGACGGGAATGGAAATGACATTCAGTCGGAAGTAATCGTATAAAAGGGAATCGATGGATTATTCACTCAAAAACTCCTTTCTTTAATTTAAACAAAAAAGAAAGTTTGGATTTTAAGCTACCAAAACACTGTGCTCAAAATCAGGCCCAGTTTAGTTAAAATTGAACTAAATAAATGTTACTTGAAAACGTTTGACTTCATGTGGGAAATTTGAAAATGATTACTTCCAAGTAAATATAATCTTTTACGTGTTTAATCTAACAAATTTAAATTCAAGTAACATCATTTATTTAGTTCAAGTTTAACTGGGCCTCATAATTTTGAGCATATTATTTTCTTAGTCATAAAACCAAACTCCTTGAATTAAATACGTTTCTTTGGGAGAGAGGTAGTTGTTCTTTAACTGCCTTCGTAACAATAAAGGTCACGTGACGGAGGGGACCTGCAGCTTTACATACGATCCCACCCACTAGTCGCTAGTTCATGTGGACGCTTAACCTGGCTGATAAAGGGAAACGGCTTTTCGACGTGACCTCAATATAGCCTTTGTTTCGGGGTGCACGCTATAAACAATGCATGTACAGGCCACTGCAATAGACGCGCTCCACCCCTCCGAGATGTGGTAGAAACGGATGAGGAGGGGGAGGGAGTACAGGTAGCATCCGGTCACAGCGAGAGGTGAATATCGTGTGTGTGTGTGTGTGTGTGAATACTCCCATACTTTGCTTTTTATCCTTGAAATACTGCTCTATATACTGTTATCACATATGCTTTCCATCAGTTTTTAATGCACCGTATAAAATAAATAATATTCTTAAATAGAGAAAAGAGTAATATGATTAATGATTGTAACACAAAGCATGTAACAGTAATACTGTTGCAATCGACTAAAATTTATACAGAAAAGGAAAGGGACACTTTTTGCATCAGTAAAAAAAAAAAATCACGACTATCTCAGTTATTATGGTATACCTAAATATAAGAAATGGGTTAAAGTATGATAATGACGTAACTTGGATGGCCCAATCCAGACATTACAAGGTATGCCCGCCAACACATATATGAAGTGGCAAGGAGTAGACACGTGTCCTGCAACGTGTGGGGATGGGTGCACCTGTACGGCATTGAAGAGCTGGTAGAAATTAACGGGAGGTTTACAGCCGACCAGTATTTAGAGATACTGGAGGAGGTGATGCTGCCAACCTAAAGGATACGCTTTGTCCCATCTTGAGCGGATTATATTTATGCAGGTAAGTAATACAACTAAATTATTTTCATTGCACAGAATATGCTTTCAAGAAAATGACTTAATTAAGGCCAAGCAGTGTATATTTTAATATATCATAATATGATTAAAGGAGGACATTAGTAAATGTAGTTTTAGTTGTAATTTTAAATGTATCTTTATTTTTATTTATTTATTTATTTATCTATTTTTGCGTCATCTTAAAGCAACTTCAAAAAAGTATGGATGAAATATGAACTCTCAAGTTTTGCTAGTTTCTTTTTACAGGATAATTGCCCTGTTTATACTATCAGGATCATCAGACGGTGGTTTCAGGAAGAAGATGTCGAGTTGCTGAACTGGCCCACCAAGGGGTGTGACCTAAACCCCATTGAAAATGTGTGGGCAAATATGGTTAACGTTTGGGAGCCTGGGCAGGAGCGGACATCTCGGAACCTGCTGCAACACACCATGGCAGAGTGGGAACTTTTCCGCACGAACTCACAAGTCATCTACAGTCACGTCATTAATAAAAATGGAGGAGGGACCAAGTATTTAGTAACTGTGTATAATGATGTTATGGTTGTGATGGAGTAAATATATATTTATTTACTTGAACAATTGTCAGTTCCCTATAATTTGACCATTATGTTTTGTATGTTCTTAAGAAAATCCCTAAATTCATTTGATTCATGTTTATTTTTGTAATAAAAAATGAACTATGTTATCACTATCTCTCTATGGATAGACCTTTTTATGGATAATCATTTGTTGATGATGCATGGACTTCAACAGAAATGTTATTGCCTAGACGAAAAGTCGATACTACAACTTATTTTACACGTTAAATAACATGCCCACATCAAAATCCTATGACTGAAAGTTTTTAAAGTATTCCACATTTGTGAAATAACCCAACTACTCTATTCCCTAAATTTAGGAATAACGCATGAATAAAATACATAGTCATCCTAGCATTACCACCAAAACTACAGTTTATTCAGTCATTGGTTTTAAAAAAATAAAAGTATTACTATGACAACACCTGAGAGTGGGATGAGGAGAGGGAGGGAGTGAGGGTGGGGGAGAAGGAGCGACTGCGTTTTTTTCACATCTCAGAGAGGGCTACACAGGGGTAGAACGCGACTATTGCAGGGGACTATACAATCCAATAACATTTCTGTAAAGATATCAGTGTTGAAAATATTATGAAGTAATTTAATAAATAAATATTTTTAAGGGAACTCATAGATATATTTTCGTTACATATTTTGCTTCTACTTCATTTACTGAAACGCTCAGTAACTAATATTATGAAAAGAAAATAAACATTCTTCAGAATAAATATTTTACAACATTCTGAACTGAGGTTAGTTACCAAAGGAAAATAACCAGACCAGTCGCATGCGAGAAGGCTACAGGGGCTGAAAAAGAGAAGAAAGTAATTTTTTCCTCTATCAAGCACCGGCAAGAAAAAGGTATTAGATATTGGTAAGGAGTCAATAGCAGACCTTCCCGGGAGGGATTTTCAAAAGAGTTTTAAGACTTTGGTTGGCCTCACAACAAAAATCATATTATATATATATACACACGTGTGTGTGTGTGTGTGTGTGTGTGTGTGCGCGCGCGCGTGCATCTTCATCAAAAGTTGGCAAATACGGATTTCGATTCAAATATCTGAAAAATTACTCTGGGTTTGAGGATTACTGATTTAACTTATAGTTAAGAATTTCATTGGCTTAAAACTTTGTCTGGCTTCTTTTATGTATCTCTTTGTTCGTTATTTTTTATTTGACAAACTGATAAACCATGTATGGAGTCCAAGGAAATTGTCCACATTTTATCAGAACTTTAAATCCTTAAGGTGACCATACCTTATTTAAATTTTCTGTAATTAGGAATGAGTTTGTGTGTGGTTACAAAATTGTTCGAATCACTGAAAACTGTAAGGGCTGAAACTGAGAAAGATTTGAAAGTAAGGGAGTGCAACTTTAAATTATTTGCACTCCTCTTCAAGTACTGCATGCGAATGAGCTCACCAAACACATTTAAAGAAACTTTATTTTTTTTTATTATTCACAGTTAATATCACACTTAAAATATTTGATTTACGATATAACTGGTTAACTTTGGTTTTGCTGTCGTCCGAATTGTTCATTCTGATGAAGGTCAAGCTTGTCAATCCACCTTAGACCTACGGTTTAACGCGGAATCCGATTTGTCTATTTATGTTCTTTAACTTTTCTCTTATACACTTTTTTCCCATTCCTCACAGAAATTCGGAAAATTTGGTATTTCATGAAAAATACTTACAAAAAATAGGAGTTTTTATTGCTTTCGTTGATTGGTTAATGATAAGCATCATTCAGTGATTCAGTTTTCTTTTAGAAGCCCATAAAATAGCTGCATGCCTTTAAATATATTTGTTTATTGGGGCAGCTCTCCGCTAATTTAAGCTAGATACGAGCCATGCATATCTCGGCTTAAATTACCCAGAACTCCACGTGGAGGTGGCTGCTCTTTGAGTAAGACCCTAACCCACCCATCACAATAATTTAGAAAGCTTCTTATTCAGTTTTGTAGTCTTTCTTGGTTTCAAATGATTTCATTTTTGCTTGAGATGCAATTTTGGTTTTAACGTAGCCATCTCTCCTCTCACTTCCATAAACTGCTCTTACAAGTTTGATACTCATTTCTACTGCTTGTGTATGACAAGGGAATTGAAAGAGTTTTAATTTTTCTTCGCTAGTGTTTTCAGCTAATGATGTCGAATCCTCTTTGGTTAAGTGTTTTGTCAATGGTGACTCAAGCCTGATGGGACTATCTATCCAAAATATAATATCAGTGTAGTCAAGTGCATGGAAATTCAGCTTCGGTACACTCAATTCGCGAATGCTTTTCATTTTTTCAGCTTGAGATCTTGCTACTTCGATCCTTCGTATTGCCAATTTTCGAATGTTTGGCCGGTTATCAGTAATCATTGCAAGAAGAAGGTTCTCTTGATGCGCAAAGTAATCGTTACGAATAACTTTATCAACAATATCTCTAAGCTCCTTTGTTAGATATCTTGAATAAGCTACCATCTGCCACAGGTGACGAGGTCCATCATAGCACCAAGGTTTTGTCTTGATAGTGAACCACACTGGAGCATAAACTTTGACGATGTATTCTACGAGCATTTTTAAGCTATCCATCGGATTTTCACATCCCATGTAGAAACGCAGGATGCAGTTAGCAGCTAGTCAATCATCTGGATTGGACCATTGGCCCAGGTTGAAGATTTGCTAAGTCATTGCTGCAGTACCCAGAAGTAATAGCCTGAGAAGTTTTATAGAGGTTACAATTGATCTGTACTTAGATCATCAGAATCAGTAATTGGAAGAGGATTTCCTTCCACCGCTTCAAACTTAACTATTGGTTGGTCGACACATTTTAATGCTTTTCCAATTCGTCCTGACCTTTTTCGTGGACCATGGGAGGGCCCATCGAGGTGTTCTAACAAATGCCTCATTGGTAACTCATTAAGATGAAAGGGACAAATAAACCAGTGAAAGGGTTTGTTTAAGTTCTGCTCCAAATTTTTTAATATGCCTCCTTTTATTCCAGTATTGACTGCAGTGCGCATTGATATTTTTGCATCCCAAGAACTCAAAAATGGCTTTATAAATGCTTTTTGCTGTGCTCAATTCTGGAGATATGTGGCCTAAGTAAGTTGAGCCTGGTTCTTTCAAAAGGACAATATGCTCTTCCATAGTAATCCTAGAATGATACTTACTACCTTTTATTATCATAACGTTTGTTCGATCTTTTCTTCCATCAAAGTAGAGACCCATAACATGATCACTTGAATTGAAAGTTGAGGTATCTTCAGAGAGATCTTTTCTAATCTTGCTCCTTTCTCGTCTTATCTTGCTTCTGTCGATCACTGAAGAAGTATATTCACTACTGTTTAATTTTAAATCTTGAAACAGAGTAGATGCAAGAGCTGCCCCAGCAAGGTCAGATATTTCTCTTTGATCGCATTCTCTACCCACTGTTAGCAACCGCATTCTCATTTGTGAAGGTCCGGGATAAAGTAATGCCTTTGTCGTGAGTTTAAACGGCTCACTGCTTTCGTCCGTTTCGCTGGAACTTGACGAAACAGTTGCAGCAGTATCAAATTCTTTCATTCCTTTCGAGATCCGTGCTGTATATTCCTCATACTTTTGTGTAGCCTTTTTCTTTTTTTTTCCATCGCTTTGGTGACCACTTTATCTACGGATCCAATCATCATTTTTCGAGACGTTTGTTGGTCATTAAGGAAATCCCTTTCCAGAACAGGAACTTTTCGGTCTTTATCACAACGACATGTCAGGAAGTCTTCACTTTTACAAGAAGCTATATCAAAGAGCTTCAGTGAGTCAAGTTTAAATTTGTGAAGCAATGATTGATGGGATGCTTGGTCTTTCCACCCTTTGAATTGTTTCAAGACATCTTGATATTTTTCGTACAAACCTTGGATGCGCTGCGTTATGGTCTTATGATGGCTAGTTGGAATAGAAGCACGATACCATCCAGTCTTTACTTTTTGGGCAACGACTGTAGCAACATCATAAATTTTTGGATTAGCTTCTCCTGACTTAATTCTTTCCTGTCTAACATAAAGGAAACACTGAAGTATATCTTCGGGCGAAGGCAAATAAGTCCGTGAGAGATCCTTTGGTGGTCCAAAGATTGGATTCAGCTGTTGAGTATTCCTTGTCTTCCTTTTTTGCTGATTCATTCGCGGCCATGGAAGCCATGCCTAATTTTGCTTTGTGCGTCAGAATAGAATTAGACTATATTAGTGACTCTAAATGTTTTTAGCGAATCAGATTCAATATAAAATTTATCAAAGCAATCAAATAATCTGAAAAAGATATATAAATTATAATGGGACCTTTTCCAGTTTGTGTACCGTTTTTCATATAATATATTTTTGAGAATATTTTTGTTAAAACTAACGAAAATATCACGACTTAACCTAACCAATTATCAAGGGCGTACAGTTGATCTATTATTAATTACAACATTGTTTGTTTCTGGAACAGTATTTACTATTTACTAATAGATCAACTGTACGCTCTTGATAATTGGTTAGGTTAAGTCGTAATATTTTCGTTAGTTTTAACAAAAATATTCTGAAAAATAAATTATATGAAAAACGGTACATAAATTGGAAAAGGTCCTTATAATGTAATATAGTATAAATAAGAAACCCTAAATAATATAATTATGAAATAATTTAAATCTTTGAAAATCTAAACAAATGGAAAACTTAAAATGGTCCAAAAACATCTACTAAAGTTGAGAAACTCGACCAAAGATATAAAAATTCCTATTTTTCTTTAGTATTTTTCATGAAATACCAAATTTTTCAAATTTCTGTGAGAAATGGGAGAAAAGTGTATAAGGGAAAAGTTAAACAACATATATAGACAAATCAAATGAAACAAAAATGATCTTTCTAGCATAAACACAACGGAAGATAAACTTAAATCTTTGAATTTTTTCTTATTTTTTTATTTTTGGGGGGACCTGAAATGCAAAATATTTGGCCTCTTTGTGGCCCAGTGAAGTTGATGTCGCAGGTAGCCAATATTTTACAGATTATTTTTCGATACCACAGACTAACTTTTGGGTGCCCCTACAAAAATGAATTCTAAAAAAAGTTTTTTTCAC
Organism: Bathynomus jamesi; assembly: GCA_023014485.1. Lineage (NCBI taxonomy): Eukaryota > Metazoa > Arthropoda > Malacostraca > Isopoda > Cirolanidae > Bathynomus > Bathynomus jamesi. Next base: position 345,573 of record JAJOZX010002282.1, read on the forward strand.
TCCACCCAAATATACAGGGCGTCCCAAAATAATGTATACACACTTTAAATAATTATAAAGGCAGTGTTTATTAAAATACATTTCATTTTCAAAATGTAATAGAATCTACAGACATTATTTAATTGTTTTGTCAACGCCTGTTTTCAAACCGACGTCCGTTCTGGTCCAGGCACTGCTGATAACGCGAAGCAATGGAATCGCAAACATCACGAAACATTTCGTTTGGTATTTGTGTGCATTCTCGTTCAATGGCTGCTCTCAATTCAGCGACTGTTGCAGGTTTTATAGCGTAGACTTTGTCTTTTAAGTATCCCCATAAAAAAGTCTAGTGGTGTGAGGTCTGGTGAACGCGGAGGGTATTCTACGAAACCCCTTCGTCCAATCCACATCCACATCGTGCCAAGTACCACTCGCAATACTCCACTCTTCGGTCCGGATCATCTTCATTAATAGCATGGACTAATCTTGGAATGTAACTTTTCCATTGACAGCGCTTCAAAATGCGTTGGACAGACGATTCTGAAATTCCTACCTCACGACTCTCTTGCCGCACAGATTTTCTTGGACTTTGGTGATACGTTTCCAGTACTCTTTCTTGCTTTGTGGGGCTTGTCGATGTCCGTGGTCTTCCGGAACGCTTCTTGTGGACATTCTGAACAGTTCCATCGGCTTCAAACTTATCTCTAATTCGAGTGATGGTAAGTCGCGTTGGTGGATCTGTTTGAAACTCCCTCCTAAACTGTCTTTGCACTTCAACTGCGTTTTCACACTTCCAGTAGCATTTTAGAATGAATTTCCTTTGTTCAAAGCTTAGTCTGACTGCCATTATTAATTCTAATGGGTTTAACTTGGAAAGAAAGAAACATCAATTGAGCTATCAGCTGTTAAAGTGTGTATACATTTGTTTGGGACGCCCTGTATATATATATATACACCTTGCTAACCCTGTTAGGGTTCCGTGCGGCGGTCTTTCTTCACACGAAGGTCAAGTTGGTGGCTCCGCATCTAGGCCTGGCTTGGTGGAGGAACGAGTTGCTCTCTTGTGCTGTCCACAGTACATAGCCAGGTACACCCGGCTCATCTGGTACCGTCCTGAGCTAGGCATGTAATCTTCTCTTGAAGACTTCAACTTTGACCGCTGTAACGTTTCTGAGGTCTTTTAGAAGATAGTTGAAAATTGTTGGCCCCCTGACAACCAAGTTATTTTCCTTCAGAGTTGAGGAGGTCCCTTGTCGGGCCTTTAATTTGGGAACACTACACATTCTACCTTTCCTATTTTCCAGCGTTGTTTGGATGGTAATTAGGTTTACTTTTAGGTTTGGTACCAGTTTTTCGATCATTTTCCATATGTAGATTATGGTATACCTCTCTCTTCTTCTTCTTTCCAGATTTAGTTTACGTACAGTGTTCTCAGCAGGGGAATCAGTACTGTCTTGTCCCTCCTTTTGAACGTTCTTAGTACCTGTCCCGCGACTCTTTTTGCTTTGTTTATTGCTATCTGATTTTGTGTCTCGAATTTGGCATCATCGGTCATTATTACACCCAAGTCGACCGCTTTCGTGCTTCTCTGAATTTCTTGACTATCTGGGGCATAATATGCACTCTGTTTAAGTTCCTCATTTCTACCATATCTCGAGAGCTGAAATTTCTCGCTGTTAAATGATTGTTGTCTTCTGACCATTTGTATATTTTGTTCGTGTCCCTCTGCAAGGCCTCCACTTCGTTTGCATCGCAGATTTTTCTGCTGATCTTCGTATCGTCCGCAAAGGATGTTACTATACTGTTGCCGTTTACTCCACTCTCTATGTCTGTTAGCATGATAATGAACAGGAGTGGGGTCAGCACTGTACCTTGTGGTACTGAGCTGCGTACTTCTGATTCTGATGATGATACACCTTGAATTTTGACCACCTGTAGTCGTTTTCTGAGGAAGTTGTAGGTCCATTTTCCCACTTTGCCTGTTATTCCCATATGTTTCATTTTATGTGCTATTATACCATGATCGCATTTGTCGAAAGCTTTAACAAAATCCGTGTATATGACCATAGTTTTCATTGCCTTCAAGTGCATTTAGGACATTGTTATAATGCTCTATAAGTTGTGATAGGCATGATCTTCCTGATCGGAATCCGTACTGATTTTCGTTGAATCTTTCCAATTTCTCCAAGAAGTCATCGATTTTCTCTCTAACTATTCTTTCAAATATTTTGGTGAGGGGGGACGTCAAGGACACTGGTCTATAGTTCTTTGCTTGAGATCTATCCCTGCCTTTATATACAGGGACAATGTTTACTCTTTTCAAAATGCTCGGTATTTCCCCAGTGTCTAGGGATCTTCTCCATATCCAGTATAAGGGTGTATGTAGCTATTTCATTTTTACAGTTTTTAATTTAATTTACAGTTTTTTAATTAATTAATTAACTAATTAATATATATATATATATATATTATATATATATATATATATTGTGTGTGTGTGTGTGTGTGTGTGTGTGTTTTACATGAAAAAACCTTTATATTTGCAAGTTATTCAAAGTAAAGTAAATTCTTTGATTAAAATACTAATTATAGTGTTATTTGACATGGTTCATATGACATGAAATTACCATAGAAAAATTTATATCCAAATTTTCTGGAATATCACTTAAGTTAGAAAACAATTTAGTTAATATTTTTCAAGCAATGTTTTGTTTCACTGAATTTTTACAGTGTTCCTTTCTTCAGCTCGCATATTGCCCGTTTAACTTTCTCTAATTCACTGTTTTCCACTCCCTTTTATATATACACGTACTTCCACCCTCTTATATCTAAACTTGGCATACAGATATACAGTATGTCATTAACACAATTATACTCTCTCATATATTCATGCCGGTCATCTCTCATAAGTAAAGCAACACTCCCTCCATAAACAATTTCACACTTTCCATTCCTTCCCAGTATCATCATGCCCTTTCAGTTTCGTTTTGCGCAGTTCAAGTCAAAACGTCTGTCCCGACAAATCTCGGACACTTGCTCTTGTTTGCATCCTCATTTATACCTCTAATATTTGATATCCTACACAACCTCGCAAAAACTTCCGAGTGTAGAGTTGGCAGCACGTTGCCCAAGTTCGAGTCCCAAGTCCCGCATTCTTCGGGTGGTATTTTTCTAAAGATAAGCCCCCAACCCAATCTCAAACCTTGTTAGCCACAGGGAGGCGATGGATATAATCCCTTCCTTAGGAGTGTCCTAGAGCAGGATCCAGGGCTATTTATCTATTTCGGGGAGGCAGGAAGGTTTGATCAGTGATTCTTGTGAAAAAATATGTGTAGATTTCAGATCTGCAACTCTTACTTGCATAAACCTGTACGTTATTTGGGAATTTGTATGTGTTTAACGATGCGTTAAACTCCGATTTTCGTCCATCGGTTGCCACCCGAAGACAAGAAGTACTTATGAAATCAACTGCTCCCCAGTCTGTATCCAGTCTAATGTTATTTTTAAGACAAATAATTGCTCCAAAGACATTTATGAATGAGAATATCTCCATCAGAATCAGAGGTCCTCAGCTCAGTACCACAAGGAACAGTATTAGCTCCACTACTCTTTGTAATCATGCTAACTGATATAGATGAGGATGTTACCAGAGACAGAACAGTAACATCCTTTGCCGATGGCACAAAGATCAGTAGAAAAATAAGAAACGCAGAGGATATAGGATCTCTACAAACAGACATGAACAGAATCTACGAGTGAACGAAAGACAACAATATGAAGTTTAAGGTACGGAAAAAGGGAGGACCTAAATTCCATGGAATACTATATTCCCAAATGGACAGGAAATTCAGAAAAATTCTAAAGCAAAAGATTTAGGAGTTGTAATGACTGATGATGCGAAGTTTGAAACATAAAATAAGATAGTAAACAGAGCAAAAAGAATAACTGGCCAGATACTGAGAACCTTTAAACGAAGGGATAGGAATATAATGATTCCTCTACTGAAAACAGTGATCATACCCAAATTGGAATACTGATCGGTCCTAATATGCCCATATAAAAAAGAAGACATTAGACAGCTAGAAGGGATTCAGAGAAGCTTCACAGCCAAGATCAATGGGTGCAAAGGACTAAATTACTGGGAAAGTTTACGCGAATTAAACCTATATCCACTGGAAAGGAGAAGAGAGAGATACACCATTATTTACACTTAGAAAATAATGGAGAAACTAGTCCCTAATCTTACTCTTAACCCTGTAACTCCCCAAACAACAGTGGAAAGTAGAAAAGGAAGCCTGTGTCGTATTCCTAAATTAAAGGCGAGACATGGAACATCCTTAACTCTGATAGAAAATAGTTTTGTTATGAGAGGACCAGAACTGTTTAATCAGCTGCCCAAAGACCTAAGGAACACGAGTGGTGTTCCAGTGGACATCTTCAAAAGAAGATTAGACGCCTGGCTCAGAACAATCCCCGATGAGCCGGGCGTACCTGGCTATGTGAGGTGGAGAGTACAAGACATCACCTCACTATTTCACCCGGCCAACTCAAGAGGAGGGGCGACAAGCTTGACCTTCATGAAATGAGGAATCATCGCACGGAACATTTGAAAAGTTGAAAGGTTGTATCATACTATGAATATACATTTCCTATTATTTACCCTTTGGTTTTGATGGGGAATGAAGTGAAATATGCTTCAAAAGTGATAACATATGAAAAAATCACATGTTCCTTTTTATTACAACCAATAAAATATTTTTCGCTGTATTGGCATTCTTTACAAATATTCACTTGCTACATACAAATTCAGGACACAAATGGCATATACTGTAAAATTAGTGGCATATAGATGGCATATAGAATATAGTCGGAGCTGCATCCAACGTCACAAGTACCGAAGTTTTTTTAATCTTAATAATATTGAGAGATGAGTGTTGTTTTTATAAGTGCATATACAAGAGTCCATTTACCATATTCGGCATATTCATACCTGACTTAAACTACGGAAAGTTCAGAACAGTGGGGCATAGTATGTATTACATCATTTTATAGGTAATCAACATCTCTTTCCTCACTATCATCTGCAGAACACATCTGTGTCCTCGGCATCTACTTCCGAGTCACTGTCACAATCACAATGGACGTGATCCAATTGTCCTCCCAGCGTGGTTGAGATGACTGTACAGTTGAACCATATTGGACTGTACTGGCCCTCATGCAATGTCCATCTATATCCTCTGGCTTCAGCTGTGTCACATTTGTTAGCATTTTTCCACATTGAAGAAATGTAATTTGCCCTTAAGAAGTGCTGTCTCAGAGTGGACTGGCATAGTGGTAGAAAGCTGGGTTCTGTTCCTTTGATTTTCTACAGGGGTGTGTCTTTGTCACTTGCATTTGTTTATGAAGATATTGTAGCGAGCTGTGTTTACATCGTTTACTTTCTGATCATACAGCGCACATATGAAGCTCTCAAAGTTTTCTTGTTTCCAGGGATCAGTGTTGGCAATAAAACCATTTTTTTTAATGCCCAGCGACCCGGGTTTTTTCGTTTGTTCGTTTTTTAACCCGCATAAAGGTTGGGAAAACCTTTTTTTTAAATGTTATTAAATAATTAAACCACCGATTTTTTGCACAAACTAAATTATGGTTATGTCGGATGCTTGTGCATTTACAGTAATAAGATGAATGTTAAAGCAGTTATTAGAGTCATGGTTTTAGGCAAAGGGTACTACTGTAAACTAGTCTTCATTATCACTCCTCACACCTTAATTGCCCAATTTGAAAATGCTTCACAGGGGATCATCCCTCACACCTTAGCTCTATGACCCCCAACCCATAAACTGCACCACACACACAGACATCTACCTCCTCTCATTGCCTTTCAAATGGTATTTTATCACTGGTATAGAGGCGGGGCCACCAGCTTGACCTCCGTGTGAGGAGAGACCAACGCAAAACAACATAAGGTTCATCAGGTAAGGTAAGGTATGGTAATGTATATATTAGCAATGGCATATATTATCAATGGTATTATATATATTATCACTGGTATATATTAGCAACTGTATTGTATATATTATTTATCAATGGTATTGTATATATTATCACTGGTATATATTATCAGTGGTATATACTGTATATTATCAATGGTATATATTATCAATGGTATTGTATATATAATTTTTATCATAATATTCCTGCCAAAATTAAAATCCTCTGTTCACTGAAATACCACCGAGTTAATAATGATAAATTTAGCTTCAAATTAAATATAACTGCAATGTTTTATAGCATAAAAAAGGATTTTTAAAGGATAATAAAACACTTGAGCACATAGTACTGTATACAAGTTTATTAAAATATACCAATGTGCGTAAATGAAGTAATACAGTACATCCAAACTAAGAAAATATAAGAAAATACCAGAAACTTAGCTGAGGTTAAATTAAAATACAGAATTGCTGGAAGCCAACTGACCATGTAGCGTGGACTGTGAAATGTACAATACAAGTTCAAACAAGCTCATCATTTCACGTGCTTGAATATGTGAATTTCATACTATTGTTTTTTTGGGGGAGCTAATAATGTACTCAACTAAAAGTCAACTTTGTTGTCACTTTCCTTCATCTGATTTCTGTACCGGTAGTTAGATTTGATAACATTACGCCCCAGAAATAACACTCCAAAATGCACCAAAATACACAGTGATAACCCAATACTGGTCATTATACTATATATGCATGAGTAACCATGGAATGTTACCCCACTCTTTCGCTTTCAGTGAACAGGATTTTAATTTTGGCAGAAATATTGCTAAAAATAATATATGAAAAAGCCCACTAACGTGCGCAAAATACTGGTGTGGGGGGTTAAAAAATTTTTAAACCCGAGTAGGCAAAAACGGGTTACCCACTTTGGTGCCAACCCTGCCAGTGATACTCTTTCGCGTCCCAATTCCCCCAAAACAGCTTCGAAGTGATCATTCTTCTCCAAGGTCTCACCTTCTCCTAGCCCTTAAAGGCGAGAGCATAGTCACAACCTGACAGCGCATGAAGGCCAGGCAGTGCTGTACACAGAGGTTGTCCCAACACAATTGCCAAGCTGGTTACATCTATGTATTGCCTGGTATTGGTGCCTGAATGTCCAATATGCATGTGGAGATTGTAAGCATCATGTTGGCTTGCATGATACGGGAGAATGATGAGAATGTCAGTGTCATCTGCCCTCACCACGACACGAGTGTTCTCACCCCCATTCTGACTGTAAACGTAGTTGATGTTGCATGATTTGTGTGTCAGCTTCAACATGTTTGCTTTTGAGGAACCTGCACTCGTTCCTTGTCATACGCCCATCCTCCACCTTGTATTCATAACAGGTTTCGCCCACTCCATTTGACTGCCATTCCTGGGAAAGGAATTGGAGAAGTGCTGTCTTGAATGATGACGACGCCAGAGATCCAACAAAATCTCTTCGTCAACTTCGCTCAGGTCCTGCGATGTAAAAATTTAATAGGATAATACTCTTTTTCTCTCTTTTCTTGTTCAGTACCTTTTATTGATAGCTTGTCATAACGAACTGTGACGACGTGGATTTCTTGTGCGGGCAAGTTGCACGCCAGACTCAGGATGCCCTTTGGTATCCCATTGAATTTTGGAGACAGGCTGGTCAAACTCCGGATCAGGAATATAGTGTCAACAACATAAACTTGAGGATCTTCCGGAGGATTACTGTGAATTTTGCCTTCAGATTTCCTCATCATTGCAGACTTGGCCGTTTTAGTTATGGATCCATCCACGTTTACAAGAGAGAGTGGCACCGGTGTGAGTGGATAGTCAAAGATCGACCTCAGATTCACTTCTAAACTAACTGCAAGGTACAAGAGGCATCCAAAGAGATTCCGTGTTCCTTTCAGCTCAATGATCTTTTCCGTTTCTTCGTTTTGAACTTTTGCTGTCAGAGCATCACTGTAAAATTCTTTATTCTCCGTCGTTTGAGAGGAGCCTCAAACCGTGATTCTTGGGCAAAACATCCATCCCTGAATTCCTCATACCATCCTCCCCCAGTGTTGTTGATTTATGAGCGTTCATGTGCTACCTCTGGTGATACTACCTTCCCACTGCCAATGGAGTACAGCTCCTTGTTCTCAGTTTCATTACCATTATGGACGGGATCCATTGTGGCATCTATGGTGTGTATCAACTTCTTTATGTCCTGTGCGTCTCTCTTGATTCTTGAGATTTTCAGCTCTTGACTCATTAGTTCAGTGCTCACCATACCAGTTCTCTCCATAAAGATGCCAATAATTGCACTTCGAGCAGAACGTAGAAAGTTCCACCTCCTTCTGGCATTGATGTTTGCGTCAATGAAGCTATTCCAATGGGTCTGGATGCTGCGTCGACATTTATCTTCTGTTCTAGAGTAAGATCTACATCATTTCTGCAGAATTCTCTGTTTGACCGTGTGATGCTCAGTGCTCCTATCTCCAGTTGCTCGCGTAGTCCAGGGTGGCTGTCATCCATATTTAACAAATTCATGAGGTAGAGTGTCATCCATCGTGCGTAGTTGTGGCGTCTTGTTGGAAAATACAGTGGGAGCATCTTTTCCAGACCAAAGATAAAGGGGGCCAAATCGTTCATCCTGATAGCACGAGCAAACATTTGGTATATCTTCACCAAGTTGCAGTACTGTAGCCAGAAAGGAAGATGACCAAGAGTCAGAGAGATATGCAAGAAGATCCCTAGTAGAGCGTAGACTGCCATCCATCCAACTCTACTTGCATTAGAGAGTTGAACAGAAAAGGAATGAAAATGTTGGGTACTGCGTGCTCTCCTCAAAGGAAGAGGCATGCATTTGGAGAGTTCAGAAGAGCAGTGTCCGTTATAATAGCGAAAGTAAACAGAGAGTGAGGCAACATTCTGGCGAAGAGAGAGAGATTGAAGATTGATGAGACGAAATGCCTTTGATTCCACCGGGTTAAGTAGAGTTGTGTAAGTTGAACCACCCCACACATGAAAAGCGTACCACAAACAGTGGCGGACAAGACCCCTACACAGAGACAGCAACTGAATAGGGGTGAAGAAACTGCGGAGACGGTACAACACACCTAACCTATTAGAAGCCGTTTTGGGAAGAGAGTAGATGGGATCTTTCCAGGAAAGATTGCGAGAAAAGAAAACGCCAACAATGTTAAGAGAAGAGGAAGGATTTAGTTGTGTATTGTTGAGAGTAAGGGGATAGTTGTGTAAAAAATTGTGACGAGTAGACAGCGGAAGGAACTGAGTTTTTGATGCACTGAAAGCCACAAGGTTTTCTCTGTCCCAGTCAGAGATGGCAGAAAGATCAGAGGTCTGGAGTATACTAGCCGTCCTACCCGAAGCATGTAGTGACTGTTGAAAGAGATGCTTTGTGAAGCGGATGGAAAAGTGAAGAGTGGAATCATCGGCATAAGAGCGGATAGGACACGAAGTGCGACTTAGTAGATCATTGATAAATAAAAAGAAAGAGTGGGTGATAGGACAGAACCATGAGGAACACCACTGTTAAAACTTTAGGAGAAGAATAGTGGACAAACTCCAGCAAACGCTTTTGATGTGTCTGGCGCAATAGCAAAAGTTTCATTGAAATCCCGAAAGGAGGATGACCAAGAGTCAGAGATATGCAAGAAGATCGCCAGTCGAGCGTCCCTTGTGGAACACATACTGACGATCTGAAAGAAGATTGTGAGAAGGGAGGTGTTTAAGAATTTTCTTATTAAGGATAGATTAAAAAACTGTAGAAAGGCAAGAAATCAAAGCAATTTGACGATAGTTGGAGGGTTGAGAGCGGTCACCCTTCTTTGAGACAGGCTGAATTAAAGCGAACTTCCAGCAGGAAGGAAAAGTACCAGATGAAAGACAGACGAAAACGTTTGCCTAGGCAGGGTTTCAATACAGAATCACAGTTCTTGAGAAGAACAGGAGGAACATTATCAGAATCATACGCCTTCCCAGTGTTGAGCCCAGATAGGGCAGAAAAAACATCTTTGGAGGAGATTATAATTTCATACGTAATTAAGTCTGAGGGAGGAGGAGATGGATAAACAGCACCGGAATCGTCCAGGGTTGAGTTGGAGGCGAAAGTTTGAGTAAAGAGTTCAGCTTTATCATGGGAAGAGACGGCAACTGAGCCGTCGGAATGAAAAAGGGGAGGGAAAGGAAAAGGAGTAAAGTTGTTAGAGAGGTTCTTAGCTAGATGTCAGAAAGATCGAGAAGCTTTAGAATGGGATAGGTTTTCACATTTTTCTCGGATGAAGAAATATACAGTCTCTTGGGAATATACTTGACCCTGAAGTCACAGGTTGAACTGTTATACTCTTGCACTGCGATCGAACAGTTAGGTATGAACACTGCTGAGTGTGTCCTCTTGTGGTTTTTCACTATCATCAGATATGCTTTAAATCTTGAATGCTGTAAAGTTTTTGTAACAGCTGTAATAGTAAGGATGACTACTGCTATATTACTCCGGTAATTCATCGCACACCTCTTTGTAAGTGGAAAGATTTTGCATTGAATGCCTTTTCTTTACCTCGACCACTTTATTCCAGTGAGCATCATCAAATGCTATCAGGTCTCCAGAAACTCCATTTGCTCATAAGTCAGTATGCAAGATGCAATACTTTTCCGGTTTGGTAGTAATCTTTGCTGAAATCACCTGAAAAAAATTTCCATTAGTATTGTGACAACATTTATAGTCGTGTCATCATTGTGGCTACTTTATGTAAGTTATTTCTTATGACGTAGGATTAAATATTTAAGAAAAAAGCACATTATTATTGCTAGGACTAACCAGATTCAACATATCTGTCATAGAATTAAATAATTTGATAGTATATTCGCCATACAATGTGGTCGTTTTTGATGTTTTCGGCGTTGACGCATCGTTAAAAACATGCAAATTCCCAAATAATTTGCAAGTTTATGCAAGGAAGAGTTGCAAATCTGAAATCTACACATATTTTTACATAAGAATCAATGGTGAAACATTCTTGATTCTATAACATAGATAAATAGACCTGGCTCCTGGTCTATCCGTATGTAATTGCCGTTTACGACTCTTACTAGGAAAGTAAAAGATCATCTCTTAAGTCCGTATTCCAAGGGCAAGTAAAATAAGGGGAAGGCTGTTGCGTAGATTATATTACTAACCAATAATCACGACAATAAATTTAGATCCCGATTATAAATTATTTTTCTCATGTACTGCACGAATTGAATTTCTAATTTCATGGTTTAAACAAATTAATTAATTATAAAACCTTTTAACTCTTATATAATGGTAGAAACTTTACTTTAATTTTGAACTTTTACCTTCCTCTGAAGTTAACGCTAAATTTTTACTGTTTTCATAAGCTCCTTAGAATTGTCTCTTTACTCAGAGATGCAATTCATACTTTATACTTTGTCTTCATTTTCTTGTTACATTTCTTCATTATTATTCATATAAGAACTTACATCACGCTATTTGTCTTAAAGATCATGAAATTCCTCTCTCTCTCTCTCTCTCTCTGTATAACGGGTGGGGCACGGGAACCAAGTGTTTTTGGAATAATCAGGAAAATGATATTTATTTTTGTAAAGAAAATATATTGGTAGAACAACATTCGTAAGAACATAGCATTTCATGTCATAATAATCATGTACCGAAAATTATATCTGGCATATGATGTCCTTGGCCGTCGACGCATTGTTGAAGGCGTTTACGAAAATTGGCCTCCACTCTTCCCAGCAGGTCTCTGTTGATTTGGATGATTTGTTGACGGATCGCTTCCTTCAATGCATCTAATGTACGGGGCTTGTCCTCGTAGACACGTGACTTGAGGTACCCCCATAGAAAGAAGTCACATGTGGACAAGTCAGGGGACCGAGGGGGCCATGCAATGTCACCAAATCTCGAAATGAGATGGTTGGGAAACAGGGGGCGAAGAACAGCCATTGACGCTCTGGCGGTGTGTGGCGTGGCCCCATCTTGCTGAAACCACAAATGTCGACGAGCAATACGCCTTCTTCGTAACTCAGGGATGAAAAAGGTGTTCACCATCTCAATGTAACGCCCAGATGTTATGGTAACGGTAACCCCATTTTGTTCGAAGAAATAGGGACCGATGACGCCAAACTTTCCCACCGCGCACCAAACTGTAACCTTAGGGCTATGCAGCGGTTTTTCATGGAGTTGTCGCGGATTTTCAGCAGCCCAATACCGACAGTTTTGATTGTTGACGGCCCCATTAAGGTGGAAATGGGCTTCATCACTCATTACCACCATCATGTTTTCATTCTGCTCATAAAGTGCAAGCATTTCCTGTGCAAAATTCAGTCGTTGGGGCAATCGTTTACATTCAATTCCTGCACCATCGCTAACTTGTATGGGTGAAAATGTAATTCTTCATGCAAAATCCGTCTAACAGTACGATTGCTGATTCCGAGTGCAGCTGAATGTCTCCGAGCAGAGCGGCCTGGGCTTTGCAACATCGCTTGTCTGACCCTTTCAACGTTCTCTGGAGTACGCACAGTGCGTTGCGGCCCCTTCGGTTTTGTTTTCATTATTGAGCCTCCTGTTCGAAGATTGTTAACCCAACGTAAGATTGTGTCACGAGCGGGAACAGAGTCATTTCGATGAATGTTGAATCTGCGGCGAAACGCACGCTGAACTGCTGTCACTGACTCGCCACTCCTAACAAAATGATCATACGCGAACATGCGGTGTTCTAACGTCCACTGCTCCATGATGGCACCTGAAAGATAAAGGTGAGTGTTAGTTAAAGTTAAATGCTATGAACCCAGGAATGGAATGCTACCTACCGCACGCCCCTCCCATTCCTAATGGCCGATTACTAGCTATTCAAAAAACACTTGATTCCCGTGCCCCACCCTATATATACAGGGTGGGCGGAAAGTAGCTCCCTAATTTAAATTACATATAAATTATGTATAAATTGTGATTGTATTGTTATATTGTTATGGTGTGTTCTCTAAAGTGGTACAATTGTAACGGTAATCTTTTTTTCTCTAAAGTGTTCTCTTTGTGTTCTCTAAAGTGGTACAATTGTAACGTTCATTTTTTTTTTTTCATTTCAGATTGAAGGGTAACATGGCTGAGCGTTTAACACTGCAGGAGCGTGCCCAGTTGGCGGCACGGTACGAAGTTTGGCAATCTGTCGTTCGAGTTCAAAGATGGTGGCGGGCCATTCACGGACCACGTGCCCAAGTGGACCCGAAAACAATCAAGAACTGCCACTCGAAGCTCATGACCACGGGGTCTGTGGCAGATGTTCGAAGATGTGGTCGCCCTTCGACATCCAGGGCCCAGGAGACGGTGCAGGCAGTTCAGGAAATGTTCGCACGGAGTCCACGAAAGTCAACTCGCCAGGCAGCTCGGGAAAGTGGACTCTCCCGCTACTCAGTGCGAACTGTGCTGAAGAAGGAGCTGAACTGGCGTGCGTGGAAGCCGCATTACTGCCAATCTCTCTCGGAAGAGGACTGCGACATTCGCATGGAGTTCGGGGAAATCATGCTGGCTTGGGTGGGTAAAGGAAGAAGTCTACCGCACCAAACCGAGGACATTGGAAGAACTGGAGGACCGAATTCGGGAAGTCATGTCCTCCATCCCGCCGGAGTTCCTGCTAAAGTCAGTGGACGCCATTCCTGGGCGGCTCCAGAAGCTGGTGGAAAGAGTTGGAGCCCACATTGAATTTTAGAGAAAACCTACCATGTATGCCTACCTTTTCATATTATTTCTTCTGAAATAAATGGATAATATACGTATTTTTTTACCAATCCAAAATAGGGAGCTACTTTCCGCCCACCCTGTATATATATATATTAGGATGGTTCACCTTGAAGCAAAAAAAAAATAATTATTTTTATTTCCCTTGTCCCACCCTCTCATTTTGTTACAATTGTAAAAATAAATTTTCTCTTCAAACATGAAGAAAATAAGAATGTATTTAGAGGTCGCGAAGTAAAAATAAATTTTCAAAATAAGTTTTTATTAGGTAATTCTGAAGTGCTGGAGCTTATAAAAAAAAATTATTAGAAAAATACAAATTATTAGAATAATATAGAAAATCACAGGTCTGTTTTTTTGCAAGTTGGGAATTCTTTCCTGTGGTGCTCTACCACCTGCAGCAGATACTGGAATTGATCTTCATCCTTTGTCCTTACCCGGTTAAAGTCCTTGATCAGTTTCACGGCTCTTTCTGCACAATCATTGACCGACTTCAGAGCTTTCGCTAACTCTTGCCCCTTCTGATAGTCCTCATCACTGGGCCACGTCCTTGGGTGAATTTCCAGCCACTTTGTTTTAATACCCAGCCTTTCGAACAAAGAAAATGATCTACTTGTAATGAATCGGTCCAGATCTGTGTCAGAATGTAAAATCCTTCTGTCTCCCTTTTGCACCCTAACAGTACTGTCTTTACTTACAGGCTTCTTAAGAGCATCGAAGTTTGGAATTCTTTCCCTGTAGTGCTCTACCACCTACAGCAGATACTGGAATTGATCTTCATCCTTTGTCCTTACCCGGTTGAAGTCCTTGATCAGTTTCACGGCTCTTTCTGCACAATCATTGACCGACTTCAGAGCTTTCGCTAACTCTTGCCCCTTCTGATATTCCTCATCACTGGGCCACGTCCTTGGGTAAATTTCCAGCCACTTTGTTCTAATACCCAGCCTTTCGAACAAAGACAATGATCGACTTGTAATGAATCTGTCCAAATCCATGTCAAAAGGTAAAATCCTTCTGTCTCCCTTTTGCACCCTAACAGTACTGTTTTTACTTAGAGGCTTCTTAAGAGCATCCACTATTGCCAGTTTGCGATCTTCGGAGACCCTGTCATCGAAAAATCCCAGTGATACCAAACTATCACTTATATACCACAGATGTCGTTCCAGTGCTTTGAATGCGGCCAAAAAACTTTCTCATTTACTTCACCGTAGGTCATTTAAAGGGGCGTGGACTGTATTCGGAGCTGTGAACCACATCTTCGTGTAGACAAGACAGATGAACAGACTACATTGCTCAACAGCTACCCCCTCGTGTATGGTGAGCTTAAACTGGCCCCTGAACAAGTAAATCTTGAGACAATATAAAATTTTTGCCATCCAGCGTGCCTGGTGAAAAGCTCCGGGAGCTCGGAATCGTATTCCCCTTTCAGGACGATCTCCCAAGCAGATGATGACAAGTTCCAAAAATTATTGGTAGTCGTCACGCGGTTGAGAGGGACCAGACAGTAGATTTCGCTCAAATTCCAGGGCTTCATTCTTCTATTCAACAATGACATCACACGCTTCAATGGGAATGAGGCTAGTTTGGTAATTTGCTTGATCGATGGAATTCCAATCCTTCTGGAATCTCTTGAAGATGAGCACATCAGGATCACAGCTGGAACCAAAGAGCTCAGTAAAGATATCACCTATAATAATCTCATGTACATGATGACGACAAGCCAGGTTCAACAGCTTCTTCTTAAATCGTTTTTCCAAGAGAGTACATGCTCCTGTGTGGCCTTCTGTGCTGGAAAAAGATGTATCGAAACATATTCCGACCACGTGGTCCAGAAGATTCCAGTCCTGGAGTATCTTGAATACTGCACCTGCCATGTCCTCTCCCGTGGCTCGGGGTATCTTAGGTACACCTAAGAGCTTGTCGATCCCTAGTCCTGATACGAGAATCGACAATCTGTCTGTTTTATTGTGCTTATATCCAGTCAACTCAGAGAGGAGTTTGCCGTCCCAGTGGACTAACAATGGAACCACTAGCATAAAATATATTCGAGAAGTTTGACTGAAGATTTTGCCTTTGCCGTTGGCGATCTCTCCGGATTTGACTCCTGGATATTGAAAGTTCTTCGGGCGATATTCCCAGACTTCTTGATGTGGACGCAAGGAAAAAGGTTGCATTCCGATCTGAGATATTAATCCGGTCCATTGTTGCTGCTACTTCGGGAGTGATGACCTTAATTTTCTTGCAAGGGTTCGATGGATTCGGCGTTTCATACTTGATCTTGGCACCGTAAGTATCATCTGAGTCATTATCTGTCGACGACGTGGATGATGGTAGTTGGACTGTCTTGTTGAAGGCCTCAAGCTCCATCTGCGCTGATTCTTTCCTCCTCATCTCATCCATTTTTTTTCTGCCGTGAACGTTTTACTTTCTCTGACAGTATCCAATGTTGTCATTGCCATCATCCGTTTCGTTCTCTGATCTTCCAAGAAGTGTAAATTTTCAGCAATTTTGATCCGCTCCAGAGCATCTTGGGCCGCTATATCAAATAGTGTTTCAGTGTCCTTGTTGAAAGATTCCTGCTGTTTTACCATTCCAGGATTATTCTTTTTATGTTTACTTTTCTTCAAATTCACGTATGTGGCAGAGAGCTTCTCCAGTTTAGTAATCGCGTGATCTTTTCTCATGGTTGGGATTCCACCACTTTCCCACGTCTTTATGATTTCTTCCACCACTGCGTGGGCAGCTTCCCTGATAGAAAGGGTCGGTTTTCCGATTCGCACATGATGAAAACATTGCAAAACCGACCGTTTGGTTGGAAGTTGTTGGTTTGGAAATTCCTCTAGTGGTTGCCCTATCAGCCAAATCTCAGCTTTCTTCCGAGTCGTCATAATTGAACATAAACTATTCGATCTAATTTTAACAAAACTTCTGCGAAATAGAAAACAATAATATTAAAATGCACATGAAATGGAAATAATACAAAATACAATAAATAATACAGCATCGTTTTGGCTACCACACATCTTTATACCGTCAACCCAATCACGAGGATAAAGGAAATTAAAATAAGAAAATCAAGAATTAAATGATAAACTAAGGAATAGAGAGAAAAACAAAGTTAAGTGCGGTCATTCTCTTGCAGGGGGATCGAATGGTTGAGGAAGGTATAAACCATTGTACTTTCAACACAAGTCTTAATAATAGGCCAATATAGGTTATCTGAAGTGCACCACCCATAGTGCACCAAGTTCAAGAAGCGAAGCGTGAAAGGTATAATATTTCAATTCATTTCGCGACCTCTAATTATTTTTCAATCGTCATAATACTTTGTATGTGATAATATCTATTATATAGAAACAAATTTCATGGGTGGGAGCGAAACGTATTGGAAGTACTTTTTTATGGACCACCCTATATATACTGTATATATAGGGTGTCCCAAAAAAAACTATATACTCTTTATAGCATCATATATTTTATAGTTTACAAAAAAACCAAACAATATATTGTTATAGCAATTGCCAATGAAAGGTAAATTAGTAATCTAAGTGATCAAAATGTTATAGCGAGTTGTTTGCGTATAAAATTTAATTAACTAGGCCAAGTGCTGAAAATGTTCTCCGGCGGCATGAATGCACTTTCAATACAACAAAATCGTGTGGTCTGATGAATCTACCTTCAAGATGAATGGCACAGTAAATCGACACAACTGCAGGTACTGGTCACTTGATAATCCACACGTTTATGTGGATAAACATGTTAATTTACCAGGATTAACAGCATGGTGTGGTTTATCATCCAGGGGTTTGGTTGGGCCATTTTTCTTTAATGGGACAGTTACCGGTGCCGCATATCTCGACATGCTGCGGACAGAAATTATACCTGCAGTTCGGAAGTTGTTTGGAAACGACGACTTTTACTTTCAACAAGATGGAGACCCCCCTCATTATCATTGTGATGTCAGAAGGTACCTCGATGAAACGTTGCCTAACCGTTGGATAGGACGAAGAGGAAGCGTTGAGTATCCTCCACGTTCACCGGACTTGACTCCACTTGATTTTTACTTGTGGGGCTACCTGAAGGATGCAGTTTATGGTACAAGACCCGCAACACTCGAACACCTTAAGGATGCAATTAGGGAAAAGTGCGGGACCATCACAGCATCCACATTAGTCCATGTCTGCGAATCAGTTAGTCGACGCATTCAAAAGTGCTTTCATGCCGCCGGAGAACATTTTGAGCACTTGGCGTAGTTAATTAAATTTTATATGCAAACAACTCGCTATAACATTTTGATCACTTAGAGTACTAATTTACCTTTCATTGGCAATTGCTCTAACAATATATATTTTTTTTTTTTTAAATTATAAAATATATGATGCTATAAAGAGTATATAGTTTTTTTGGGACACCCTGTATATATTGTTTTTACTTACTTTATTATTAATTACACTGGTATGCATATGAAATTTTTTTGTCTGCTGTGAGGGTTTTTTCAACTCATATTATATAATTCGACCATGCTGAATTCGAAAATGACATTGGTTTTCCTCAATCAGGTCAGGTTTTTTCTCTATTGGCCATTTATTATAAGTCCAATTTTATCCCCAAATTTATTGATTTTTTTAGCTTAAACACTGTAGATACGAGTAATATTATAAGAACACTCGTGAAAAATGAAAACATTGTGTGAATAAATATTTTTATTCATACAATGAATATGGAAAAAAGTTTATTGAGGAAGGAATGAAGTTTTTTTGGCTTTCCGTCTGTGTTTTTCTACGCTCTCAAATAACCTTTGGGAAAACAACATAGTCAATAGCAATAGTTTACTTATGATATTAGTATTACCTTCAAATCTCCACAGATCCTCCAGTTATGTTGGTCGTATACGAGAGCATCCAGTAAAATGTTCATGTTATCATAGCTCTCAGTAAGTTGTACGGAATGTGCTACAGGGACTGATGCAACCCTATTCCCAATGTTGAGAAGTACAGTACTGCTTTCAAACTTCGTTTAGACGAGTCTATAAATAGCCTCCATTCTGATGCGTTATATGGCAGGCCCAAGGATTCGATTAGCCCCTCAACATTGCAGCAGTACACTAAGGAAGAGGTATTTTCGTGCACTGCAAAAAACTTGCGGAATTCTTCCTCTCGTTTCCTATACCAGGAGAATGTTGTTCCCGGAGCCAGCAAGTTGTCCTCTCGAAGTCGTGAGCCCAAGATCTCGGCAGCTAATTTGGAAAGTCCTAAATCCCTCGTAAGATCATTAAATTTGGCCTGGTTGAGAGGCCTCGGCTCATTTGAAGCGGTATTTTGAGGTATATACGACTGGGACTGGTCATTGGCATTGGTCATTGATTCATCATCAGAATCATCGAAGTCCAGGGTTTGAGGTGGGTCGGGTATTGGAATTCCAGGACCATGGGTTACAGGTCTCATAGCAGAAGGAATGTCAGGGTATACAACAATGTGTTTATTCTTCTTGTTAACTCCTGAAAATAGAAACACAGAAACATGGATATAAAACTTGCATATGAAATAGAAGAAGCATTCAGACAGTGGCGGCTCGTGAGGGAAGGCTGCGGTCTGTAAGATATGAAATAGGTCGATGGAGTCTGTATATTTTCTTTCTTTTTCATTCATATTGTCCCTTCGGGGACAATATGAATGAAAAAGAAAGAAAATATACAATCATTGTATATGTAAATGTAACTGGTATAACAATATGTATGTGTAAATGTATTTTCTATAACAATATGTATATGTAAATGTATGATTACCATTATGGTGAATATTATGCTATATATGGTGAATATTACATTATGGTGAATATTTTGTCAAGTTTCATACGAGGATTTCAAAATATTTAAGAAAAATAAATTTATAAGCCCACCTTGGAGGTTTGTCATGCAGAAATAGCAATCTGTCACGTGATCCTTTCCTTCTCTCCAAATCATGGGAATTCCAAAAGACAAAGATTTCGCTCTGCCTTTGCGCCATCTTCTCAAATTTTCAATGCACGTCTTGCAGCACATATGAGGGGCGAAATTTTTGTCCTGGTCCCCTAGTTTAATTCCAAAGTATGCTCTATACATTGTCTTCACAAATTTAGTGATTTGGGACTGGTTATTTGGCATGGTAACCGTCCCACATATGTAGCAGAATCTATTGGGATCATTTTTACACGCTCTATTCATTATGAAATATTTTATCTATATGCCTGAAAAGTAAAAAAAGATATTATACAAGTGAAACAAGTGATAATAGATGTTACTGTTCCAATTCCGCTTTGACAAAATCACGAAAAATTCTATTTTACTTATGAGGCCATAGCCGGATAACCTGAGCTGATTGAGAAAAACGGATTGCAGATTCGAAATCAGCAGGAAAAACTCTATAAGAATCACTTACAAAACCCTTGACAGGAAAATTGATGCATACCAGTGTAGTAGTTCCCGTAGTGAGAAACTAAAGGTCGACAAAGGTCTCTCCGAAACCCCCTGGTCAGCCAGATCAGATGCCGTCCAGTCTTTATCCGAAGGCTCCGCCGAGAATATCGTGGTACTGGATGAGCTAGAAGCAGATACCAGCCAAACTGCGGAAGCCAGGATCGAAGCCAGGGGATTGTCTAAACAGTTTCAAGAACTCAAAACAGCCATTTTATTGGTTTTATGGAACACTATTCTCGAACGACTTCAAAAAACGAATGCATCTCTGCAAAAACAAGGAATGTCGTTAGACTCAGCCACCCTCTTGCTGAAATCACTACTGCAATTTGTTGAAGATCTCAGATCAAGATTTAACGAATTCGAGGACCAGGGCATCGGAAAGTGTGGTCATCGAGTATACAAGGAATCGACTCAACACACAAAGAAGAGAAAGCGCCATCATGAAGAAATCGGAACTGCCGAAGATACGAACCTGATACCAAGAGATTCATTTTGGACCACTGCATTTCTACCGATAATTGATAAACTGTGTACCACTCTGAACACTCGTCTAGAAGCGTACGCTGTCCTGCAGAAAAGATTTGGATTTTTGTATTTCCTTCCAGTCCTGGACATCGACAGTCTTGGACGGTCAGTTGAACATCTAGTAGAATGCTATCCGTCTGAACTGGAGAAAGAGCTGGTAACACAAGTTGTGCAGTTCAGTTCGCTGCCCTAATGAAACTCACCGAAAGTGAAACAGAATCCCAGACGGAACGTGAAGACATGTGCAACAGATTTTATCGGCATATGAACAAAAACGAACTGAAAGGAACATTCCCAAACATGGAAATAGCAATGAGAATATACCTGTGTATGTTTGTCACGAACTGTTCTGGTGAACGTTCATTCTCGAAACTCAAACTCATCAAAAATTACCTTCCCTCCACAATGGGCCAGGAGCGCCTTTCGTCCCTAGCGCTGTTGAGTATAGAGCATGATGTGTTGCAGTAGGTGAGTTTCGAGGATACAATCACGCAGTTTTCCAAACAAAAAGCCAGGAAGCGTCCTATGTAATATTCATTACAAATCTACACTCTATCTACAGTACAGTAAGCTGTACAGTTTAGCTGTTTATTAAGTGCATTACAACTGTGTAGCTGTTTATTAAGTGCATTACAATAACTGTGTAGATGTTTATTAAGTGCATTACAACTGTGTAGCCTACGAGTGTAGCTGTATACACTGTATGTGTACATAGTTAAGTTTTGTCTTTAATATCACATTAATAAGCCGAATGGCTTCCGCATGTGTGTTTTGTGTGTGTTAAAAAAATATATCTGTTATGTGCATTACAAAATACTGTCATTCATTAGCACACTAAAATAATACATCCCGAGAAATAGTTTGCCCAAGGCCCCGCACACTGTAAATGCGCTCCTGGATGTAAACAGGAAGAAGAGTCTATTCGAGCATCAAAAGCCTGTGAAGCTCGCATAAATAACGATAATAACAAGTTTTGGACAATTTTGTTCATAGTGTGAGTCGGGATAATCTTAGATAGATTGCAGCGAAACGCCTGTGGGAGGGACAAGGGAAAATACTTTGATATCAATTCCTGAAGTAAAGAGGTTAATTAAAGAGCTAAAGACTGGTTCTGCGTCAGGGGTAGATGACTTATCGAATGAGCACTTAAAATATGCCAATGATGTAGTATGTCTGCATATATCATTGCTCTTATCAGCCATGCTGGCTCATAGCTATATTCCTGCAGAGTTCATGAGGGTATATATCTTGCCCCTGGTCAAAAATAAGTATGGAGACATTCTGTCCAGCAATAATTACAGGCCTATTGCTGTCGCTTCCTGCTTCTCGAAACTACTAGAAAAACTCTTGTTACTCCGATTAAATGATTATCTACGGACAGCTCCCAATCAGTTTGGTTTTAAAAGGTCCCACTCAACTGACCTGTGTATCTATGTAGTGAAAGAAACTATCTAAATACATTGACAGTAATTTAACTATTTATAGCTGTTTCCTAGAAATAAGTAAGGCATATGATAGAGTGAACCACAATATTTTATTTAAAAAACTAGAAGACAGGAAGGTTCCCATGTACATATTAAATTTATTGAAATTTTGGTATTCCCACCAATCTTTTACCGTTAGGTCCGGCAATGTACTATCTGAATGTTATGGCTCCTCTTGTGGGGTGAGACAAGGCTCCTTGCTCTCCCCTATGCTATCCCCTATTGACGGATTAATTGCTTCACTTAATGAAGCAACAGTGGGATGTTGTATAGCTAACACAAGGATAAATAACTTAGTTTATGCCAATGATATGGTGTTAATAAGTCCCTCTTTTAAAGGTCTGGATCGGCTACTAAAATTCGCGAAGTGTATTCGCAGAAACATGATATTCTTTTTAATGTTACGAAAACTAAGGTTATGCAATTTCATCCTAAAAGCTGTAATCAGCCAGCTGATATTAGGTTTAAAATGAGTGGTGAAGTAATTGAGGAAGTACAAGAGTTTAAGTATTTGAGTCAAACCATGACTAGCTCCATGAGTGGTGACTTGGATATACTGTAAGAAAACAATCTCGAAGCGTTTGTGCTAAAGCGAATATGACTATAAGGAACTTTCAGTTCTGTACAAGTGAAGCTAAAGACACTCTCTTTCGTACTTTCTGCAGTAATATATAAGGACAGCAACTCTGGGTGAATTATAAAAAAGGTACTGGCAGAACCCTAAATTTGCTGTACAAGAGGTCTTTTAGACTCTTACATAAATTATCCCCGAGATGCTCAGCTTCGCAAATGTTTCCTACCGGCAATGTCCCGAGCTTCCCGGAGGTAACATGACGTGCGCAATACAGTCTGATGCAAAAGAATTAAAAAATCAACCAACCCGATTTATCCAAACTATCCATGAGTACTGCCATTTATCCTTTAAGCTATGGACTTCTTGGTACGAAAACGTCTGTCTGTAGCTCCACTTAACTTTGACATTACTGTATTATTTCTAATCGACTGTATATACAGGGTGTCCCATAAGTCCGGCATCATAGGAGAAATTCATATTTTTCTATTTCTACAAATCATAATTCATATTTTTCTATTTCTACAAATCATAATTCATATTTTTCTTTCTACAGGCCATAATGTCTGTGAGCAAGGAAGAACGAATCCAGATAATTCTACTCATAGGAAATCGGAGTCAAAGAGAGGCCGAGCTGAATTTAACAGACTGCATCCACACTGCGAGCCAATAACACAGAGTTGTGTTAGCAGACTTGTTGCCAAGTTTAAGGAAACAGGATCCATAGAAGATAAACCACGCAGTGGACCTTCAAGGAGGTCCAGTGACGATGATACAGCGACTGCTATCTTGGCTCATTTTAACAAAAGTCCCAATAAGTCTCTTCGGCGATTGTCCGCCGAGACAGGAGTGTCGAAAAGTAGCATCTATCGCATTCTTCAGGCTCACAAATGGCATCCATATAAACTTCATATCCTACAGAAATTAAGCGAAGATGATCCCGACCGGCGGATGGAATTTTGTGAATGGGCTACGGAACAATATGCTCGGGATGCCAATTTCCCGTCCACCATTCTGTTCAGTGACGAGGCTGTTTTTTATGGAAATGGTGAGGTAAATCGACAGAACACCCGCTACTGGTCTCAAAACAACCCTCACTGGTATACCTCTTCAAAGGAACAAGGTGCATCTCGGGTGATGGTATGGTGTGGCATTTGGAAGGATCGCATCATAGGCCCCCTCTTTTTCGATGAACATGTCACTGGAGGCACCTACCTACGTATGGTCAAGGAAGAAGCATTTCCCAGTGTCTTGAACGAAGAAGGAAATTTTCCAACATGGTTCCAGCAAGACGGCTCTCCTGCACATTACAGCACCCGAGTAAGGGAATACCTGTACCAACAATTCCCTGGTCATTGGATAGGACGTCGGGTGGCCTGTGGAATGGCCAGCTAGAAGCCCGGATCTCACGCCACTAGATTTTTATCTCTGGGGCCACTTGAAAGCGCTGGTATACGCAGAGAAAATTGGGAGTGTTGAACATTTGCGGCAGCGCATTATTGGGGCATGTAACACCATTACTCCTGACATCATTCACCGTGTGCTTGCTGACTGGGTATCACGTCTGAATTTGTGTATTGAAAACAATGGTGGACATTAGGGTGGAGTGAAAATGGCCCAAAACCTTTTTTTGTGAATTTTAACTTACTTGAGGTTTTAAAAGTTGCCAATGGACTAATAGAACAATATGCAAAAAAGTTTATTAAAATCAGACAATCTTTTGATCGACCACCAGACGTTACAAGTTTACAATAATATACGATTTTACACAAAAATACCTAAAATACGAGTAAACATCAGACTATATATTTTTAGTTATTTTGGCACACTATTATGCAACGATAGAGTCTGAGTTATGCATGCATGGTTAATTCAGAATTGATAGTCACGTTTAGACTCAAGTTTCGGCATAAGCTGCCGAGAAGCGACGCGAGCCCGAATAAATCCATGGCGGGACGTCTCGCCACACACAGCGGCTGAAGCTTCGGTAACTAGGTTCACGCATCTTTCCACCGCCTGTGTGTGACAAGGGAAGCGAGGGAAGAGGACACTTGGTGAAATTTGAGCAGAGATCATGTCGTTCAATTCGTTGTCCGTCATATCCATCGTAACAGGAGGCTCCGTCACGGTCAAAGTCTGCCAATCGACCATGTCCTGGTATTCGGTCGCGTCGAGGTTGAGCGGTGGCACTCGAAACCTGCGGATTTTGTTTGCAGACACATGTGATCTTGCCTTCATGATTCTTCTGAGTCCGAGTTCCCTTATATGTGGTCGCTCATCTGTGATCATGGCTAATAGCACGTTCTCGGGGTGTCCGCAGAAGCCGTTTCGCCGAATCACCGGGTCGACGACTTTCTTTAGAGAGGAGCTGAGGTACCGTGTTCTCACCATCATCCCGTGCAGATGTTTGGCTCCATCTTTGCATGATGGCTGCGTCTTGATGGCGAACCATGTTGGGGCGTAGACCCGGATGATGAATGTGACAAGAGTTTTGATGTTGTTGGATGGTGCATCGAGGCCAACATAGAGGCGGAGGATTCTGTTGGTAGTTGTCAACCATCGCGAGTGGTTCAATGGTCCCGGTTTTCGCAATGCTACATCACAGGGACAGTGTCCTTCACTGACAGCTTGACACATCTGCCACAGGTACTGCTGGTCAGTGCTCAGGTCCTTCACGTCAACATGCGGCAGTGGCTGTAATGGATATATAGGTTCATACGATGTTATATGGAGTTCCGTGCATGCTGTGAGAGATTTCCCTATCGGTCCTGAGAAGCACTTAGGCCCTGTAGTTGCTCCATCTAAATGCTGAAACAGGTGTCGCAGGGGGAGCTCGTTAGCATGTAATAAGCACACGAGCCATTGCAGCGGTTTTTGTAGTAATTCCTCAAGCTGCCGAATAACTCCGCCATTATGTCCAGTGTTG
This sequence comes from Bathynomus jamesi, assembly GCA_023014485.1. Lineage (NCBI taxonomy): Eukaryota > Metazoa > Arthropoda > Malacostraca > Isopoda > Cirolanidae > Bathynomus > Bathynomus jamesi. The sequence continues at coordinate 371,273 of JAJOZX010002282.1, forward strand.
ACAGCGGTTCCGTCGCATCCGACGACTTTCACACTGTCGAGATCCACACTTCGCGCAGCCAAGCATTCAAAGATTACTTTGGAAATCGCCTTGCTTGATCCACTTGACGGCGTCACGTGGCCAAAGTACGATGAACCTGGTTCACAAATAATGCTGACGTGCTCTTCTGTATCTCTGTCCCGGTGGCCATGTCCTGCGGCGTCTCGTACATTTTTCATCGTTCTATCCTTTCGACCGTCGAAGTACAATCCAGGCAAGTCTGTCATACTGCTGTCTAGTTTTGTCAGTTCTTGACGAGTTCTACTTCTTTCTCGGCGAATTTTACTACGATCAATGACTTTGGAGGTGTCATTTGTAGACACAATTCCAATGTCTTGTAACACGGATGAGGCAATAACGGCTGCTGCTCGATCTGAGACGCCCGTTCTATCGCACGCTTTAGCCAAACATGGTAATCGTACAGTCATCGTCATTCTTTGACGTTTACTCTCCAGTGTCGATAGATCAGGTTTACAGTGTGACTTAGATAGGGTGTATTCTTCGTCGCTGTTGTCGGTGTCGTCGTCCTTGTCTTCCTCGTTGTAGCTTCCAGAATTGCATTGCTGCTTCGATTGTTCTTGGTGAATGCTGTGTCTTCTCGATTCACAGACTTTCCTGGATATTTTCTTCTGTAGCTTTGTTGTTTCCACCAAATCGATGCCTCCTATAATCATCTTTCTGGCTCCTCTCTGGTCCTCTAGAAACTTTCTTTCTTTGAGTGGTACTTTGTCCGCTCTTTCGCACTTACAGCTCATGACGAAATCTACACATTTGCATTTGCTAATGTCGAAGAGTTTATCTGCGTCTTCTCTGAACTGTTCAAGTTGTTGCTTGTAGTTGTCGTTGTCCTTCCGAGCCTTGTATGGTTTCAAGATTTTCTTGTATTTCTCGTTGTACGGTCTGAGCGTTTCAATCACTCGTCCGTGCGTCACGGTCGGAAGAGACGCTTTCTCCCAAACAAGTTCAACATCAACGCAAACTTTTTTTGATACTTCGGCGAACGGTGGATATTTGTTATTCTTCGTTGTCAGCTGTTGTCTTGTATGGATGTAAGCCTTCATAACATCAGCGTAGGTGGGAAGAACATTTGTGGGTATCTCGCGTTGCGCGCCAAAAATCACACATGCCGCCTTCTCCCTCGTAATAATTTCCATTCTGAAAAAAAAAAACAATTATTATAAATTGTAAGCAATGTAAGACTATTAAAGAATTTCTGCAAGAAAAAGAAATATCAAATTAATACTGTCACACTCACTTGTCAAACACCTATAAACAGATATCAATATGTAATTAACTTACTTTTAATATCAAGTTTCACGAAAAAATGATGATAACAGCACAAATAACCTTCAATTCTCACTGCCACATGTGCACTGAGCTTGGCGGAGCAGCCGCGCTTTGCATATTACTCACTCTCCCCCCACTCCCAATCTCCCATCCCCTCTGACTCACGGACTGCATATGTTATCGCACCAAATCACTACCATCACTGAAACTAGCATTAAATCAATGTATGGTTAACTAAACTCTTTCTTATCTCACTTACTCACATCAGCTCTAATAATTTGGCCACCCTCTGTAATTGCCATTAATTTACATTCCACACATGTTGTAATCTTAAATGTCAACCTCAAGTATGCAATAACACAGTCTACAGCAAACTAAGCTGTTAATTATTTGCATAAACATGGATGAAAGACCAGCATCTTGGATGACTCCTGATGGGCAAAGCGATCGTTAAAACATGAAATATGCCATATATTAAAATCGCTGGTGGTCAATCAAGCAATGCTTCAATTGTATTATAATTTCACATGCTTGTTTCTAAAGCCCATTGGCAACTTTTCCACACTCAAGTAAATTAAAAATCCAAAAATGATATTTTCACTCCACCTTAGTGGACATATTGAGCACGTTCTGTAAATAAAAGCTTTTGTTTTGCCTTTTTTTGTTATTTTCCTATGATGCCGGACTTATGGGACACCCTGTATTTCTATCCTTAGTATTTGAACTGTCTTTCATTGTATTAATAATATTTGTCATATTGACTATAGTCTGCCAAAAAACCTTTTCATTTTCATTTTTATTTTCATATATACTGTATATACAGTACACGAGGTCTGTTCAAAGAGTATCCGGACAGGGTGTTAATTTTAGAACAAGGTTACGCTTGGAGTTGTGACTCTGCTAAACATGTCTCTGCATGTCGAGACAAGTTGACTGATAGGGTTGCACTTCAATGTGTAGAGTCAGTCCACTCTGATGAGCCGATAAAGTAAAACGTGTTTTGTTTCGCGGCGATTTCTTCATGTTACGTCTTTTCTTTTTACTGAGGTGTTGTGCACCATAAATATGCTCCACAGGGGCAAACAATTAACAAGAAATTTTGGATTGAAGTTTTGAGATGTCTACCTGAAACAGTTCGGAGGAAACGGCCGTAGAAGTGGGAGTCCGCAGACTGGACTCTTCGTCACGATAACGCGCAATCTCACTCATCGCAACTTGTCCATCAATTTTTGACCAAAAACTCTCGCCCCCAAGTATAGCAGCCTCCATATTTGTCGGATTTGGTTCCATGCGACTTTTTTTTGGGGGGGCTTCCGAAACTCAAACCAATTGTTAGTTACCTATCTGATGACAGTAGTAACGATAATACGCAAGACAATTAAGATAAACCTGTCTAATATATGAGGGGTCCTGCGTCTTAAGGTACCTAAGCGCCAAAATTAAAATTCGTCAGAAATCGCCTCCAAAGTTCAGCAATATTCTGGCAATAGTATCTCTGTTATTAATTGAGCTAGAACGTTCATTTTTGGCTAAATTAGAGTTCTAAGTAGCTAATGAAGATGTTGATGAGTTTTTGGAATAGATTTTCATATTTTATACTTTACATATATATATATAATATTTTTTAATTTTTTTGATTTTCTTATTATGCCGAACTTTGGGTGAACTTTTGGCTGGCGATAGAGGTGAAAAAAGTAGTTCGCATCATAAGGTTTTCAACCATACTTCTATTGTCGTAAGGTCATTATAACCCAAACAATGCGATAGAGGAAGGTTGAAAATAGTGATATCCATCAAAAACACGTTTTTGCCTGTGGTGGCGCTTAGGTACCTTAAGACGTGCGACCCCTCATATATTTTATTGCAAACTGTATTACTTATCTGATTGGTAGTGACAACCTTCCTTTGTGGACATGACTGAACCTTTATAAGTAACTTACAATTTTGAATAACACTCTCTTATTGAATATTCTTATGGGCACTATATATTTTATATAGAGGGTGTATACAAATTATCTTTACAACTTCTCTCTCAAATAAAAATTTTCGGAAACGAGGTACACATACCGTTTTTACACACCGTTTTTACGCCATCTCTGAGAGATAGTAATAAAGTTTCATGTGGTAGTTGTCAGATGTCAGATTATTGCACAGGGTGTACACAAATTATGAAACTGTTACGAAATTCTCCTAACATGCATTTCCGAAAATGGTGGATTGACCGTGTGGTGCCCATCACTTGGTCGGCCAGATCACCAGACATAACACCCTGTGACTTTTTTCTATGGGTTATGTAGAAGACTGCGTGTACACAACTCCAGTGGCTAACATCGACGATTTAAAGACCAGAAATGCTGCTGCTGTTGCAAGAGTTGACGTTGACATGTTACAGTGTACATGGATGGAGATAGAATACCGTTTGGACGTCTGACGTGTGGCAAATGGTGACCATGCTGAATGTGTTTGAGGTTATATGAAGCTTTATTACTGTCTCTCACAGATGGAGCCAAAACAGTATGTGTACCTCGTTTTCTAATATTTTTATTTGAGAGAGAAGTTATAAAGATAATTAGTGTACACCGTGTGCTTTAGCGCACAAGAAAATAAGCGAATTCCGTTTTCTAAAGATCTTAGGGGGTAACAATTCTGTCTCTGTTTATACACAAGAATTTTAACCGTGAAGGATGCGTTTTCTTTGCACGTATTTTACTTGAAGTTATAGGAGACTTAATTTGTCTATTCAATTTTTGAGCCATACATTTTCTGTATTTAATTTTAGGACGAACTAAGGGTCTTTTCCGTTTGGGGGCTAGCAGCAAATTTTAATGAAAATCGGTATACTAATGTTGTTTTGGTCACTGATTTCAAAAATAACTCTTTTTTTTTGGAGAAATGAAAAACAAACATGTTAGAGCACTTTAAATAATCAATATGTGTTTTAACTAGCTTAAATTAGTTATAGAGGATTGTGTTAAATTTAGCCAGAGTTACAAACTGCCACTGTTTATGAAAAACTGCTCTAAGTGTGGGAAAGTGTGTTCCTTTGATAAAAATACCCAGTTCTTTCGTTGCCAAAAGCTTCAGTCAAACGGTAAAAAGTGCAACTTTACGAAGAATACGTTTTTCGAAGGATCCCGGCAGATCTGTAAACGTAGCAGAAAAATCAAGAATTAATGCCCAGTTTGGTCAATTGAATGCCCGGTTAGGTCAGTTGAATGCCAGGTTAGGTCAGTTGAATGCCCGGTTAGGTCAACTGTACGCCCTTGACGATTGGTTAGGTTCAGTCATGATATTTTCGTTAAAAACAAATTAATCATTTAAAGTGCTCTAACATGTTTGTTTTTCATTTCTCCAAAAAAGAAAGTAATTTTTGAAATCAGTGACCAAAACTACATTAGTATACCGATTTTCATTAAAATGTGCTGCTAGCCCCTAAACGGAAAAGATCCCGAACTAATTCTTTTATCTAGCCTAAAGAATTTTATAAGGATTCCTTGTTAGTATGGCAGGATATATAGGTTTCCATGCACCCCCCTAAAACTAAATTCCAAAATGATTTTTAGCACCCCTAGGATATCTACTTAAAGAATTTTTATGTTGCCAGCGGGAAAAAAATGTCCCACGGGGTCCTAATTAGCATATTTCCAAGATGGCTGCCATCCGCATCCATTAAAACGCTAAGTGTCATATGTCAGTAACTAATGGGCCGATTTTGACAATCTTGGTGTCGATATTATGATTTTCTGAGGTGCTGAATCGATTTCCGAGGTTTCAAAACGATTGGAGGTCAAGGTCACGTGATTCAGGCGAAGGTCATGGTCATTTTGTTAAAAAATCGCTTCATTTTCATTTTCCGACATGCATTATTTTTGACCCAGCTCCCATAGATATGGTGATAGAAGCTTCCTTATTGCTTTAAAAATTTCCCACATTATCCCAACTAATAAATCAATTTAAAAAATTGTGATATAGCGCTTTAATTTTGAGTTATGGCTCAATACTTGACCCCACCCGCTATGTTTTGGATATGGAACGAAAATTATGGAAATCTGAAAATATAGCCAGAGATGCAAACTTAGAGTCTATATTTGTGTTTTTAGAGTCATGAAATCGATTGGTGGTGGTTTAGAAGCAATTAGAGGTCATGGTCATGCTCCAAGGGCATGAGTCAAGATCATTTTGTTAAAGAATCGCTTCATTTTTTCATTTTCCCACATGCATTATTTTTGACCCAGCTCCCATAGATATGGTGATAGAAGCATACTTATTGCTTAAAAACTTTTCATATTATCCCGACTAACAAGACAATTTGAAGTCAACGTCATGGGGTTAAGGTCATCTTCAAGGTCATAGGATGTGTCAATTAGGGACACTTAGCGCATTGACCTCCGTGCATGTGATGACAATTTGTGACTATAATAAATCCTGAACCAGACATCATAGAAAGACAACTGAGCACTTTTATATTTATTATTTCATATGTATTATCTATTATAAGTGACATTGTAGCAAAATCTGAGAGTCATCCTCAGCATCCATGAGAAGATCAACATCATCTATCTCCATAGCCTCCTCTGGATACGGCCCAGCATCTTCGCACTCTTGCTGGCCCTCATCATTTTCAGCGTCATCAGTGTCCAACAGGTCAACGAGTGATGGGAACAAGATAGGGCCAATTGACCACACAGGCTCCAGCACCCCCTCCTCTGTCTTCAGCCACCCTTGACCCTCGTCATACGGTTTGTGGCGCTCGAAGATAGGCTCAGCAGCACGCCTGTAGCAGGCCACACGGTGGTTGACTCGCTGCACATGAGGGACGAGCGAGTCCTGGCAGGGAGGCAGGCGAACCATGTCAACCTTCGACTTGGAGTTGAGCGTGTGGTCTTCTCCCACCATCTTCTTGAGCAGCTTGCTCCTCACCAACCACGTTCACAGAACTCTCACGGGCTTGACCATACATGGCGCAGGTGAAGGCCTCCAACTGCTCCTGCACCTCTGGGGCCACCCTCCACGCAACGCCGAGCTGCCTGTAACATAGTACATGAGATACAATCACAACTACAATTAATTTGAAACAACACGTCTATGTGAATATGCAATTGTTGATATGCAAGTGTAATTTACCTGAAAGCCTTGTGGAACTTGGGGTTCTTCTGGAGCTTCTTCAGTGGCGCCACCTTCCCCTTGCCCTTGAAGGCGCTGGTACAGTCCTTCCCCGAGAACACATAGAAGCCAAGGAGGGTGGAACACCAATCCTTGCCCAGTTCACCTGCCAGCTCGCTGATGTTAATGAGCTGTCGGTGTTTGCCCGTGCCAGTGTCAAGGTAGACAGTGAGGGCGAACTCGAGTGCATGGAGGAAGAGGATGAAAAAGATGTCTGAGTCGGGCGTACGCACAACCGCTCACTTGAAGCCGAGGTTCTCGGCGTAGTGGAGATAGATGGCAATACGGGTGTCGGTCTCCTCCTGGTCTGATCGCAGAGTGGATCTCCGTCACCTCGACCTGAAATGAAGAAGAGCACTCTATATATGTAGGCGAAAGTTTAATATCAAAGGAAAAAAATAATTATGATGAATAAAACCACGAAGGAAAGGAAACACAGAATGGTGCTCAAGCGCTTTCGTCTAATGACATCCTGAGGATGTCATTAGACGAAAGCGCTTGAGCACCATTCTGTGTTTCCTTTCCTTCGTGGTTTTATTCATCATATATATATATATATATATATATATATATATATATATATATATATATATTAGGGTGTCACTAGGTAATAGGGGGAAAATTAAACGATGGATATTTTCCTATGACACCCCCTAAAATTGTTCCATTTGGTGTAAAACATACGGAAGAGAAATTTGGTCCTGATTGGTCATCATTTAAAGGTCGCCCTCGTCACTGAAAACAAGACCCATTTGTTGACGTCAACAAGCTGTTCAGTGTTCACAGCTTGGGCCGAACCAGATAATAAAAAACAAGGCAATTTGGTGAAATAACGAAAGTAAGACACTTAAAAACGCAAAAAATACAAACAGTTTATTATATAATCAAAATAGGAGACATAATTTGGCGAATAATGGTACAAAATGGAGAAGCAACAAAAGCAAAACTTTGAGAAATAAAATACATATACAGTAGCAGAATAATTGGTGCTCATACGCTGATCAGTGATTAGTTCTTTCGCGTCCTCACTAATGCTGATTTGTTCGGAGCTGGGTGTTGCTTTCTGTGGTCAGTGACAACTTGAACGAGGAAATGAAGCTGTTCTTCTTTCACTGTCAACTTTCCGTTCAGCTCCTTCACCAGAGCCACGGCCCGTTCTGCTCTGTCGTTCACCACTGCAAGTTTGGAGACCACATCCCGAGCTTGCACGTATTCAGAGTTTGACGTCCATGAACTGGGATGGTGGAGCAGAAAGCAATCTGGCAACTGAAGTTTTGAGAAGAATCATCGGGTGTTCTTTGTGATCAGTTGCTCCAGTCCTTTGCTGTCACTGAGGAACATAGTATCAAGAACCAAAGGTCGTTTTGGCGGCATGTGAGGGGCTTCTTGATCTAACGCTGCAACCATGCTGCACTTCACTTCCATCGATATCATCTCATCAAAGAACGCCAGACCCACTGCCACCTCCGAATGGTACCACAGGTGCGCAGACAGCTTCTTGGTGGTACCATCAGAGATCTTCTTGTGCGGGTATCGAAGGAGCGTCCTCATCAATTCCCAATCATTCAGCGGAGCTTCGATGGACAGATGAGCTGTTGCCCACGCTTTCATGTAAACTAGAACAGAAAAGAGGAAGATATCTCGAATTCCGCGTTCCTCAGTGTTCGTCAGTTTAAACTGTCTTCGGAAGAGCCAGATCTTGATGGCATAGAGCCCCTTAGCCATCCATCTCGCCCAGTGCATAGCACCAGGGGCGCGGAAGTTTAGTCCCTTGTATGGAACTCCTCCAAGAAAGATGACGGAAAGATCGAGGAATTCCTGATAGTCATCACGAACTTGAAGTGCTTGTGATTTTGCAAACTCAATGAGCTCCGTTCTATGCTTAAAAATAGCTGCTTTGGTGAACGCATCTGTGTCCGCAGTTTGGAACTGTTGCTGGTCAATGCGGGTCCAATAATCATGGAAGCGCTTGAAAAGCAGAATTTCTGGACCGGTAGATACTGAATCTAGCGATGCTGCGAATGCCGCCTGTAGCACCAACTCCAGTACATGGTGTCTGCACGCGCAGTGTAACAGGTCACGTCCAACTTTTTCTTCCAGAAGAACACAAGTTCCTCCACGGTGGCCTGTGTTTGTCGCGGTTGTGTCGAAACACATAGATTTGACATGATCGGTCACTCCCCATTCATTCAGGCAATCTATGATGGCATTTGTTTGTGCCAGCGCGGTTCCTGACAGAAGTTTTGGCACCCCGAGGAGCTGCTCTGTCCCGGAGCCAGATACAAGAATAGGTAAGCGGTCAACATATTCTCGTGACGTCAGATCTTGCATGAGTTTTCCGTCCCAGTGAACAGTCAACGGACTATTGCCTTGGAACTCGCTCTTCAGTTGCCGAGCCTTAAGGGTACGGAATTTTTCACGCTGACGATGAATGGATCCACGATTGATGTTGTAGTCGCTAGCATCATGCCCTAAGCTGGAAGCTGCCTCAAACAGCAGATATGTGGCCTTTCTTGACGAGAGTTGAGTGCGATCAAGCGCTGCCGCCAATTCCGATGTCATGATGTTCTTCGTTGCTCTTTGTTTAGACGCTAACGAACCACCACATGCTCCTTTTTCTTCGCTATCATCTGAGCTGGAGGATGAGGACTCCAAAACCGCTTCGTTGGATACTGCCTCCATTTCAGCTGCTGATCGCTTTCTTCGTTTCTCCTCTTCCTCCCGACGTCGAGTACAATCTTTGACTTGGCGCTGATGGGTCATGTCCAAACCTGCCATTGAACCTGGACGTCCTTTCTGGCGCTGCTGCTGAAGGAACTCCCAATCCTCTGGGTACTTGACCAATTTCTCACAATCAGCGTGGGCGATGTCAAAGAGACGATCGAGGCGTTCAATGAATTCTTTTTCTTTCGTCTTGTGTGAATCGCTCGTCCTTGAGGCGTGTTTTTTGAGTCCTTTCCACTCCTCGAAGACTTTATCCAGTTTGCTGACGCAGTGTGTCTCGAGTCTGGTTGGAATGTGAGCTTTCTCCCAGAAGGACATCACTGCTCGAAGTGACTTCCTCAACGCGTCACGTATTGTCATTTTCTTTTCATGGTGAAGGTAAAGGAAGTAACCGAATGCTTGCCTGTAGGAAGGAAGCTTGCATCCTTTCACCTCATCAACCGCTGCCCCTAATAGGTATATACACTTCCAGGTTTCCATCACCAGAAATCACCTAGCTGAAATGAGAAACGGTGAATCGTTAAGTATTGTTCACTTTATTTCTCAGATATTCAGACACACACAGATACACACACACACATATATAGAGATATATAGATATCTAATGAACGATTATGGAGACGCCGCGCAAGCATTAAACTTTGGAAGGCGGGGGCGACCTTTTATAGTTATTCAAATAAAAAGATTTTTCAGTCACTATGTTTTTTTTACCAATGGAATAGATTCGCGGGGTGTCAGCATGAAAATTTCAAACTTTGCATTTAAGTGACACCCTAATATATATATATATATAAAACCAAAGTAAAACACTATAACAAACTCCCCCGAAAGTGTCTATTTATTTTTGTCGGGGGGAAAGAGTATAACACGCGGCACCTGATTGTCTACCAAAATGGTAACATCAGAATGCGGATTTGACCCAAATTCTTCTCAAAAACCCGTTTCCGCCACTGCTCAAACCAAATATTGTTCCAGTTATTATTATTACTAATGAAGTAAAAACTGAAATTAAATTCTAATCATACGGAGAGAGAGAGAGAGAGAGAGAGAGAGAAAACCGATAAACTGAAGACGGCACACACACACACACACACACACACACACACACACACACACACATTATTGACTTTATTTCGATCAGAAATCAACTTAAAGGATTTGACTCGTGGTATACAATCTTTTCGTTTTGAAGAAACGCATGTCGTGGCCCTGAATACGGAGGTAGAAGTTTCACGGAGCAGTCAACCCAGCGATTGCCATATCATTATTATTACGTGCTGCGATTTCACGAAGGTCAAGCTTACTGAACCTTCACTCGAGTTGGCCTGGTGAAGTAGTGAGTTCGCTACTTTTACTCTGCACCTCACATAGGTACACCCGGCTCATCGTGGTTTGTATGTACCAGCTGTCTAATCTTTTCTATTCCATGGAGTTTTAGTTCCTACCTTTTTTCCGTACCGTAACAGTTGAAATTTCTCAGTGTTAAACTTCATATAAAAACCAAGCGACTTCTCCTAAAACTTACTACATTATTATCCCAGTCCCATCCTTCATGCATTACAAAAGTTCTACTTACTTTATTGGTAACTTTCGCTTAGCACCCCCTTCGAATTGTTCATTCTGACGAAGGTCAAGCTTTTTTTATTCCGCCTTAGACCTACAGTTTAATGTGGAATCCGAAACACCAGCAACACAGCGTCTTAACCACTAGGTCACCCAGGGTACCCATTTTTCCACCAACCAATTGTGCGGAAGGATGATCGTTTACCGCGCGCCGGCGGCCATCACCGGATCGAGCCCGGATGAACTCTGAAACTATTCTTTTTATTATACTTCATTTTGTGCAAAAATGACTAAATCCTGGCAACATATATATATATGTATATTTTTTTTTTCAAAATGGGGGATAACACACTCAACCTTGCCCCCTCATTCGTGCATAAAAAATACTATAATTTAATGTTATTGATTTTAATTTGATTTCACTGGTAAAAATTATGATCTGTAAAATCTGAAACTTAAATTATTTTCTGTAGAGCTTCTTGGACCACACACCGTGCCAACGCTGGACGAGAGATGTAACACACACACACACACACACACACACACACACACACACACACACACTTTGGAAGTACTCAACAATTGGAGTTGACTGGAATTGGAATTGATTCAAATTAAAATTACTACTGCAAGTGTAGGTAAAACTGAATTTAAAATGCTTTTATATATATAATATATATATATATATATATATATAATTTAGTGATGGATCGAGTGGTCGGTTTTTCACAACCGCGGTTGCGGTTGTGTTTGCGGTTGTCGAATTTTTTCCAACCGCGGTTGCTGTTGCGGTTATCATATACTAGGAAAAATGCGTAATTATTAACTGGATTTAGCCACTATAGTGCGATTTAGCCACACTTGGTACATAATATATACTAAATAGTATTTATTTAGTAAATACCTTATGTTGAACACAAGTTTTGCAATACACCGCTACCGCTATTTGTGTGTTGCAAAACTTGTGTTCAACATAAGGTGTTTACTAAATAAATACTATTTAAATGAAGTATATTCTAAACTTATATAGCTATTATGAAAGAATAGGTCAAATTAATTAAAACCATATTTTGCACTAAGTGTGTTACCAGGATGAGGGACGAGGACCCATCGCACTGTTCATCCCACCTACCACTTTCCCCAGCCTCCACCCATTGGAAAGTTATGGATTATTTTAGTTTGAAGAAAATTAAATAAAAATAAATGTTACTTCATGGAGCTCACAGAGTAATAACTTAGAGCGCAGTTTAAACCAATTTTACTACGGCAGCCGTATGACGTCACGTTTAAGCACGCATAAGGAGACCCATCATTTTCTTTTTAAAAAAAGAAATATTTCTAATTAACCTAAAATTAAAATTAACTAAGCTTTTACAACCGCAACCGCACTTATGGAACGGCGGTTGCGGTTACGGTTGCGGTTGTGAATTTTTGTGCGGTTGTAGTGCGGTTGCGGTTGCGGTTGCGGTTATTCGATCCATCACTAATATATATATATATATATATATATATATATATATAAGAGAGAGAGAGAGAGAGAGAGAGAGAGGAGAGAGAGAGAGAGAGAGAGAGATCACGAGATAAGAATAAACTTTCTTATAGAACCCCCCTTCATCCAACTACCTTAACATAAGAGAAAGTGATTGCAAAGTTCAAAATATAAAATATGTAACCTGGTCCACCTACTGGATAAAAATGGCCACGGACGAAAATTTACACAAATGTTTGACCAAATTTTTTTATGCAGTAAGGAGGAGCCAAGAACAAGTGCCCGTAAAAATGTCCCCCCCTATATGAGAAGCAGAAAACCACAATCAAGGTCTCCGAGGCTCACAATGTCTTTTTTATATGAATTTTGAAGAGATTGTGTAGTGCAGTGGTGCACAAACTTGTTTGATGTGAGGGCCAAGCGAAGAAAATAACTAAATGTATTAGCCTACTTACTTTCCATCTAAGTCATAAATTGGGTCACTTTTATATTCTAACTTTTTCATTGAATTGAAAAGACCCGTGGGGCCACTGAAAAGACCCGTGGGGGACACAATTGGCCGGCGGGCCAGGGTTTGTGCATCACTGGTGTAGTGTATAAAATGAATGTAGGCCCTATGTATAGTGAAGAATATTTCCCTGGTCGATTGGAGTCCATTGTCCCTCCATGTGGGCATTTATGACTATAAACTGTATAAGGTTAATTAACAAAACATTTTTACATACTACAATAAATTTTAAGTTTGACTGTAATGTTAATACCTAAACAGTATATATATATATATATATATATATATATATATATATATATATATACTCTATAGGTATTAACATTAGAGTCAAACTTAAAATTTATTGTAATATGTAAAAATGCTTTGTTTTGTTTTATGTAGCGGTAACACGTGTTTCGATCGAAGTCCGTAAATAAGTTAATTAATATTGAAAAAAACTTGGTTAACTGCATCTACGGGGTTTTGTAGATAAAAAAAATTTTCAATTTCTAATTCTCGCTCCTACCAGATCAGGTCTTCAATCCCTTAAATCTGTAGTGTTAACTTTGTACTATAGTAATGCTAATTAAGTTAATGATAGCTTGGCTGGAGGTCATCAGGTCTTTTCAGATCACGTCAATTGATTGTCAATAACGAAAGTGATAAAAGGCTTCGTTGGGTTTTCATTTATTTAACAAAACAAAAGAAGAAAGTTTCATAGCAGTTATGTGATTTAAGTGTGACGAAAATTACATTTGCTTGAATACCAGCTGGATGCATGTTCGCAGAATGAATGGAACTTGAAGTGTTATAAATGTGCAATTGAAAAATTACTTGAATATTATAATAACGCGCGAGGAAGCTGATGTTTAAATAAAGTTAAATGAATGACATCAGGCCATTGCGGTTTGTTGCGACGTCAGGACTACATGATGAGATCTAACGTGTCACTGAGGACGTTCTTCAAGGAAGGAGGCGAAGTATGACATTCACGTCAGAGCGGAAAAACTTAGAGGGTGTCGTATGTATTTGGTACTCGCACCCCGAATGTGTGTGTGTGTGAATGGAACGGGGTTTTGTGAAAAATAGCGAAAATTTTCATCTATCTTTGACTTAATCTCTTGAGATACGTGTCAAAAACATTGCTAATACAGTATATATATATATATATATCAGTGGCGACTTTACAGGGGAGGCAGGGAAGGCTGTGCCTCCTCGGTTTCAACACGCTGTAAATATTTTTTTAAATTGCCAAATTTAAAATTTTTAATATAATTTAAGTTAAAAATTTTAATTAGCAATGGAATCACCCTCCCCCTTCGAATATAGTTGTTAAAAGTTTAATTTTCAATAGAATCACCCTCCCCCCTTGAATATAACTGTAACCTTTAGCTATAATGGTGAAATTCAGCACGAGAAATCGAAAGGAAGAAATATTCAGGAAAGCCTCCCTTCAGCTTCTTGGTTTTCATGGCAACGTACTGATGCCACGCTTATATTCTACCCTGTCAAAAGGCATGAATTCGTGAAATGGAGGCCCATAATCACAAATCCTCCGCGAGCTTTATCATGGCCAGCAAGTGGGCGGAGTTAAATGGCTGTTGCCTAGCAACCAGATCTTCGGAGTCAAAATTATTGCTAAATACCACGTGAAATTGAATTTTTATTTCGTTATTATATTTTGTTTACACGAACCTGTTACGTTGTCATTCAACTCTTTATAAGTGAATTTAGTGTTATTTAAATGTGATTTAGTGTACCCAACGTAGATATGTCAGTGTTAACTTGTTATTTGTACGTTTTTAAAGGCTACGTTATGGTAGTGTTATGTTATTTCTAAGTTTTTGAAGGCAATATATCAGAGTTTATATTCTTTGTGTGAACTTAACCCTTCAAAATGGAAGAAGTTACTGACATAATCGTTTCACTATTGGACATTTCTTTTGTTAGAAGAAGCGAAGAAAATAAAAGATACATTTTAAGTAAAGGTAGATCAACTCCAAACATATCTTGTGTTCAAATAAATAAGAGCAAAAACAGAAGTTTTAAATCTAATTGGTATGAAAGATATAAGCGGCTGTGTGGAAGTTTGCAAAAAAACGGTTTGTTTTGCTGGTCTTGTCTTTTAGTTGGTGTGAAAAAAAATGTATGGAGTGACGAAGGGTTTCGTGATTGGAAGAACTTGGCAAGGAGCTTGGAGAGACATTCCACTTCGAAAGAGCACATTCAAAATGATATTTGTGTTAAACAGTTTTCTGAACAGGCGTTCAGTATTTTTGAACAGCTAAATGAACACGCGAAGAGATCGAAAAATGAGTACAATGCAAAAATAGCAAAGAACAGAGAAGTCTTCAAGCGATTGATTGATTTAACTTGTCTCCTCTGTAAACAAGAATTGCCTTTCCGTGGGCATGACGAATCGAAGAGCTCTTACAATCAAGGAAATTTTAAGGAAATCGTCAATGTAATGCTCAATCATAATGAAGAAGTGAAATCCCATTGGGAAAAAATGGGGGCCTTTACTGGTTTGTCAAAAAACAATACAAAATGACATTATTGATTGTATTGCGGGAGAACTGAAAGATGCTATACAAAATACTATAAAAAGTGGGCCATTTTTTTTCAATTCAAGTAGATGAAACAACTGACAAGAATGGAAAAGCTCAATGTTCAATCATTTGTAGTTGTGTTGATAGAAATGGACATATAAAAGAACATTTTCTAGGTTTTTATGATGTTGGACAAGACAAAAGTGCAGCAGGCATTTGTCAGCAGCTTGTGGAAATATTACAGCCATTTGATTTTCAAAATAAACTTACAGCGCAGACTTTTGACGGAGCCAGTTTTATGTCATCTGAATTGAATGGGCTTCAAGCAAAAATTCGCAGCTATGCTCCTCAAGCTCTTTTTACCCATTGTTTGTCGCATCGTTTAAATCTAGTATTGCAGCACAGCTGCCGTAACATATCAGCTGTTAATATTTTCTTTGGCACTTTACAAGGAATTCCTGCCTTCTTTCACAAATCGACAAAAAGAACAGCTGTCCTTGACCGAATCTTGGGAAAACGAATACCAACCAACAGTGAAGTAAGACGGAATTCCAATGCAAAAATTGTCACGGCAATTTCCACTGAAAGGGTTAAGTTGATATTACAGGTAAAACAATACGTCAAGCAGAAGCCTACAAAAATAAGCTGTCTGAATTTAACTTTGTGTTTTATCTTCTGGTCTTCCAAGACATCTTTTTGAAAACTGAAGTGGTTTATAATATTCTCCAAATAAAATCAATAGATATTCAAATGTGCATGGATCACATATCTATTTGCCAAACAGCCATACAAGATATGCGAAATGACGAAACATTTCAAAAGTATATTGAGAAAACACAAATAGCAACTAGACATTCTCCTTGTGCTTCGAGAAATAGACTTGAAACCAACAATTCAACATCTTGCCATTATCGAAAGGATTTTTATAAGATCATTGATAATATTACTACTCAAATAAGGACAAGATTCTCGAACATGGCATCCTTAAAGTTTCTGCACCTATCCAACTCAACCCAATTTGCAAATTTCCCCCAAAAATTCCCGAAGATGCCTTAAATTCCTTGATAGCTACCTATGGAAACTTCTTTGACAAACAGTTTCTACGAAATGAGCTAATGGCTGTTTATGCAGAAGAAAACAAACATCTTTTTCATAACACTGATATTGAAACTATATTGAATAACATTATGGAAAATGACTTGTGCGATACACTACCCCAAGCTTATAGACTTTTCAGTCTCATTGCAACCATCCCAGCCACTACTGCATCTGTTGAAAGAAGTTTTTCTTGTCTAAACCGCATTAAGACATGCTTAAGAAATACTATGGGGCAGGAGCGACTTTCAAGCTTGGCATTAATTTCCATAGAAAAGGAATTACTAGTGAAGCTATCGAATCAACCTTGCTGGTATGAAAATATCATAAATAGGTTTGCTGCTGGAAAAGAAAGGAGAATTGATCTTCTTTTCAAGTAGAAGACGTAAGTAAAACCAATTGATGATTTTTCGTTTTATTTTCTGATATTTTAATAACCTTACTCCATGTTGTTTAGTTAATTTGTAATAACGGTTAGTAACTTAGCGGTAGTATCTATATTATGAATAATTTTGTACAGATTAAGCTATCTTAATTTAAATAATTTATTTATGGGCATATGGCCATATGCCATACATAACTATCCTCGCACTATGTAATAAAACATAGCAATAATTATTGGTGGGCCTCCCCACCCTCTCAGACCACGAGCCGCCACTGATATATATATATATATATATATATATATATATATATATATATATATATATATATAATCATCGATGCAATCATAGTTTAAGTGGAAGTATAAAAAGTTAACCATCTTTTTATATAGAGCACCATTTCGCCCATATGCCCCAAAACAGACGGTGTGTGTGTGTGTGTGTTTGCGCGCTCGCGCGCCGCAAGTAATTAAACCGAGTAATAATTCGAAATTTCATAAATGAAACAATAAATTAACTACAATTTGACATCCAACCTGCATGCACATTACCGGATATCCGAATCAGGCGCATTGTTGTCCAGATATCAGGTACTACACGCTTCTCTCTCTCTCTCTCTCTGCGGACCTATGTAGGATAGGAGAGTTGTCCGAAAAATGGCAAATGCCGTTTAACTTGGGTAAATGCAAGGTCATGCACATTGGCCACGCCAATCCCAAGTCGGACTACTCCATGTTGGGGAGTAATATCGAGACCACTGGTTTGGAAAAGGACTTGGGTGTGCTAATTAGTAGCGACCTAAGTTTATCAAACAGTGCGTAGAGGTGGAAAAGAAAGCCCAGAAGCTTATTGGGTTATATCAGGAGGAAAATTCGATTTCAGAAACAAGAAGATTGTGCTCTCTCTGTACAATTCCCTGGCTCGGCCGCACTTGGTGTATGCTGTGCAGTTCTGGTCGCCCACCCTCAGGAAAGATATTAACAGGCTGGAGCGAGTCCAGGCGAGGGCCACAAAGTTAATCCCTTCCGTTAGGCATATGGGCTACAGTCGACGCTTACGCGCCCTGAATTTGTTTTCGCTAGAACCTCGGAGGTTGCGCGGTCAACGCATCGAGGTTTTCAAGTTCTTACACGGTTCAACGATGTCGATTTTAGAAGCATGTTTAGTTTAAATGATAACTCAACTCGCAACAATGGTTGGAAGTTAGATTTGAAACGGTTTAGCACTAGTGTGTGTGGGAATTACTTTACCTATAAGATCTGTGACACACAGAACAGGCTACCTTCATACAGTGAGTTGTGAACAGTTCCTCTTCACTATTTGCATTTCATACTAAAATTAGTCAATTACTTACAATAAGAGGAGTATTTTCCTAATAGTAGAGAAGTACATGTGACAGAAATAGTGTCTATCTGAAAACTTTACTGAATGCATTCTTACATCCTTACATCGCGATGGTTTTGCAGTTTACTCTAATTACTATCGAGAGCTCTTTCGTATTAATTTGGTATTAAATTAATTGAAGACCTTCCAGGGAAAAATGGCTAAGCGACAAACGTTTCCTCAGATTTGGTCATTAGTTTGAAAAACGCTTTTTGGAACACGTATTCAGTGGTGGTATTTAATAAATTCTGCTTCCTTTATAAGGAGATTGAAAGTACAGTAATTTTAAAAAGTTCTCGCGTAAAGATATGTTTATTTTATTTATTATGTCTATTTGAATATATGCCATGCTTTAATTACTTGTCGATGATTACTAAATAATTCATGTTTCAAATAACGTTTCATTTTCTCGTGTGTGTGTGTGTGTGTGTGTGTGTGTGTGTGTGTGTGTGTTCCAAATCAACCTATAGTTTGATGTGCATGGGGAGGGTGTCCGGACAACTGCCCCCTGGACAACCGTCCCCCGGACAATTGCCCCAGTAGGACAATCGCCCCCCGGATTATTGCCCCCCATAAGTAAATAAAAATTAAATAGAAATTAAATTTACGTTTAAAAAATGGCAAGCTAAAACAATATTTAACAACATATTGCCAATTCTTGCTTAATTTTGCTTGTAGCCTGAAAAAAAATTATATTTAAAAAGTTAGCAATATTTAACAAAAAAATTTTCCAATTATTGCTTACTTATTTATAATAAAATTATGAAGTTTAGCTACTTAATTTTATTTAAACAGTTGGCAAGACTTATTGTATTTCATATATACTATGGATTAATTAATTATATTTAAACAGTTGGCAATACTTATTGAAAGGTCGTTTTGAAAGTCATAGTTGGTGGTTAGGTTAGGTTAGTTAGGTTAGGTTTGTTTTTTATAAATATTAATAAATTTAATTCCTATTTAATTTTTATTTACTTATGGGGGGGCAATAATCCGGGGGGCGATTGTCCTACGGGGGCAGTTGTCCGGGGGGCGGTTGTCGGGGGACAATTGTCCGGGGGGTTGTCCGGGAGGCAGTTGTCCTAGCACCCATGGGGAGAGTAGACACGTACAAATGATCTGCATAACATTCAACCTGCTGTCTCCTCGCTTACAATAATAACAGTACAAGAACTACAGAAGTTGAACGAAGTATATATACAATAAAAAAAAATTATAATATAATTCGCAGTTTAAACGAGGAATATATATATATATATATATATATATATATATATATATATATATATATATATTGTCAGGTTTTAGTCAATTTTGTACAAAATGAAGTATAATAAAAAGAATAGTTTCAGATTTCATTCACACCGCGTGTATTCTTATCTCCTGATCTCTCTCCCTCTGTAAATATATATATATATATATATACACAGAGAGAGGAGAGAGATCACGAGATAAGAATACACGCGGCGTGAATGAACTCTGAAACTATTATTTTTATTATACTTCATTTTGTACAAAATTGACTAAAACCTGACAATATACAGGGCGTCCCAAAAAAATGTATACACACTTTAACAGCTGATAGCTCAATTGATGTTTCTTTCTTTCCAAGTTAAACCCATCAGAATTAATAATGGCAGTCAGACTAAGCTTTGAACAAAGGAAATTCATTCTAAAATGCTACTGGAAGTGTGAAAACGCAGTTGAAGTGCAAAGACAGTTTAGGAGAGAGTTTCAAACAGATCCACCAACGCGACTTACCATCACTCGAATTAGAGATAAGTTTGAAGCCGATGGAACTGTTCAGAATGTCCACAAGAAGCGTTCCGGAAGACCACGGACATCGACAAGCCCCCACAAGCAAAGAAAGAGTACTGGAAACGTATCACCAAAGTCCAAGAAAACTGTGCGGCAAGCGAGTCGTGAGGTAGGAATTTCAGAATCGTCTGTCCAACGCATTTTGAAGCGCTGTCAATGGAAAAGTTACATTCCAAGATAGTCCATGCTATTAATGAAGATGATCCGGACCGAAGAGTGGGGTATTGCGAGTGGTACTTGGCACGATGTGGATGTGGATTGGACGAAGGGTTTCGTAGAATACCCTCCGCGTTCACCAGAACCTCACACCACTAGGACTTTTTTTATGGGGATACTTAAAAGACAAAGTCTACGCTATAAAACCTGCAACAGTCGCTGAATTGAGAGCAGCCATTGAACGAGAATGCACACAAATACCAAACGAAATGTTTCGTGATGTTTGCGATTCCATTGCCTCGCGTTATCAGCAGTGCCTGGACCAGAACGGACGTCAGTTTGAAAACAGGCGTTGAGAAAACAATTAAATAATGTCTGTAGATTCTATTACATTTTGAAAATGAAATGTATTTTAATAAACACTGCCTTTATAATTATTTAAAGTGTGTATACATTTTTTTGGGACGCCCTGTATATATATAATAGAATTTTAAATTCGGTTTCACTTTCACTTTCAATAGTAATTTTAATTTTAATCAATTCTATTTCTAGTCAGCTCCAATTGTTGAGTACTTCCAAGGTGTGTGTGTGTGTGTGTGTGTGTGTTTTACATCTCTTGTCCAGCGTTGGCACGGTTTACGGTCCAAGAAGCTCTGCAGAAAATCATTTAAGTTTTCAGATTTTATAGATCATAATTTTTACCAGTGAAATCGAATTAAAATCAATAACATTAAATTATAGTTTTTTTTTTGCACGAATGAGGGGGCAAGGTTGACTGTGTTATACCCCATTTAAAAAAAAAAAATATATATATATATATATATATAAGTTATATGTTGTTAGGATTTAGTCATTTTCTCCCTGAGAAAAGTAAATAGACACTTTCGTGGGAGTTTGTTATGTTTTATTTTGGTTTATATACAGTATATATATATATATTATATATATATATATATGTATTTAAAGTGTGTACTGTTATTTTTGCTTGCATTTTCTTTTATTGTTAATTAAATATACTAGCATGAAAGTACGAAGAAACAAATGAACTGCGATTCCTCAATTTTTTTTATAAAAAATAATATAAAAGTGTAGATATAGACTTCTCATTTAATTCTTTTGGTTGTGTATATATATATTCCGGGTTCGATTCCTGGGAGATACCTCATTTTTCATTTGCTCGTTCTCTCTCCTCATCTTGTGCGGAACACTCTTCTACACAAGCGTCGTTCTTTACATTAATTATACTGTGTGTTGTTTGGAGTTAAAATGTATATATGTATGGCATGCGAAGGTACCCCCTCAGGACATTTGATTCCGCTCGTATGTAGGAGAATTACGAGTACTGACTAATCGGGGTCCTTGGTACAGTGGTTACCATATCCGACCGGCAATTGGATGATCCCTGGTTCGATTCCTGGGAGATACCTCATTTTTCATTTGCTCGTTCTCCCTCCTCATCTTGTGATATATATATATATATATAGTAAAGCAATTACTTATCCTTACTTATTTGGCAGGACATGAAATATTCCATTTAAATAGTTTCGAGAATTTCCTATACAATTGGTGACTGTTACGAGTACTTGCTTCGAAATTTTAATTTAAAATTGAAGCAACTTAGAGAAAAACTCAAAATGAGTAAATTAATTAATATCAAAGAAAGTTGCGCATGATATCAGCCCAACGTCATTCAAAGATGAAGAGAAGTGCAGTGACGAGCCCACTGTACGTATGTATTTGGCCCAGTAGAATACCCGCAGAAAGCCGGTGTGCAATTGCAATGCAACGTTGCAACATTGTACTATTGCAACATTTTTCCATGATGAGAGACTGGTTTAACTCCCCCCAATAAAAAATAAATAATAATAATAACATATATATATATATATATATATATATATATATATATATATATATATATATATGTGTGTGTGTGTGTGTGTGTGTGTGTATATATCTGTGTGTGTGATTTCCAAGGGGTAGAGGATAACCTAACCTGGCTGCTCAGGCCCACAAAAATACTGTATATATATATGAAATGTATGTATGTGAGTGTGTATGTGTGTATGCATGTGTATATATGTATAGTAAATCCTTTAGTAAGAAGAGTATGTGGGAAAGAACTAGATTCTTTCACTGCGGCGTCTCGAAGCATTTTGTATTTTTCACTAGTCTTCCTGGGCGGCTTTAGCTTCACAGACAGTTAGCGTAGAAGGCGTATGGCGTAATCGCCTTAGTTTAGTGACTTATATATACACATATTGGCTAACTGGAGCACCACCATCACTCACAACAAATTCTTAAAGTAAAATGCGGCTAGCCTGTCGGTTCTCGGACCCTTGCCAGTCGAAACAGCTATAGAATACAACCAGTGGCCTTACACACACACACACACACACTGTATCGTTTATACATATACCCATCATTTCCGTTAATATTTGTTTATATGGCGTAAAGGAGAAATAAAACACAACAACATCGTTCTGTCTGTTTAATATATATCGAGATACAAAATATGTATATATATTATGGGGAAAAGAGGAATAATTAGCGTTATTTAACACATATATCTACATCAAACTTTAAAATAATGCAGTCAGTAGAAAATAATTATATATATAAAAATTAACAATGAATAATTCCTACATTCATATAATTCTTATATTCATTCATATAATTCTTATGTTCATTCGTATATTTCATATATTTATATAATCCTTATATTCTTATTCATATATTCATTTTGACATATAAAGTCCAAAATCGTATAATGTTGACACGAGTTTAGACAAATTTTTTATTTGCTTTCTATTTTATAATTGGTGAATTATTTTTTTTTAAATTACTTAATCATTTTTTTAGCTTAATAATGTAATCTTGTTCATTCCCTGTATACATTCTCTCTTCGTTGTAAATGATGAAGTCATATCCTGCTTAACATTTAATTTTGAATCTGAAGCATTTAATTTTTGCTCATGTGCATGTTTGTTTGTAATTCGTGATGGGAAGGCATATTTCATTTTCCATTTTTAGTTAACACGGCAGATCATGTTAACATCAGATCTGTCAATATGCGGTTTAAAATAAAAATATGACTTCCTCTTGCTTAGCAGGCTAAACCTTACTGCTGCTAAAATAGCAGTCTAGACCTTGCTACAGGTAAACTTTTTTTTTGTCTTTCAATAATTTGCAAAGTAAATCAGCCTATTGGGAATAAAAACAAAACAAAAACAGATGAGCATTATATAATAATAATGTAAGTAAAAAAAAATCAGTATAAAAGCCCATAAAATTTCTGCAATGTTCATTCTGATTAGACTGATCTAACTTAGAGGTTGAGCATTACCTGTAACATTTTAGCAGTAAATTACCGCAAGAAAAAGTCTTTATTTTCTCCTTCGAGCCTTGCTTTCTTTAGAGAACTTAGTCTGAAATAGAGAAAAATAATTTCCCGATACGTTACAAGAAGAATCAGGAAACCTTCAGAAAATTTAATCAGCTTCATAGAATCCTCCGATCCACTACAAGAAGAAATCGGAGAGTATTATAGAAGAACACTAATGCGATTCCCTATATGGTACCAGCTACTCCGGAGTAACAAATCCGTAGCTGCCACCTAACCAGAACCCCCATCAACTTTGAACCGACCAAGGCCATAGACGGAGGGGTTAACATATATACATTAGGCGCAAAAACAAGAATAAATACAGAATGAGCTCCAAGGGTATAGGGTAACCTAACCTGGCTGCTCAAGCCCACAAAAATATATATATGAAATGTGTTTATGTGAGTGTGTGTGCATGTACGTTTGTCAGTAACACAGTATAAATAAAGACTTTTACGAGCCCCTCCCATCAACAGCAAGACGCCGAGATGGGGGCTACACCAATCGTCTCAGTATAGACTTTAGGACCTTTCAGCACTAACACAGTATTGATCTAAGTATAGACATTAGGAACCCACCCATCAGTACCACGAAGCCGAGATGGGCTTACACCAATCGTCTAAGTATAGTCTTTAATACCTCTCAAACTACGGCTTTTACTTACCAACCAGATTTTACTTACTAACACCTCATAGTATAGGCTGACCATACGTACCGTTTTGAGCGGGACAGTACCGTTTTTTTTATATTTCATGGCCGTCCCGTCGTTTTAATAAAAATGTCAATTTTGTCCCGGTTTATGTACTTACTTTTTCATGAATACAGAATATTACATAACCCCCGTCCCTTTTTTGCCATCCCAATGTCCCGTTTTTGTCTCAAGGAAATATGGTCAGCCTACTCACAGACCAATATGGTTTCAAAAACGACAGACAAGAGACAAAGCTATTAATTTTCACCCTAACGTATTAAAATACGTTTATGAGGTTATAATAGACCAGTAAGGTCTCTAAAAACGACACAGACAATAGACAAGGCTATTGAACTTCTCGTGACAGAATGCCGTCAAGAGGCCATGTTGTAATGTATTGTGACTATGCGCTCTTTTAAACAAAAACTGAAATATGGTAAACAAAATTTAAAGTGAAAACATATTTTGTGTCTCAGTATACAAATATATCTTTAAATCTTATTATAAATAATATTTATTTAATTGCATAATAAAACTAGATTTTATTTTTAGGGTAACTTATTTATTTTTCTCCTTTTTTTCCGCAATAAAGATTTTATCATACTCTCAATTATTTGAAACAAGTTTTGTATTAATATATACAAATATTATAACTTATAAAAAATATTAATATGATTTTAATCCAGATTTTAGTTTCAGGGGTAACTTATTTATTTTTGACCTTTTACTACCCACTAAAGCAGAATTATTTAGAACCAGTTTTTGTCTTAATATACAAATTTATCTTTAAATTATACTATAAAAAATATTAATTTAATTGTTAAACTAGATTTTAGTTTTAGGGGTAACTTATTTATTTTTCACCTTTCACCATGCATTAAAGATTGTATCATACTCCTAATTATTATTAATATTTGTCATATGGAATATGGGCGACCAATAAAATTTTCATTTTCATATAAAAGTGATTGTTCTGTATATATGTTACAGTCTAAGTGTGTAACCAGCCAAGTCGCGTAATGGCTGAAACTTTTAGTCATTTCGGGAAATGGCTGTTTCATTTGGTCATTTCGCGAAATGACTAAAATCTTTAACCATTACGCGAAATGGCTGAAATTCTATCTTCGTCATTTCGTACAAGATCATTTGCCCGGTTAGGTCAACTGTATGCCCTTGACAATTGCTTAGGTTAATTTGTGTTATTTTCGTTAGTTTTAACGAAAATAACACGACTTAACCTAACCAATTGTCAAGGGCATAGAGTTGACTTAACCGGGCATAGAGTTGACCTAACCGGGCAAATGATCTTGTAAGTTGTGTTATTTTCATTAGTTTTAACGAAAATAACACGACTTAACCTAAGCAATTGTCAAGGGCATACAGTTGATCTAATCGGGCCTTCAATGTGTATTTGAAGAGTGTTTCTCACTTATTTGAACAGACCTGTGGATGTGTGTATGTTTTAGCAGATTTAGTTAGTTAAATAAAGGTTTCCAATTTTATTGTGATGCTTGTTATTTTTATGAATTCATGACAAAAGTCATTTTTGCCATTTCACGAAATGACCAAGATGGAATTTCAGCCATTTCGCGTAATGGCTGAAGATTTTAGTCATTTCGCGAAATGACCAAGTGAAACAGCCATTACGCGAAATGGCTGATTATATACTTTGACTGTAACATATATACAATATACAGGGTGAGTCACGAAGAAATGTCATAACATCGGGAGTTTATAACCGAGGTCATTCCCAATGAAAAGCTTCACATGAACATAGGTCCGATTCTTAACGGTTATGGAGCTGTGGATGTTTAAATTTCAAGCTTGCGCATGCTTGACCTTGAACTGAATTGACAGTTAATTATCGAACCGAACTAACTACGCAGTAGAATGTTGTGTTTTACAGCGTGCAGTTGATGTTTTGTGCGTTCAGTATGCCTTTAACGTTTTCGAATGCCGAATATGCGGATATGGTGTTTGTTCACGGATTTTGCGAATGAAATACTACTGCTGCTGTCGCTGAATACCAGCGACGGTTTCCAAATCAAAGAATTCCGGATCGACGAGTGTTTAGCAACGTTTTTTGGACATTGCGAGAGAGCGGTTCATTTCCTAGCGTTACAGTTTTATCTGAACGACCGTTAAAACAAGATGTGGCTGAAGAAGAAAACATTATTCAGATGGTACAGCGGAGTCCTCATGTTAGTACACGAAGGATTTCCACACGTCTTAGAGTTCCTCAAACGAGAGTATGTAGAACGTTACACGAAGAAAGCATGTGTCCATACCACTTACAGCACATTGAGCGCCTCCAAACTGAGGATCATGCCCAACGGCTGGAATTTTATAATTGGCTCAATGCCGATCAACAATTGCATCGATACGTCTTGTTCTGTGATGAGGCTCAATTTACCCGCGACGGTGTCAAAAACACTCGCAATTCACATGTGTGGTCAGAAATGAATCCTCATACCATTGTGGAAAATAATTTTCAACATCGGTTCAGTGTCAATGTTGGTGTGGTATTCTCTACGGTCAGTTGATTGATCCGTTTAGGTCTTACAGGTGACATTTATCTACGATTTCTGCAAGACGAACTGCCGCCACTGTTAGAAGATGAACCATTGGCAACACGATTGCGTATGTATGATACTTCCAACAAGACGGAGCTCCTCCCCATTTTAGCCGTGCAGTGAGAACGCATCTCGATGATCGCTTCCCCGGTCGATGGATCGGTCATGGTAGTGCACACAATTGGCCACCCAGGTCTCCGGACATAACCCCTCTAGATTTTTATCTGTGGGGGCTCATGAAAGAGCTGGTGTACTAGAGAAAAGTGGAAACACGAGATGCATTAAAAGGGGTGGGGGAATCTAACATTTTTTCAGGACGAGTGGTTTCTATGGCCATTTTGGCTCGTGAATACGAATCCGGCTTGTTCTGGGACTTAAAATGAATTTTTGACCTGGTTCAGTTGATTTTTTTTTAAGTGGCGGACATAAAACTCAATTTTTTGTTTTAATGATAAAAAAGACCCGCAACCCTTCACGTGTAATGTCTTTTCATATGTTTTCATGGTCGCTGAACTCGAAAATGAACAAATGAGAGACATTAGGAGTGTGATTAAGCAGATTGATGACGAAAAATTTCAAAAAATGTCCGATCCATATCGAACATAAAGGATGAATGAGGCCTCCCTCCTCCAAACCTTTATAACTGATAGGAAAAATAATTAGTTCATAAATGCTTGATATATTTTTAATCATGGTGATGTTCATTCTTCAATATTGTTAAGTATCTAGTGTGTCGTTATATTGATGTTTTATTTCGGCTTACTTTAGTGTTTTGACTTGTTCTAGTGTTCTGGTGTTTGGCTGCTTTCTCTTTTCTGGTTTCTTGTACTATCAATGTTGTGCTAATTTACTTCAATAGTAATTGTATATATTACTTTAATAATAATATAGTACATATGCTTTAATAATAATAGTAAATAATATATCAAATACAATATTTGATATAATCTACTTTAATAATAATAATATATATATGATGCATCTAGCATGACTATAATTTGTATTATCTATCATATTTCGGTGTTATATGCCGACTAATGGGGTTTTCCTCTACTTGCAGATCGTAATGCTTAGTGACTGCTCATTGGTTATGATGGCTGGTGAAAAGAAATCAGCAGTGCCGCCAGAAAAGAACTTCTTGGGGAAACCTACACAGAAGTGGACGAATTTAAACCGACTGGAAAGTTGCCACCAGGGACATTTGTGATTGGTAGGATGCTTGCACTTTGCAAACAAGGAGTAAAAGGACAGAAAAAGTCTATGACTCGAGATGATGCCAGCAACATAGTTGCAAATGAACTAAGACGAGATTGGATTAATAAAAATGTCTATCCCATGCATGAAAAAAGGGTGGCGAAAAAAATAAAAGACGATTATGAACATTTTAACAAACTGAGAAAGAATGAACGCTGCCAACAAAAACCTAAAAGTGTCGAATGGTACCAAAAAGCGAGCGGTTTTAATGATCAGCTCACTAAGAACGCCATCAACATTAGAATTGACGATGAGGATTACGAAGCAGACCTTGCCGAAGAATTTGGGATAATTGCTTTGGTGCGTGTAAGGCCATATGCACAAGTGCAGTACCAAAAGATTGGGTGAGACAGAAAAAGAGAAAAGAAACTCGTGAAAGATCAGCGGAGAAAAAACGAAAAGCAACAGAAAGCAACTTGAGAGGGCAAAGAGAGCTATAGGGATCAGAAATGATTGAAATGTTAGCAACTTCAGTCGATTCTGAAAACGATCCGAGTTTTGAAAAACCAACAACGGCAAAGACAGTTCCTTCTACTGATCATAAACTTCATTCATCGGAAGAAGACCTAAGCAAGGAGAAGAGTAAAGAACAACAGGCTGCATTTCCTGCAGTGAAAATCAGAACTGGCTAAAAGAGTCTGAACGAAAACTTGATCCGGTGTATAGTCCAATGTCTTGCCGAGACAAGAACTTCTCCTAAAGAGCTTTCGAGAGTAATAGTAATAGTAGCTAACATGATTTTTTATCAAAATTGGAAGCTGTAGGCAGATGATAATGAGAAAGATTGTGAGGGTGAGATGGAGAGTGAAGACGAAGAGTTACAAATCCGTTACCAGTATTCAGACTTCACGTAGGTATTTCCGAGCCGCAAATCAATCATGCAATTCTTGGAAGGTCCTTCATACTTGAATCTAGAGTATGTCGCTCGACAAATCCTCAACAAAGAGGATAACGTTGTGAGTGGCTGACCACATCACCATCGCTAGTCCATCTCGCATGAAAAAGTCGCTGACAACTGAATATCTGGAAAACATCAGCCATTCCGGAGAGGATGGAGCCAGAGCTTACGAATTCAAATTGAGTTGTCTAGGCGTACCAGCAAATTCTACTACTGCCGAACTCAAATCTCAAATAGAGTTCTGGATGTCTGATCGAGCTAGTGAATGTGAAGTACTTTTACAGCATCTTGGAATCGAATCAAACAAGAACTTGAAGTGCTGCACCCATATCATTTTAGGAGGAGATGACGCTATTGACAAAGTTTTTAAAAACACGGAACAGAAAATCGGAGTACATAATCTAATTCAAGTTACGACAGGAGAAAAACTTTTCTGTTCTCCTGGTTCTTCCATTCATACTTTGGGACTCATTGCAATTGCTAAATTGCTCTCGACCAACCACGTCTCCCATTCGGTATCCTATATAATGATTATAAATCTTGGATGGCGAATAATGGACTCAAATATAATGGCTTCAAAGGCTTCGTGGGAAACCGGTTTGGGAGAATCGCCGAGTTAGCAAAAGAATATTTGGCGAGGCGAGACTCCATCCAAGCTTTCTTTCATGCCGTAGTAGATGTCAACAGTAACAAGCTAGTTCTCGCAGTGTCAACTTTCATCCAAAGTCAATGGTTCATGTGTTGTTCCCAAATTTACACAATGCTGGGTGAAGTGATGATTTTCCCTGTGGTGGAGCTTCTTGGAATTGACAAGAAGGGTGATGAGAAAAGTGAAAGAACTTGGTCTGGAGTAAAACGTTTCTTTGAAGGTAAGATGGTTGAATTGAATGACTTGATGGCTGTAAGGAAGGAACAAGCCAGATTTGGTAAAGATAAACTTGAAGCACTAGTCCTAGAGGAAGTCATTGATACTGTAAATAATCAGCTCTCTTGTATGGACTATTTAACAAAATCAGACGATGAAGCTAATCCAGACTTGATGTATTCCCCTCTGACAAATTTAGGATGCGAATCAGAATTTTCAAAACTTGACAACCGAATCAGGGCCAGTGGTGGTAGCACATCCATTCAAACGCACTCGAAAAAAAATGTTATTGTGACTAACGGACTTCTGATAGACTCTCCGTTCGAATCAAAGTCTCTTGAGGATAGGAAGGCATCCTGGAAATGGGCCAGGGGTTCAGAAAAAGTCAAGAAAATGAAGAAATTAGAGGAAGATTTTCTAGCTACTGTGCATGCTGCAAAGGAATTGTCCCTACTGTGTTTTTCTGGACATGGTTTTTTAATAAAATAATACCTTTCTTTTCCACTTTTTGCCTATAACCGCTAAACCATGCATCGAATGTCACTAATTTGTTCATTTTCAACTTTATCGACCCTGAAAACATATGAAAAGACAAATTACATATGACGGGTAGCGGTTTTCTTAAGCCTCAAAACGAGAAAACTATTTTTTGCTCACCATTTTGAAAAAAATTCACTGAACCGGGTCAAAACTTCATTTTAGGTGCAAGAACCAGCCAGATTCGTATTCAGCAGCGAAAATGGCCATAGAAATCACTCGTATTGTTGGCAGTTTCCCCCAAAATCATTATTTCCCCATCCCTAGCATTACTCCGTCGCATTTTCGATGCTGCAGCCCTCATGAAGGACAATCGTAATAAACTAATGCGAACTACACGCGCGATTTACAGACGAGCCGCGATGTGTATTGAGACCGAGGGTAGTCATTTTGAACAGTTATTGTAAATTCATGAATAAAAACTTTAGCAACTGTTTGTTCACGTATTCTTATTTTTAAACATTCAAACATCCATAGCTCCATAACCGTTAAGAATCAGACCTATGTTCATGTGAAGTTTTTGACTTAGAATGACCTCGGCTATAAGCTCCCGAAGTTATGACATTTCGTCGTTAATCACCCTGTGTATGTATATATATATATATATATATATGATGAGAAAAACACGAAGGAAAGGAAAGAGAATGGTGCTCAAGCGCTTTCGTCTAATGACATCCTCAGGATGTCACTAGACGAAAGCGCTTGAGCACCATTCTGTGTTTACTTTCCTTCGTGGTTTTTTCATCATAAATATTTTTCCCGTGTTACTTTCGTGAAATAATTTTCATATATATATATATATACACACGAGGGTAATTCAATAAATATCCGCACTTTTTATTTTCACAATAACACCTTCCGACAATTTCCTTCTCCGTTTAGTATGAATTGCTTGGTTAACTCATTCCGAAGCATGTTAGAATACGATGCACTTGTTACTCTAGTTCCACGCTCTAGATAATGTTCAAGAATAGGGTCTCGTGTATCCCAAAACAGTGTTAGCATAACTTTACTTGCTTACGGCTGCGCTTTAAACTTCCTTGCAACAGGAGATTGTCGGAAGGTGTTAGTCTGTTACACGACAATCCGCGCCCTCATACCGCTGCACAGACTAGAAAATGCCTTCAAGAACTTAAATTTGAAGTTCTCGACCATCCAGCCTACAGTCCAGACCTGGCACCTTCGGATTTTTACCTGTTTGGACCTCTAAAAGACGCTTTGAGAGGTCAGTGATTCCAAGGTGATGATGACCTGACGGAGGCGGTGCATGACTGGCTACGCACACAGCCAAACACATTCTTTTGTGATGGCATTAGGAAGATTGTAGATCGCTGGACTAAGTGTACTGAGAAACCGGGAGACTATGTTGAGAAGTGGTGTGTTTATAATGTATCAGATGTGAAAAAAAATTGTGAAAATAAAAAGTGCGGATACTTATTGAATTATCCTCGTGTATATGTATATATACATATATGTATGTATTACATTTTAACTGCAAACAACACAGTAAAATTAATGTAAAGAACAACGCTTGTGTAGAAGAGCGTTCCGCACAAGATGAGGAGGGAGAACGAACCTCATTTTTCATTTGTTCGTTCTCTCTCCTCATCTTGTGCGGAACGCTCTTCTACGCAAGCGTCGTTCTTTACATATATATATATTATTCTACTAAGGACAATGCTTACGATGTCCCTTATACTTTAAAAAATTATGTTAAACAGAACAACATAGCTCAGGCCCACATCTCCGATATAGCCGAATACCACAGTTTTAGGTTATGCATAATGAACAATTCGGACAGAAACAAATCCCTGGATAGCCGTGATACCAACTTACGTCTTTTTACGCGTCAAATAACATAAAAATGCTCTCTCTCTCTCTCTCTCTCTCTCTCTCTCTCTCTCTCTCTCTCTCTCTCTCTCTCACGGCTTGGTAAAAATTTAAGGACCGCCCACTAAAATTTCTTCAGATTCCGCCACTAAAACTCTTTCAGACAATGAATGATATACATTCTGAAAGTGCGCTGGGGGAAGTCTTTTCTTCAGCATGCCCCATTTTAGGGGGTCTTCTCCCTCTCGTCCAAAAAGAGTAGCAGCAACCTATGTGAAACATTTTAGTGTTGGATAAGCATTTCAGCTGTTGCATACAAACATATAACCAAGAATGCAGTCTGACGATCACGCAACATCAAGTTGTAAGTAATTCTACTTAGTATATTCTTTGTTCTATAAATATAGAAGTAGTCTTATTCAATAGTGCTCTGAGTGAAATATATAGACGGTAATTCTTTTGTATTAACATTTGTGTAGAAGTGTGTTTTGTTATTACTGATTTTGTGATTATGTGCCTTATTGAGATTGTGCCCGATTTTATCTTTTTATTGTTTTATCTCAATGGCAGATTCTTTCATACACAACTGCCTATCCGAATATGCTTTGCCGCCGGTATACCTACCTATACGGTGATACAATGTGAGTACTGCTATTTCTGTCTATATACATTCAGAACAGGGATTCATGCATTTATTTCATTTATATATATATATATACACTGTGTATATATATATATATATAATATATATATATATATATATATATAACTGCAATGACCACGCAGTATATTAATGTATACAAACGACGTAAGTATAGAGGAGCGTTCTGCACACGAGGAAGAGAAAGAACGAACAGATGAAAAATGAGGTGAACCGCCCGGGAATCGAACCCAGGATCTTCAGATTGCCGGTCAGATGCGCTATCCATTACACCACGGGCCTCGATCAGTCATAAGTCGAAATTCTCCTACATAGGGCAGAAACCAATGCCCTGAGAGGGCACCCTCGCAAATCGTGAATATGTACATTTAACTGCAATGACCACGCAGTATAGTAATGTATAGAAACGACGTAAGTATAGAGGAGCGTTCTGCACACGAGGAAGAGAAATAATGAACAAATGAAAAATGAGGTGAACCGCCCGGGAATCGAACCCAGGATCTTCCGAATGCCGGTAAGATGCGCTATCCATTACACCACGGGCCTCGATCAGTCATAAGTCGAAATTCTCCTACATAGGGCAGAAACCAATGCCCTGAGAGGGCATCCACGCAAATCGTGAATATGTACATTTAACTGCAATGACCACGCAGTATATTAATGTATAGAAACGACGTAAGTATAGAGGAGCGTTCTGCACACGAGGAAGAGAAATAACGACCAAATGAAAAATGAGGTGAACCGCCCGGGAATCGAACCCAGGATCTTCCGATTGCCGGTCAGATGCGCTATCCATTACACAACGGGCCTCGATCAGTCATAAGTCGAAATTCTTCTACATAGGGCAGAAACCAATGCCCTGAGAGGGCACCCTCGCAAATCGTGAATATGTACATTTAACTGCAATGACCACGCAGTGTATTAATGTATAGAAACGACGTAAGTATAGAGGAGCGTTCTGCACACGAGGAAGAGAAATAACGAACCAATGAAAAATGAGGTGAACCGCCCGGGAATCGAACCCAGGATCTTCCGATTGCCGGTCAGATGCGCTATCCATTACACCACGGGCCTCGATCAGTCATAAGTCGAAATTCTCCTACATAGGGCAGAAACCAATGCCCTGAGAGGGCACCCTCGCAAATCGTGAATATGTACATTTAACTGCAATGACCACGCAGTATAGTAATGTATAGAAACGACGTAAGTATAGAGGAGCGTTCTGCACACGAGGAAGAGAAATAATGAACAAATGAAAAATGAGGTGAACCGCCAGGGAATCGAACCCAGGATCTTCCGATTGCCGGTAAGATGCGCTATCCATTACACCACGGGCCTCGATCAGTCATAAGTCGAAATTCTCCTACATAGGGCAGAAACCAATGCCCTGAGAGGGCATCCACGCAAATCGTGAATATGTACATTTAACTGCAATGACCACGCAGTATATTAATGTATAGAAACGACGTAAGTATAGAGGAGCGTTCTGCACACGAGGAAGAGAAATAACGACCAAATGAAAAATGAGGTGAACCGCCCGGGAATCGAACCCAGGATCTTCCGATTGCCGGTCAGATGCGCTATCCATTACACAACGGGCCTCGATCAGTCATAAGTCGAAATTCTCCTACATAGGGCAGAAACCAATGCCCTGAGAGGGCACCCTCGCAAATCGTGAATAGTACATTAACTGCAATGACCACGCAGTGTATTAATGTATAGAAACGACGTAAGTATAGAGGAGCGTTCTGCACACGAGGAAGAGAAATAACGAACCAATGAAAAATGAGGTGAACCGCCCGGGAATCGAACCCAGGATCTTCCGATTGCCGGTCAGATGCGCTATCCATTACACCAAGGGCCTCGATCAGTCATAAGTCGAAATTCTCCTACATAGGGCAGAAACAAATGCCCTGAGAGGGCACCCTCGCAAATCGTGAATATGTACATTTAACTGCAATGACCACGCAGTATATTAATGTATAGAAACGACGTAAGTATAGAGGAGCGTTCTGCACACGAGGAAGAGAAATAACGAACCAATGAAAAATGAGGTGAACCGCCTGGGAATCGAACCCCGGATCTTTCGATTGCCGGTCAGATGCGCTATCCATTACACCACGGGCCTCGATCAGTTATAAGTCGAAATTCTCCTACATAGGGCAGAAACCAATGCCCTGAGAGGGCACCCTCGCAAATCGTGAATATGTATATTTAACTGCAATGAACACGCAGTATATTAATGTATAGAAACGACGTAAGTACAGAGGAGCGTTCTGCACACGAGGAAGAGAAATAACGAACAGATGAAAAATGAGGGGAACCGCACGGGAATCGAACCCAGGATCTTCCGATTGCGGGTCAGATGCGCTATCCATTACACCACGGGCCTCGATCAGTCATAAGTCGAAATTCTCCTACATAGGGTAGAAACCAATGCCCTGAGAGTGCACCCTCGCAAATCGTGAATATGTACATTTAACTGCAATGACCACGCAGTATATTAATGTATAGAAACGACGTAAGTATAGAGGAGCGTTCTGCACACGAGGAAGAGAAATAACGAACAAATGAAAAATGAGGTGAACCGCGCGGAAATCGAACCCAGGATCTTCCGATTGCGGGTCAGATGCGCTATCCATTACACCACGGGCCTCGATCAGTCATAAGTCGAAATTCTCCTACATAGGGTAGAAACCAATGCCCTGAGAGTGCACCCTCGCAAATCGTGAATATGTACATTTAACTGCAATGACCACGCAGTATATTAATGTATAGAAACGACGTAAGTATAGAGGAGCGTTCTGCACACGAGGAAGAGAAATAACGAACAAATGAAAAATGAGGTGAACCGCGCGGAAATCGAACCCAGGATCTTCCGATTGCCGGTCAGATGCGCTATCCATTACACCACGGGCCTCGATCAGTCATAAGTCGAAATTCTCCTACATAGGGCAGAAACCTCGTGTGCAAAACGCTCCTCTATACTTACGTCGTTTCTATACATTAATATACTGCGTGGTCATGTACATATTCACGATTTGCGAGGGTGCCCTCTCAGGCATTGGTTTCTGCCCTATGTACGAGAATTTCGACTTATGACTGATCGAGGCCCGTGGTGTAATGGATAGCGCATCTGACCGGCAATCAAAAGATCCTGGGTTCGATTCCCGGCGGTTCACCTCATTTTTCGTTTGTTCGTTATTTCTCTTCCTCGTGTGCAGAGCGCTCCTCTATACTTACGTCGTTTCTATACATTAATATACTGCGTGGTCATTGCAGTTAAATGTACATATTCACGATTTGCGAGGGTGCCCTCTCAGGGCATTGGTTTCTGCCCTATATAGGAGAATTTGGACTTATGACTGATCGAGGCCCGTGGTGTAATGGATAGCGCATCTGACCGGCAATCGAAAGATTCTGGTTTCGATTCCCGGGCGGTTCACCTCAATTTTCATTTGTTCCTTATTTCTCTTCCTCGTGTGCAGAACGCTCCTCTATACTTACGTCGTTTCTATACATATATATATATATATATAGTTATATATATATGTATGTATATATGTACTGTATGTATATATATATAT
This sequence comes from Bathynomus jamesi, assembly GCA_023014485.1. NCBI lineage: Eukaryota > Metazoa > Arthropoda > Malacostraca > Isopoda > Cirolanidae > Bathynomus > Bathynomus jamesi. The sequence goes on from JAJOZX010002282.1 coordinate 407,693, forward strand.
ATATATATATGCATATATAAACCATTATTTTGTTATACGTTATTATTTTACAGAGTTGATGCGTGCGTTCATTTGATGGGACGCGTGGACAATAACAGTGTATTTTCTAGTCAGTCTCTGCAGGAATTGGCACCAGAAGGCCCTGAACCCAAGACTGGCACTCGACCGAGAAGCACAAAAGATTCAAGCAGCGTCGACTGCAACATGTAAGCAGTCTATTATTTAAAGGTACACCATATGTAACTAACTAATTCCTCTTACATCAAATGCTCTTTGGAAATGAATGGCGCGTTAGTTTTAATTTTTCTATTTTTATTTTAAGACCCTGAAGAAATTTTATTTTAAAATAATTATCTCCCTCTTTATCCTGTTAAAATAATAATAATAATAATAATAATAATAAAGGGCGGCTTGCTGTAATATTTTTCTGTTTTCTTTTAGGAACGATCCGGTTGAGTTATACGAAGATGAGTCCCGAAACACAGAATGTGTGTTAATCGAAGAAACGTTGCAAGTTTTTCTTTTTTCTTGTGTGTGTGTGTGGGTGTGTGTGTGTGTGTGTGTGTGTGCCGGGTAAGAATGTTCCAAGTTTTTTCAACATTTTATTGAATAATAAAACTATGGGTAACATTTAAATATGTTTATAAATTAATATATAATTTCGTTTATTGTATAGACCACATTTTTTTACGTAATACTGGCTTCAATATTTTTCGCACATACACAAATAGGAGTGACAATAATACATTATTTCTTTTTTACACATTCTGTACAACAATGTACAGCCATTACATTTTAAATAAGTTACAGAACATAATTCCCGTCCAAATGTGTTACACAAATTAGTATTAGGGGATACATTTTATAAATTTATACGAAATAATACTGAAAGCTCTACTGCGCACGGTGCATATTTAGTGCAATTTAAAGTAATTAATTGCTGAAGTCACAATTATATATACACATAAAACTTCACACAACACATCGGCTGACTACAAATGGGAATTGGCTTTTTATCTGCCTACACACATACTGTATTTATCATTGCCCTCAGGGTTACACGAGTCGAATAATTGCAGAAATTCTGTAAATTTCCCTCCACGAGTCATATGCATGAGAAAGTACAAGCTGTACTGGCCACAAACAGTGCTGTAGAAACTCTTTAATCGTTAAGGGTTCCACACTATTTGTGGAATTTGCAGTTGTTCGAGAAATTTTACAATAATAGCACCATTCCAAGGGTGTTCGCCCAATGAATTAAAGTAGTATATACGTTCCCTATTTTTAAAATAAACGGCTATCCAATGGATCCCTTCACCATCGCTAACACCATCGCTAACACAAATTAGTATTAGGGGATACATTTTATAAATTTATACGAAATAATACTGAAAGCTCTACTGCGCACGGTGCATATTTAGTGCAATTTAAAATAATTAATTGCTGAAGTCACAATTATATATACACATAAAACTTCACACAACACATCGACTGACTACAAATGGTGGTGCTGACTACAAATGGTGGTGCTGATTCCGAATATGACATCGGTTTTGCTAGATTGGCTCTAATTTATGAGATAATTGGTACCCCATTGAAACACGTAAAAATGCAAAAAATTTAATGTTCAGGCGGAGCCTACTTACAAATCGCATTGAAATTGTCTCAAATCATACAAAAGTAAACACATGAAATACATAATGGCATTTTATTCGGTCTCTCCATCTAGAATGTTCCGGTAGTTTCCCATATGCACGCGTTATGGTTACGTTTCCTATTAATTGAGGGTATTCATTATCTCAAGAACTAGAGCCAAATCGGAAAAACTACTTTCATTTTGGAAATCAGCAACCCCAAAATACCCTAAATTCGTACGAATTTCCTTGGCAACGAAAAAAAAAATTTTTTTGTTGACCTGTGTAATAAGTGCGCCACAATCTTCATTGGGAGCTTCAAAGTTTCATACTTCGCAAACACACCGATAAATTTGGTGCGTGTGAATCGGTCAGTCTTCATCACTGTTTGGAGTTTAACCGTGTCCATTTTTAAGTCTGTGACTACGCCCCTAAACCTGTCAACTTGGATTAGAGCTTGCGATTCGAGGTGAACTACTACGCTAATAGGCACGACTAGAGGCTTGTCGAACGCTAAACTGACTGAGATATTTCCGTTCTACTGGGGACTTATGTGTGTGGTTATGCTTCCATAGAAATTGGGCGCGAGGTCAAACGGGTACAGTTTCGAACTCTGGACGAATTCAATCTGCGTTAGGCCTGTCCCTAAACCTTCGAAAGCACCGACACTATGAGCAAGAATGCTATACGCACTCGAGCAAAGTGAAAACTCGTCATCTGTAGAATAGCTCGTTTCCAATGTCCCACCTAAAGCCACCCTGTTGACATTCAGAGTTGCATATTTAAGGCCGAAATTTTCGAATTTAAACGCCGGTTTTTTGTATTTGCCATTCACAGAAGCGTGTTCTTGCATTTCAGTTAATATCCTTTTAGGTAGAGCTCCAAGAGTGACATTTTCTATTTGCTTCGATGTTAAACCTGAAGGTACTTTGAGCATTTTAAGCTGAACTCTATTAAATGGGTATTTCACTGTGGCATGTAGTAAATTTTTCTTAATTTCCATCTGCTTATCAAAGCTTAATTTCACACGACGTACGCCGAGATATGTCTCCATAATATGAATCACCACAGGCTTCGCGCCCTCTTCTTGGTCAGCACCCAGATTTAAAGAAATCTCAGGGCTCGTACGGGTTAGCTTTAATTTCATATCGACCCCATTCACAAGCAACTTCTGGAATGTGAAATCTGTGTGGAGACGTCCATAGCAGTCATATACCTTCTTTTTAGAATTTTTAAACTTGTCCTTTATACTACTTTCATCTTTAGCTTCATAAGAACCTTCGACAGTTAAAAATGTATCTTTCGCTTCTTTTGAAAAGTTGACATTTTCCAGATAGGATCGTAGGTCGTAGTAGCCAGACCCTGCCGAGATGTTGATCTGATTTAAATACACGTCACACTGACTGAATATGATATGTAGAAAGTTGCTCTTTGAGGAAACGACGTAGTCGTTTTCGAAATCCGATCCATCTGAATGCGCTATTCCTACTTTAGCGTACATATGCCCACAGCTTGGGTAAAAAAGTAAGGGTCTGAGCTGTGGATCACGAATTCTATAGGAGCACTCGGCGAGCAAATAGTGTTTGGAGGATTAACTGTAATAAAATCGCTATGCTCTATAGATATTTGGGTCGGGGTCATGTCAAAGAGTGCAACTCCGATTTACAACATTGTGAACTACATGGATGGATGAAACGTGCCATGGCGCGTCAGAAATAGCGATACCTCTCTCGACATGTAGCAATCAGTCAATGATCCTCGAGCGCAATGCCCTTAGCTTATATCTGTTAAAAAAGTGATCAACCATAGGTTTCATGCGCTTAGAACATTTCTTTTTTTATGACCTTTTACGTTTAACGCCACGAGTTCGTAACCCCTTTTTCTTTTTCCTCCTTCAGTAGACATGCGAAGTGTCTTTTCACTTCAACTCATGATGCAAAGGTCCCCTTTGGTATGAATGTTCCTTAGGGCCATAGGAAAAACTTTATCCAAAGACTCAAATTGTATCTTAAATCCAAGACGGCCGCCGTCGGCCATATTGGAAAACATAGCCGACTCAGAGCCAAGGAACCGTTTGTCATAGAACCTATTATGATACATGTTTTCCAGCTAATTTGAGGTCGCTGAACTCATGTCTTGCATCAATTTTACATTTGGATGCATTTAAAGGTCAAATCCGGGAAATGATGCACAAAATTTACATTTTGATAAAATTTATGAAAACAGAATTTAGAGACATGGAAACAAGAATTGCAAATTGAATGATAAATTTACAAGTTCTGTGGTATCTCAATAGTATAATTGATACATAGTATACTCGACCAATAATTAGCCGACTCAAATGTATCATCACACAATGCTGTGACAATGGAAGCACATTCATGACATTCGTTCGTTCAGCACTAACCTGATTCCTCATCTATCTGTACCTCACTCATCTTATCAGTATGGGAGCACGAGCCTTTACATCTACAGAGATACATGCAAGGATGTCCCTGCACGTAACACTTACAAGGATCCTTACAGTCTGTCTTACACTGGCAAATGACAAGCTCTGGTATGTCCCGCGAAATGGTGGGAGTTGTGGTGTAGACTGGAGTTGGCGCAGAGTCGGAGGATTCTTGCTGCTATCCCCATTCCGTTGGAGAGAATGGAGCTGGAGTTTTGATGAGCGTATTACGCCACACGTGTCCACTCTGAAGTCACAAGAGAAATAACTGATTAGTTGAAATAACACTTCTAGAAATACAACTGCATGCAGTAATCTCAAGCATGAGTGATGTCCCCATCCATGCAATGCTGTCTTACCTGATAGGCTACTCTGAGGAGGTGCTGATGCAGAGCGTCGCTACTTGGAGGCATGTGCTCGAAGTCGCGTCCTTTGTGGAGGAAGAGGGAGAGTCTAGCAGCATCCACGGTTGTGATGCCCTCCTCAGAGACACCATAGAGCTGCATGACGAATCTCTGGAGCTTGGGTGTGCGAGTCTTGGTCATCTCCAGGGTGGGATTAGGGCAGGAGAGTAGCTCGAGAGGTGAGGTGAGTTCAGGGAGGGACTGCCACACTGACCAGGCCGTCTTCTTGCATTTTCCATAGAACGCTGAGGTCGTGTCGCATCCCGTTACGCATGAAACGCAGACAGTGCCATTGCCTTGGATGGTCCAAGTCCGTGGGCGATGATATGTGCTGGAATGTACCTGGCAAAGAATGTAGAGATGAGTTAGACAATGGCCTCATGATCTTAAAGCTATCGGTACGCTGCAGACACCTGGCTTAAAGACACCTAAATAAAATGACTGTACCTGAACTGACGCCGCGATCCGAAGGCAATCCAGAGTTCATCAATCCTCTGTCCGAGGGCCACAAAAATGGAGACGCCCAGCACTACAACATCGCTGTCGCTGGTGCGGACGATCACTCGACGATGACCGGCGTAGGTAGCTGCAGCCACATATAGAAATATCCGAGTGTCAGCTTCCTCGTGTGTGCAGGGGACAACTGCACCAACATCGGCGTCAGCTGGTGAACTCGCACAATTACTGAGAATGGTGGTGAAGAGCTGCTTGCCATGAAATGAAGAAGTCACTGTAACTGAGGATATGCTGAGGAAGTCAGTGTAATTGACTTCCTCAGCATATACTAGAGGAATATTTTAATAAATATTAATTTCTATGTCAGTAGCTCGCAACAATCTCTCAGCTAACCTGTGGAAGCGTCATTAGCTTCAAGCTGTTGGCCAGCTCCACGAACAACTGCTAGTTCAGGTCCACACGTAGGAGGGCAGCCCAATTGCCAAGAACTTTGGTCGAGAGAGTAATCCGCCTCCGCGCTCCGCTGCCTCTTTGCTCCCGAGTTGACTTCAGGCTCGTCTTGGAGTAGATATCCCAGACAATATCAACCCGGTCGTTTCTTTCAAACCAGGAGAGGATGTATGGCAGAAACACGTCTTGAAATAGTCTCCGATGGTCACGGCACTTCCAGGACGAAGCATTTGAACGAGCACAGAACCATCCAGCACAGCTGCGGTTATCACCGGTCTGCGACTGTCGAGATCCGCTGGGAAAATGCAGTCCAGGAACTCGCTCTTGGTTCCATGGTGCATGTGTCCCTCCCGAGTGAGAGAGGGAGGATGGGCAGAGGTCTCATGGGAGAACACCGACTCGTTGATATTGCGACCAGAATGTGTTGCAAGCAAAATGTGGGTCACCTTGGCTTGTTGGTCCTTGACGATAGCCACCTCCGATTTCCGGTGTATTTAAGAGAGCGAAGCCTTGAACAAATTCAGCTTGGTGTGGGGTATCGGAGCAGTGAACGCCTCCTCCTGGGAGCTGACTCGCTTGTCGACAAACGCTTTGTACCTCCATGAGGTATGATGATTGACTCGTCCAGGTCGAGCAGCTCGCCAGTGTCCTCCATGAAGGGGTTTGCCAGCTCCTGAAAGGCATCCACCACCGCCAGCACATCAGACTGGAAAAAACAAACGATATAGGCACTGCCAAATCATACATATTCATACCACTGAAAATGATGAGGGTACCTCTCAATTTGCAATTTATTAGAAAGTTACCTTGTAATCGGCTTGAACTTGGGGTACTGTTCATGGTGCCTCCGTTCATCTGACTCCTCCGAGCCCTCAAATTCCCTGACTAGGCGAGCCATCTCAGGGCGAATTTCAGTATCTCATCGATAACTGGTCCATCAAGAAGCATTTGCAAGAATGATCTGAACGTAGGCGGGATGGATTCAGTTTCACATGAGGTTGAGAAGGAGCCTGTGAAAGCCTGCTTCATGTGGGGATAATCTCGCCGGAGGATCTTGGCTGCTTTGGGGAGGATGGATATTTCAGTTGATGTATTGTTTTCCATATCAACTACAGTTTTGCTTAGATCGTCGTTGAAAACAAGAGACCAGCAACGATTCATTGGTATTGCCTTGATGTCAGTAATCATGCCCTCAATATCCTCTCGAAGGCGTGTTGTATTGCATTTGATGTAGGGAAAACCGAGAGCGGCGAGGCGCTTGTCATAGAGGGCGTCAAGTCAGCCATTGCCAGTGACGTCCCTGAAACACGATTATCTTCAATAAAGTCAAGTAACTCGTTGAAAACATGTGCTCGGATCACCTAAGTCGCATGACTCACAGTCGCGTCACATCCGACCGTCGCCACTTTCTTGTAGAGCCGAATCGGGCACGCACGATGATAGACGGCATTAATAGCGACCATGTCACCGGCAGAAAGTTTAGCCAACAGACGTTTGTCACCTAACACTCAAGCGCAATCATTGACTTTCTTATCCAAGCCAAGAGTGGAGGTCTTCCTCAGCTCTTTCTTGTTGCCCACTTCGTCACAGAAGAGGCATGGAGTGTCGACTGGTTCACTCGAAGATGTAGAGGGTGAGGGTGAGGCCTGTGTGATGGACCTGGCACCATTGTTCATGCGGCGAGTTTCACTGACTCTTGCCCTTGATGCTTTTTCCTCGTTCTCTGCACTTTTTGAGTGTCGACAGCATTCTTGCAACTTTTTTGCCACACTACTTGATTAGACATCATCAGCTGCACTACATTCTGAGCACCGCCACCAGCACCGTCACCAATGTCATCTACGACTACAAAGTCAGGCAACTCCCCCAATTGCTTGCGCTCCTGGATGTTGTCCATAACTTCTTTATAAGAGGCTGAAACTCTTTCAGGTTTGTTTCTCAATTTCGCAGATGATGAAGGATTCTTAGACTGACATATGAAGCATAAGCTCCAGTCGCGAGTGTCCATGATGGCAGGTGTGGTTTTAAAGTCACTCATTTCGGATTAATCATTGTGAATCTGAAACATGAAATTGAATTTCTAAAGGTCACAGAACTTAGAAACGTGTGTGATGACTCGTTTTCAGCTAAATTCAGCATGAGTAAACCATTTCTGAGGTTATCTTTGGGTTTCAGGTTATTTTGAGGTGTCTCACTCCGTCAGTTTGGAAACTGCGGAAAATCCCAGATTTCAACATGGCGGCCTGCGGCCATATTTGATTTTGGGGGTAAAAATGACCTCGAAACCCCATAATAACCTCAGAAATGGATTTCTCATTCTGAATTTAGCTGAAAACGAGTCATCACACACGTTTCTAAGTTAATTGGTTCAAAAGTTAGAAATACGGTCATTAGCATAATTTATGCTGATTAGGCATAAAATTAAGCATGTCTATGCATAGATACAACTTGTGTCTTTGGAAAAATTCTTTCCGATGGCTCCAAGGAACTTCCATACCAAAGAGGACCTTTGCATCATGATTTGAAGTGGACACCCTATTTTGTGCACTTAACATGTCTACTACTTTGTAAAGTGATTTTATTTCCGCCACTACACATTTTTCTCTTTGCATCTTTGATAATTTCGTCCCGTGTACGTTTTAAATGTTTTTTAGAGGTTCCTTAGGCTTAACCACGGCCATTATGTCATCTACCTTGTTAAGATCTGATTGTAACGCTTTCCTCCCGAGATATCTGGCACCACTCTTCAGCAAGGGGACAGCCGTAGGCAGTATAGTTGAAAAAAAAAGAACCAATCCCACTTCCGCGATATCTCACCCCTTGGTAGACTGAGAATGGCCTTTGGGTCATTCTATCGCAGTACGACGGAAGTGAAGCTTCACTGTCAAGCTCCCTTCACCGAATGGAAACCTTTTCACCCCACTCGTTCTTATACATAATGAGATACTGGTCAGTAGGTTAGTTGCGACTTTGACATAATGAGGCTTTTCGTATGCAATGCTCATGCTCTTCCCTCTATGATTGGGAATGTGGGCGATGCGCAGCAGGCGCGCCTGGGTATCGCCAACAAACTGGTGTGCCACGATATTGTTGTAAATATAGCACATGTCCGGGTGAGAGTCTCCATCGCTCAATTTCTCAAATTTTAGTTGATACAATAAGCTGCACAAGTCATGTTGTGACTCGTGAAAAGTATCTCTTTGGAAGGCTACTCCATATCTGCCCTAGGTTATAATTTTGAATAGTGCTCTCTTTAATATTTCTGTTAGCCTTCGATTTTAGAGTTAAAATATGTACCGGAGCATCTTTGTTTACGATTTCGTATACTAACTCAGACGTAAGATTTGAACTTTTCAGACTCCCATTTAAGTTTCTCACAACATCCTCGGCTGTGTCATAATGACCCAGTTCTAGTGTTACTGCTGTAGTGTAGTACTGGACCTCCCCACTCCGGCAGAATGCATGGTATCGTTCCGAGTTACTCCGGCCTTTTCACAATCATCACGGTTTCTAAGAATTATAAAAACGGTCTCTTTCTTGTCAATACTTAAAAACTTGCTGGCCAGTTGAAATTCGTATATTCCAACCTCGTATGATTCACGGCCCAATTCAATGGGCCCATGCAGTTGTGTAATAAAGCTTATTATTGTTAGGATGTACAGACAGAGAAGAAGAGGACGAAAGTGTGAAGTAGAAGTGGTTAGGCGCCATGTTGTATACTATTTAAGCTTCATTATTGCATCAGCTTTTATATAGGTGTTAAAGCTTTCTGGGTACCCTAGCCATTTTACCAGGTACATTTTTCTCTTTCCTGAACCCTTGCTTCCTAAAATCTTTTCAATTTTAAACACATTTTTCCTAAATTAAATGTTACTTTCTGCATCTCCTCACCATAAAAGCCACCACCAATTTCTTCCCAATTCAAATCTTCAACGTAATACAGCATCACCTCGTCTTTAGGTCTCATACCCCTAACTTGAAAAATCTTACGAGTCCAACCTTGCTCAAACCCTTTCGCGAAATTATTCTCCGAACGCAACAGCGATTTTGAAACGGGCAGAATACCTTTTCTCACTTCACGTCCTGTGTGTGTACTTCTTTTTAAAATTTCGCTATGTGATGTACTAATCGTTCGGTGGTGTGAACGGTTGTAGGATGAAGCGAGCGATTCCAGAATGTCTATATATCTGTATGTGTTTTTGTGTGTGGAATAGCGATGCACGCGTTCCTTTATGGTGCGCTGAACTCTTTCGGCTAAAGATGCCTTATTTATAGAATTGCTAGTGTAATAACTGATATTGAACTCTGCCAACATGTTCTGAAAAGTTCGGCCTATAAATTCTTTTCCCATGTCCGTACAAAAATAGCCAGGAATCCTGTTTTTCTTCAGCATCAACGCTTTGGCGGCTTTAACAACTGTTTAAGGAGATTTATTTTTCAGTGGAATTAGCCACAAATATCTAGAGAATACATCTATTATGTAAAGGATGTAACGGTAGCCTCCATTATACACTGAATATCTCTGCATGTCTGTTAAATCTGCCTGCCAAATAGAATCAACCGAGACTGCCAATGTCTTGACCGTTTTAAACCTTCTTCTTATAAAGTGTATAAGCGCCCTGCTCCTGCAAAAACCTCTTAACATCTTTTTTTCCTAGTCCCTCATTAGAAAGGCCTCTGTACAGTCTATTAACACCCAGTAGGAGACTGGATTAGAAATGTCATAATAGCTTTTTATTAATATGTTAACTATTTGTATTTTAAAGGGGTGCGGATAGGGTTGTGCGTTGATGCTTTGTCTCTTCTTCCTCTTCAGAGATGTTACCGCTGGAGGCAAAAGCGTGTACAGCTGTGGTACATGCGATGCTTCTCCCAAGTCTTTTAACCTGTTCAGACTACTTATCAGTGTTTTGTGGATGTTTAATTGCTGTAATCTAGCGTTAATATGCTTCCATCATGCCGGTGACGGCCTATCTCACTTTCTCACCAAATCATGTACGATATCAGTGATGTTCGAACCCTGTACATTTGACTCTTCAACAACAACCTCACCTGTATCAGACCATTGTATAATGGGATCCTCAGTCAATAGATTATAAAGAATTAATCCTTTATTCCTCAATGTATGGGGGAGACTGTTTTTTAATACATGCTCGAGATGTTGCGGACTCGCACCGTTGTTCTGTACTTGTTCAGGTTCACCATGGTCAGTATCGCTTGCATATTTGATAACTTCGGGGAACTCCACCGGTTTCTTATAATTTTCGTACTCATGAAAAAATTTCTGCGCAGTTTCTTGGTATAAGATTATTTTCTCATCAGGAGACTTTTCACTGTTTCACACCGTTTCAGCCTCGTTTTGGAACATATTCGTTCTTAGAAGCACCCTAAACGTGTTTCGCGGGTGAAGGTCACAAAGCAAAATATATCCGTAACGTTGGCTTGTAGCTTCTTTATAAACTTCTAAAAACTCCTTACGCTGATTCGGGAACATTTGATTGGCTAATACCCCAAATTGTGCCACATCTCAACGTTGTGCGAATAAGACTAGATATTGTCTATTTAGCGATACATCGCGCATGTATCTATTTTTGAAAAATAGATTCTGATTAATGAAGAATACACTTATGTTAAGATGGTGGGAGAACACTGTAAATGTCTCGGCAAACGTTTTATCCATTTCTAGCATGATATCGTCGTTACCCTTTATCGAGCTAACATCATAAACACCTTTGTGGAACAAAATGTCATCTTGGTACAATAACACCATATGACTTTATGCAAAAAATTTGAAAACAGCTCCCCCTTATCTTTAATGATTTTAAGCATAAACACGGTTTTTCCACGGCTGTAGGGCTAGATATAATGCAGGTAGAAGGGCTTGTGAATCTGAATTTTTCTTCAGAATCCATCTCTAACACGTCACAATCTTAAATGGAACATTTACAAAATATAATAAAATTTTAAGTGAATCTCCTTATATTCTACAGTCTTGGTTTTCTTCTTCCCCAGAAGCGTGAATGATGACGACGATGAGGTACTGTGCCAGCAACATGTCCCCATCATAGATATTGCAGATGAGGATGATGATGCCGATCATAGTGTAGTTGTTGTTGAGGCTACAGACTGCACCAATACCCCCGCTAACGTTGCGGAACCTTCAGCAGTGAAAACTGTAGCATCCCCACTCGACAATTCGAGGAGAAAGCGGGTGCATGACGACATTGCTGAAACACTTTCCATGTCAGGCGTAAAGCGCCGGCCCCCCGAGTGCGTCGAACGTTAGACCTATAGTAATAGATCCCCAGCCTTCTACGTCTTATGACAACCCCTACGCAACATTTCATTCTGAAGACAGTAGCATAACATTCTAGCTGGTGCACACCGCCACTCCCACCCTAGCCCTGATTAGAATCCGGTACGTAATCAGGGTCAACCCGCGAGCCATGTATAGCAATGGTTTTGAACACGGATTGCTGCGTGTAGTTGAACGTATTGTGGAGTTTGCCCTTCAGAGCAGTGAGGGACATAAAGTCAGGATGCGACGGACCCTCGGAATAGGATCAGATGATGGAGATAGAGACGATTTTTGGGTAGTAATTCCCTACATGTAGCTGGCTGCTGTAGATGTAGATTACATTTTGGCCAATATAATGCATACCTCTCAAAGCAGCACCGGGTTTAGCATGGACAACTTCACGATAGATATACTGTAGACCACGTTTTCCGTGTTGCGGGACATACGGCCACACCTTATACGCTTAACTTTAATTCTCATGCTATTTGTAGACAGCATATAAACTCCGAGCGTGGTTCCGGCTTTATAGCAATAGTCTTGGTTCATATGTTTAATCTACTAAATAGGGTCCAAAAAAATTTGGTTGCCGACGGTAGTGCAACGTGCACGTAAACTGGCCGCAGACTGTAGGCTCGAGTTTGACTGTGATATAGGGCCTGAAGAGTTGAGAAGGGTAGAGCAGGAAATAAATGTTCGCATAGTTGTATTTGGATTGGATGATCGTCGTAGGACTGTGCATGTTTTTAAAAGGTGTGTGAGAGAAAGTACAAGACCTCTACTTATTTTAGGCTTGTCAGGGACAACGTATCCGCAATATAAGGGTTCTTTACGCGAGTTATGATAAAAGTCGAACATACGGTAGTCATCACGAGATGTGCAAGGTTGTCTCGAGTTTGAGGATGATATAGTGAAACATTGTAAGGATTTCAAATGGTATGTGAGCAGTGTTAAAGCTCCAAATGTGAAAGTCGTGTAGTTGAAGCTGAGAAGAGGGACTGTAATGTGTGTAGACGCACATTTCTCAAAAATAGCTGTTTCGAATTCCATAAATCAAATGGGACGTGTAGGAAAATGAGAATTTGCGAGTGCGGCATGCTTCATATGATGGACAGTTGGGGAAAATTCGAGCATAAATGTGATGAAATTATTTGTACTACATGTTATGAGAAATATAAGGCAGATGGTATAAAACATGTATGTTATATGAAAGACGCCAAAACTAAGAATAAACCTTATATAACTGTATACTACGACATACTGTAGAGACTTACGCAAACCCCGAAACAAAAGAGGTTATCCCACATTTACTTGTAAGCCAGACTATCTGCGACGAGTGAATGAACGTAGAGTGTGAAGAATGTTGCAAGTGTGGTAAACGAATAAACATTTTTAAGACGACTGCACACGACTCCCCTTGTGAAGCTCTTTGTCGCCTATATTGTCAAGTTAGCGGACCAGTTCCAAAAAATGAGTATATATTGTTGCCTATAACGCCGCAAAATTTGATACACAATTCCTTTATAAGAACTGCTTGAACACGAATCATCAGAGATATTTACATGCGATCCGCTGAAAAGAGGAAACAAATATACAGATGCAAATAAGAGGTAATGTTCAGTTTAAAGACACTATGTTATTCACACCTTGTAAATTAGTTAAGCTACAAAAGGTGATGGGCGAAGCCGCCGAAGTTTCAAAAGGGTATTTCCCTTACACTTTCCTCACTCGCGACACTTTAAATTATGTAGGACTACCACCCCACAAACATTACTTTAACTATCACAACATGAGTGGCAGTGAGCGTGAAGATTTTAAGAGGTACTACAACAATTTTAATGAATCTAATCCTTACAATATAGCAGATGAATGTGAGGGTTATTGCGTGAATGACGTACGCACACTTGGAGTATGCTTTCAAGCCTTTAGAAGGATGTACATTGTACAGTACATAGTCCGATTTAACTGCGACCCGCTACAAGCCGCAACCACAATCGCCTCATTGTCTTTTACTATGTTCAAGAATAACTTCATGCCTAAATACACGCTAGCCGTTATTCCCCGAAACAATCCATGCAGTTAATGGTATAAGGCCATTTACTGGCTCATAAACCTACAACAGCATACCCGTGTATACATAAAACATGCTCGTAACACGGGGTAAGTGGTCATTAAGATTAATGGCCGCGTTTTTTGGGTGGATGGTCTAAGCGAAGACCCCGCCACTGGAGAGGAAACGGCGTACTCCTTTAACGGATGTCGGTGGCATGGATGCCCACGTCCTGAGTGTGGTATCATAGGAGATATCCATAGCAGATCTCCTGCCGAAAGTCTGGCATGGACCCGTACCCGTGACAGACTTATAAGCTCTCAGTTCACTCACAAGGTTTGGTTGGAGCACGAGTATGACGCCTGGATGGAGACAGATGGACAGCATCGCGAAGAAATAAACACCATCAAGCATTTAATGTTGCTGGGCCCTCTCAAATGCGGCGATAGTTTGTTTGGAGGACGCACAAACCCCTTGAAACTATACTTTCCACCTCCGGAGGGCGTGAAACCCCATTACTACGACTTCTGTTCTTCATATCCCGACGTGATGAAGAACAATCCGTACCCCGTAGACGCACCTGAAAAACTGGTGGGTCCCGCCATGCCTACCATTGAAGAGTTCTCAGATCAGAGGCGTATATACAAGTCCTGAGCTGTCCCTAGCCATTCGTTACGGGTACAGAATATTGAAGATATATGAAGTGTGGAGGTTTCAGAAGCTCCCCAGCCTTTTCTACACCATATACAGGGTGTCCATAAATGATTACCCTGATTAAAGCATGCTATAACTTTTAAATAAACTCTCGTATTCAAACACAGTTTTAATCATAAGTAGATAAACATACAAAGTTTTGATACATAGTTAATGAACTTAATAAGCTTCCACATGTGCACTCTTAGTGGCACGTAAAATGTCTAAACGGTATTCACACTCACGCCACACATTTTCCAACATTTGTCGGTTAACTGTTGCAATTGTATCCGTAATGCGTTCTCGCAATGTCCTAATATCTAGAACAACTGTTGCATAAACCAAATCTTTAACATGACCCCAGAGAAAGAAATCCATCGGGGTAATGTCTGGTGATCTTGGGGGCCATGGGATTGGCCCGTCCCTGCCAATCCATCGATTTGGAAATGTTGCGTCGAGAGTTTCACGAACAACATGCGCCCAATGAGGGGGTGCCCCATCTTGTTGGAAGATGACAGTTGGCTCCCTGTCCTGCAGCTGGGGGATGGCGTAATTGGTGAGCATATCCAGGTACACAGTTGCGGAAACAGTGTTCTCAGCGAAGAAGAAAGGACTAATTATCTGGTCATGCATTAGTCCACACCAGACATACATTGATCTTTGGACTGCCCCGAATATGCTCCCTTACGGCACGTGGGTTTTCCGATCCCCAAATAAGTACATTGTGTCGGTTGACTTTACCACTAAGATGAAACGTAGCCTCGTCTGAAAAGCAGACACATAACAAGAAGTCATTATCCTCGTCAATGCTGTTCAAAATGTCAATAGCGAATTGTTCACGTTTTGGACGGTCATCAGGCTTCAGTTCTTGAACAATTTGTACCTTGTAGGCGTGTAACTTCAAACGTTTGTGTAACACCTTGTGCACCGTAGACTTCGGTATCTTTAGTTGGCATGAAGCTTGTCTCACCGATTTCCATGGTGACCGTGTGAAAGCAGTTTGAATGTTTTCCACCGTCCCATCGGAAACTGATGGTCTATTACTGCTCTTTCCCTTTTTCACGTTTCCAGTTTCCAAGAATTTTTTCATCCACGACTTAATTAACTTCACATCAGGTGGATTCTTTCCATACTTTGTTCTGAACCTTCGCTGAACACTGACAGGAGATTTTGTTTCTGCAAGCCACACAACACATTGTGCCTTCTCTGTCACAGACGCCATCTTAACTGAACAGCTACTACAGCGCTCCTAGCGGCGAATGCGGTAGAGGAAACACACCAGCACAGAAACTCTATGCGTGTACGAGATCCCCTGTAAAACGAAAACGGATGTAAGATTCGTCATTAAAACATGAGAGCATACTGTTTTCAGGGTAAACATTTATGGACACCCTTTATAAATACTTTTTTGAAGGATAAGGTAGAAGCATCAAAATACCCGCAAGGAGTTGAGACCGAAAATGAAAAATCGGTGTATATTTAACGCTTCCGAGATCGTGAAGGGATACAACTTGAACGGAGCCAACTTGCGAAAAACCCTGGCAAGCGCTTTAGTGCAAAGTTGTGCCTAAATAGTCTTTGGAGGAAATTTGCCAAGAATACAGAGAAGGGGAACGTCCATCTAGCCCAAAGTTATAACGAGGTGTGGGATTACGCCAACGCTATCGATAATGAGGTCATGGAGATTGTGATTGTGCGTAATGCGTGCATAATAAAGTACAACAGAACCTAATTGGCTGCAGATACATCGCGTGTCACAAACATACCTGTAGCCAGTTTCACAAAAGCATACGCTCTCATCAAACTTTGGAGTCTACTGCATTCTCTTAGATGGAGAGCTCTGTACGCAGATACAGATAGTGTGATATTCACGGAGAGAGAAGGTGAATATATGTCTCCTATTGGGGAATTCCTTGGAGAGTTTATCGACAAGATCAAGGATGAGTATGGAGATAATGCCTACGCTGATTCTTTTTGTCTCAACAGGCACAAAAACTTACGGGGTACGGGTGCGGGTGGGGGAGGAAATGAAATATGTCGTGAAAACTAAAGGCATCACTCTTAACCAGGCGAACCGGCGGATCGTCAACTTTGATTCGTTGAAAGAGCTAGTGAGTTTAGAAGATGAGGGTGACCAGCCACTCCATCTGATTGTACGATACCAGGTACCTGGCACTTACGACACTGTTCCCTTTGGATACCATGAGGCGTAAATATTTGTTATATAAATAATTGTTACATTAGAGTCTATTTACCTGTTGACGGAATTTTACAAATTATTTATTTTCTATTTATTACATGTATTTTAATTATGTTTCAGCTAGCGTTTCTTTTTCTCCTTCGTGTGTGTGTGTGTGTGTGTGTGTGTGTGTGTGTGTGTGTGTGTGTGCAAAAAAAAAATCTAAGCACTCCCCACTGTATGTTGCTGACCAATAAAACGAGTCACGTGACTCCTGCTACTAATCGGGACATATCTCCTCCCTGCGTACGCAGTTGACCCACGCAAGCCTTGGTTCTCAGACGTATCTTCTTAACTGTTAAAGAATTCTTGCGTGGACGAAAAATAACGATGACGTCCAATGATAGTGCATGCTCTACATTCCTGAAGTGGTACTCACGAAAGTCTACAGATGTGTTGAACACCCAAAGTATTTCTAGTCATCCATCCTTTGAAATGTTTAAGGCCGCATTAAATCGTGCGAAGCATAAGGAGCAAGACGTCCAAATACTCTATGGTTATTCTGGAGAGAGCGTTGTGGGGTTTCGCGGTTCAGACAATATAATGGAATATACTGTAGGATTAAACTGTATTAAAGAGTACATATATCGTGAACTGAAAGAATCGACGCTTGCAGAAGAGAAACAAAGGGTCTGGGTTGTGAACCTTGTTGATGATTGGTGTAACAGGAGATATTATACCATGTTACATCACACCGAGTACGCGTACACTGGGACGGTGAATGTAAATCTTGTGATTATGGACAGTAAAATATTTCTACCACTACATGCATGTATATCATGACGACGTACACAGCGAAATTGTAGCTAAAGGTTTATGTGAATTTTTAGTAGCGTTTAGGGACGAGTATCTTTGTCTAGCAAAAGGGACAAGTATGGACACATGTTTCTCTCAAATAGATCGCCAGAGTGCTAATAAATATATATAATTGAGAAGGTACAATGGTGAATACAGTTACCCCTGAACGTTGTAAAAGATGTATGCTGCGCAATCCAGGAAGTGTGTGTGATAAAACATTAAAAACGATATTATGTCATTTATCGCAGATGGAAAAATTCTTTACACGCCTACCCAGTTTAATGGGATACAAATATTCGGATGATATACCAGGATGCCTCGAGTCTTTCATGTTGGAACAATCTCGTACACGAATCACTAACGCTTGGCTGTGATCATGACGCAACCCGTGTGACTCGTACCCACCCCACACCTCCCACCTCCCAACTGCACCGCACGGTCCCGCCGAGTCAACCAGCCCACCGGGAACTCATAGTCACCTCAGAGTTTGATCCGACTGGACGTTCTCTTCTCACAGGATTAATAGAAAACTATTAAAAGCTGGAACTTCCATTGAGCAGCATCCTAAATTCAGTATACGATATGTCCGTTTTGAATATATATATAAATATTATTTATTTGGCGAAATTTTGTTCGTGATAGGTTGGCAACTAGTCCACTAGTCACTCAGTAGACAAATGTTTGTGGCTTTATGACATGTGTGTTCCATAATATGTTTTAATGTAAACGGTACACACTGACTGCATGTTAAATAATATCAGCTAAAATGCTGAGCAAACATGTAGATAACAAGTCAGCGTCAATGCAAATGATGTGACATTAGACAATTCCCTAAACATTTCATTAGACGCAAAAAACTTCGCTTTTTTCTACGTGAAGGTCAAAATATGATAATAAAAACCCACTCTAATAGACAGAGTTTATTTCCACAACAGTTTCGATGCCCACTGCCATCCTCTGCGGGTGGATACAGAAAAACGAATGATTCGTTTGTCTATATCCACCGAAGAGGATGCCAGTGGGCATCGAAACTGTTGTGGAAATAAACTCTGTCTATTAGAGTGGGTTTTTATTATCATATTTCATTAGACATTTCAGATTATCAACCGTTTAAAAACTTGGGACAATAAATTGTCCAAAAAATTTTCAAGTGACTTCCTGAAATGTTTAACAAAATGTTTCACTAATGTGAAATACATAATGCATTAGACAGTTCAAAATTTATAAAATTGGGACAACGAAACGTTTAACGAAACGTCTACTTTGGAGAATATTGTAGCGCACTAATCGAACAGGAAAGTACTCCGGGAGGGACGTTAGGCAGAAGATAGGGAGTGCTGTAACTCCCGTTTCTCCTGTCACTATCCTCTTTAGCTCATCTTTTTTCGTGTCTCATCTACTCTGTGAGGAGTCCAGCATGCTCTCAAACACAAACTTCTCTCCCTATTTTTCAATACATATACATGCATCTTACACACTACATAATTTTTCCAAATTAAAAAAAAGGCAAAGACTTCAAGAGCCTCGGAGTCTCCTGGGTAGGGGACTATAAATATCCCCAATTCTGGCTCCCCTGCTGCCGATACCGGGAAAGCAGACCCGGACAGCAGGACTGTATCTGCTACCGCCCACATATGGTATGGAGGCGAACATTCCATACTCTTTTCCTTCTAGTAATGCAAAAGTATCTTGGTTTAACTGTACTTGTTCTAATGTTTAGCTTATATTTCTGCCCGGAATCATGTAGAATCTGTTCTTCGACTCGCCAAAAAATTCCTTCATCAGACAAAAATGTGAAAACCTACCCAATTCTAATTCTTCTCTCTCTTTCTGGCACCTAGCCAAGAACCTTTCCAACAACTTTACTCCCTCTTCTTCCCCTCCTCTTTTCTATTCCGACGGCTCAGTTGCCATCCCTTCTCCTGAAGCTGAACGCTTCGCTCCAACTCTCGACCCTAACTCAGCAATGAACGATTCCTATGCTGTTCATCCATCTCCTCCTCCCTTTGATTTAATTATGTCTGAAATTAGAATCTTTTCCAAAGATTTTTTTTCTGCCCTATCTGGGCTCAACTCCAGGAAGGCGTACGGTCATGATGGTGTTCCTTCTGTTGTTCTCAAGAACTCTGCCTCTTTGCTGAAATCTTGCCTAGGCAAACTTTTTCGTATTTGACTTTCATCTGGTACTTTTCCTTCCTGCTGGAAGTTCGCTTTCAATCAGAGTGTCCCAAAGAAGGGTGACCGCTCTTCTCACAATCTTCTTTCAGATCGTCATTATGGGTTCCCTAAGAGACGCTTTACTGGCGAGCTTCTTGCATACCTCTCTGACGGTTTAAACCTGTGACGGTTTAAACTAATTTTTAACTCCGCGATGCCGTCGCAGAAAGCGTCGTGTGTTAGGTGTAGGGTTAACCGGTGGTATTCGGAATTTAGGGATTATAACGGCGGTCCTATGGCGATTACCGACAGATCAGTTTGTTTCTTTTGCGAGTTCACGGAGGAATTAGTTGACATAAAACGCAGTGTACGTGAGGTAGCGGAAAGACTTGCAACGCTTGATGAGGGCAGGGGTAGGGCTACGGTTGACGGAAGCCGAAACAATATTAACGTTGAAGACGTTAGTAATTTGAAGGGTGAGGGGCGTAACCTAGTTTCTAGTTTAGGTAGCTTGTCGGGAAGGTTAGATAGAGTTGAGGAAGAGGTTAAGGTTAGTCCGAGAGTAGTAGATAGCGAGGGATTTAGAGAGGTTAAGGGTGGAGCTAGGCTGCGTACGTTAGGTGATAGGAATTCCCCCCCTATCGAGGTTTCGAACCCTTTCGCCCATTTGGAAAGGGACGTGAATGAGGGGGAAACTATTTTAATTGGGCACTCTTTAGTGCGCCACATGGACAAAGAGTTCGTTGAACGGCATCCAACCAAGAGGAGGAGGATCTGTCTCCCAGGGGCCAGGGTTGACAGAGTTAGAGACGAAGTGGATGGGATTGACGTTGCCTCCCGTCACTCAATGTTGGTGATGATGGTAGGAGGCAACGACTCGTATAGGCCCGATACGAAAGTGCCTGACCTTTTGGAGAGATATAGGGGGTTAATTAGGTCTTTGAAGGCGAGGTCAGATAGGTCTTTAGTTCTAGGTATTACCCCT
Organism: Bathynomus jamesi; assembly: GCA_023014485.1. NCBI lineage: Eukaryota > Metazoa > Arthropoda > Malacostraca > Isopoda > Cirolanidae > Bathynomus > Bathynomus jamesi. The sequence goes on from JAJOZX010002282.1 coordinate 428,303, forward strand.
AGGCAAGGGTTAGGTCTTAGAATTACGTCAAAAACAATATTTCTGAATAACAAATTAGAAGAGATTTGTGCTGAGGAAAATGTACCCTTCGTAAAGCTGTGGTCCGAATTCAGTGATCCTAGCCTTTTTATAAAAGATGGGGTGCATTTTAATGAAATAGGTAATGCTAGGCTAGGTACGTTAATAAACGAAAACGTGCGAAAGCTGTATAGGTCGAAGCCTTCTTTAAACGTTGTGGGTCCGGGGAACGCGGGCCCGACGTGATAAATAGTTTAAAACGCGGGCCCGTGGTAAAAAATAACTTAAACGTCTTTTATTGTAACGCGCGTAGTATTGGAAATAAATTAAATGAATTTAAGGTGATAATTTATTCCGGCAACTATGATATAGTTGCTGTCACTGAAACTTGGTTAAATACCGTAACTCGGGACTTGTTGGGGGAACTTGATATACCGGGTTTTAAACTCTTTACTAATGATTGGTTACATTGGTTTGGTGGAGGTGTTTTACTGTATATTCGTAATTCCCTTAGGGCTATCGAGGTTGTTAGATTTTCCGGCAGCAATTAATGCGATATGTGTTGAAGTTTGGGCGCGTAGTATTAGTTTTAATTTTGTTGTTGTTTATAGACCTCCCGTTCAACCCCTCGATACAGATGCTAGATTTTACTCACTTCTTGGTAATTTTATTGACAACCGGAATAGTATAATTGTCGGAGACTTTAACTGCCCTAATGTTAATTACGAGAATTTTACTGGTAATGAGGAGGGTTTGAGATTGGTTGAGTTTATGGAGGATAACTTTTTACGAAAGATAGTTACCGAACCAACGCGCGGTGATAATATTTTAGATTTGGTGATGACGAACGGCGAGAATATAGTCGAAGGTTTAGAAGTAGGCGAGAGATTAGGATGTAGTGATCATCAAATTCTTAGGTTTAAGTTATTGATAGAAAACACTAAGGATAGTAACGTAATAGAAGTCCCTGATTTTCGTAGGGCTAATTTTGATAGTTTTGCGGGTAGGATGAGAGTAGTGGACTGGGATAAATTATTTATGGGTAATGACACAAATTTGCGTTGGGTGGCGTTTAAAGAAAGTTTTAGGAATATTGAAAGGGAGTTTATTCCTCGTAGGCCCAAGCGCGTTAGAAATCGTGGTAGGCCGAAGTGGTGGACTAGGGAAATAGGCGAGTTCATAAACGAGCGTAATAGAGCGTATAGACTTAATAAGCGCAATGGCACGGCAGCTAACTTTAATAGATATATCGAGCTTAGACGTCAGGTTAAAAGATCAGTTAGGAATGCTAAGCGTAATTTAGAGATACTTATAGCTGCGGATAGTAAACATAATCCAAAAAAGTTTTTTGAATAGGTAAATAATCGTAAGCCGGTAAAAGATAACATAGGCCCTCTAGTGGATGTTAATGACGCTTTGGATTCTGATCCTCAGGCGATGGCGGGTATTTTCAATAACTTTTTTGCGACAGTTTTTACCGTAGAAGACGTAAATAATGTCCCCGACGTGGACGATATCGTTCCATTTAGTAGCGAGACTATTTTGGATGAAATAACTGTTTACGAGGCTGAGATTGCGCATTATATCGATAGGCTAAAAGTTAGCAAGGCTCCAGGCCCTGACGCGCTTTATCCCAGACATTTGAAAGATTTGAAAGACGTTATCGTAGGCCCCTTAACGAAGATTTTTAATCAGTCACTCGAAACGGGGATTATTCCTAAAGACTTCAAATTAGCTAAAGTCACGCCTATTTTTAAAAAAAGCGACCGCGCAGTAGCTAGCAATTATAGGCCCATTAGCTTAACGTCAATTGTCGGTAAACTTTTGGAATCTGTAGTTAGGGATCGTGTCATCGATCACTTAGAAAGTAGGGATTTGATTAATAGTAGTCAGCATGGGTTTCGACGCCATAAGTCTTGTTTAACTAATTTGTTAGAATTTTATAACGAAATAGTGCGCGAATAAGATAGGCATAGAGCAGCTGACGTTATTTATTTAGATTTTAAAAAGGCGTTCGATACAGTTCCGCATAGGAGACTAATTGTGAAGGTCAAAGCGCACGGTATACGCGGTCAGGTAGCTAACTGGTTAGAGGAATGGCTTCGTGCTAGGAGACAGAGGGTCGTAGTTAATGGTAGTGAATCGGGGTGGTTAGATGTAGGTAGCGGTGTCCCACAGGGTTCAGTGTTAGGCCCATTGCTATTCGTAATTTACATTAACGACATAGATGTAGGATTGACTAGTAACGTGTCAAAATTCGCGGACGATACTAAAATAGGCTGTAAGGTTGTTAACGAGGACGATAGTAATAGGATCCAAGACGATGTAAATAGGATTATGGAGTGGACAGATAAGTGGCAGATGCAATTTAACGTAGACAAATGTAAAGTTTTGCATATAGGTTCTCGCAACAATAATTACACGTACACGATGGATGATAGGGAGTTAGTGAGCCTTGACGAGGAAGTAGATTTAGGCGTACGCGTATCTAAGGATTTAAAAGTTAGGAACCAGTGCCTGGAGTCTTGCGCAAAAGCTAAATGGATCTTAGGCTTCATAGCGCGTAATTTCGAATTTAAATCGAAGGATATTATATTGCCCCTTTACAAGTCCCTAGTGAGGCCTCATTTAGAATATGCAGTTCAGTTTTGGTGCCCGTACTTGCGTGAGGATATTGATAGGTTAGAAAGGGTTCAGCGTCGTGCCACGAAACTTATTCCGTCATTGCGCAATAAGCCTTATGAAGATAGGATTAAAGAGTTAGACCTGTATTCACTCGAAACTAGAAGATTAAGGGGGGAGCTTATTGAAGTTTTCAAAATCGTTAATAACATCGATAACGTAAATTTTGACAAATTGTTCACTTTCGATAATAGTAATACTCGCCATAACGGATTTAAGTTGCGTGGCAGACGTTTAATTACTAATATCGCTAAAAACTTCTTTACGTTTAAAGTAATTGATAAATGGAATAATCTTCCCGCGTCAGTCGTTCATTCTGCCAGCGTTAATATGTTTAAGAACCGTCTTGACAGACATTTTAAAAGTATTAACGTTGTTTAATATGAAAAAACAAAGTTAGCAACAGGAGCTCTGGGGGTGGTGCTCGGGGATGAGTCTGTTGACGATGAATGCCAGCTTGTGACATGCCAGCTTGTGACATGCTAGCGTGTGATGCCAGCAATAAAATTATTAAAAAAAAAAAAAAAAAAAAAAAAATTAAACTAACACGAACGTAGATTTAGCTCGTAGCGTAAACTAACCCACTTTTTGTTTAACTTTACCTACTTTTTTTACTTGCATGTCTGTAACTCTGTTTTCTTGCATGTTTGTAGTTTGCATGGTATGACTGTGAGTTAAGACTGTGTTTGCATGGTTTGTAAGCGTTCTTATTTCACTTGTTTTCATCTTTCACCCCTCTACTATTCTCTCCGACTATTTTTCTGACTTGTCGGCAGTGGCCGGCGGATGATGATGGTGAGTCTTTTTTCTCTTTTTCTGAATGAATGTTAACCCACGAATTTTAGTTGTTGCTCCTTACTTAACCCCTTATTCTCTTCTCTTCTCTTAACCCCCTACTCTTTCCTTTCTCTCGGGCTAACCTTAGAGTGGATCTTAGGGTCTTTGTTAGCCTTAGCTTCTGTAGATCTGTCGATCCTCCATTCGGGATTTCGGTGAAACTTCTGCTATTGCGCTAGATAGAGTCTGGCACAAATCTTTAATTTCGAAATTGCCCTCCTTCCGTTTCTATCTTTCTGTCTGTGCTTTCACTTCTAATTTCCTTTCGAGCCGATCTATAACTGCTCGTGTAGATGTTCACTGTTCTTCTACTAAAGCTATTAATAGTGATGTTCCTCAGGTTTCTCTCCTGTTACCCACTCTTTTCCTTTTATTTATCAATAATCTATTAAGTCGCAATTCCTGCCCTATTCAAGCCTATGCCGATGATTCCACTCTTCACTTCTCCACCCGCTGTATAAAGCTTTCCTCTCAACAGTCACATCATGCTTCGCGTAGAACGGCTATGATCTTTCTACTCTATGATTGGGGCAGAGAAAACCTTGTGGCTTTCATTGCCTCAAAAATTCAGTTCCTCTATCTGTCTACTCGTCACAATCTTCCACACGACTATCCCTTTACCTTCAACAGTACACAACGCAGTCTTTCTCTTCTCTTAACGTTGTAGGAGTTTTCCTTTCTCGTGATCTTTCCTGGAAAGATCACATATACTCTCTTTCAAAGGAGCTTCTAAGTGGTTAGGAGTGTTGTACCGTCTCCGCAGTTTCTTCATCCCCACTCAGTTGCTGTCTCTGTACAAGGGTCTTGTCCACCCCTGTATGGAGTACGATTCTCATTTGCGGGGTCGCTCAACCCACACAGCTCTACTTGAACGGTTGGAATCAAAGGCTTTTCACATCATCAATTCTCCGCCTCTTACTAACTGTCTTCAATCTCTCTCTCTCTCCGCCGCACTGTTGCCTCACTATCTCTTTTCTATCACTATTATAACGGACACTGTTCTTCAGAATTCTCTAACTAAATGCCTTCTTTTTTAAGGACAGCATGCAGTACTAGTCTTTAGACACATTCTCATTCCTTTTCTCTCCATTTCTAACGCAAGAGTTAATCGGTATTTTCAATATTTCCTCTACTCAACGGATGAGTTCTAGAACAATCTCCCTCAATTCATCTTTCCTCCTGCCTATGACCTCCTATTTTTTAAACGCAGTGTCCAGGCATCTCGAAAACCTTGGACCTTGATTTTGGTACTTTTCTTCCTCGATCGTAGAGTGGCATTTTTGCAGGCATTCGACCTTGGCCTTTCTTTTCTGCATTAAAATAAATTAAATATTGTTATCTGTATCAGGAAAATACGCCTTTGGGGGAGTAAGCTGCATGGCTGTATATACATAAAGAAACACAGTTATAAAGAAATGAAAAGGCTTTGGAATACTCAAAACTCTACCAAAGTGGGGAAGACCTTACAAGATTTCAGAACATTGAGCGATGGATTGAAAAAATGGCTGTTGCGAATGCACAAGTGATTCCAGATGATATTTGCCAGACATTAAGACTGTGTAAGATCGATGTCTATCACTCTACTGTATGTCGTACATTGAGAAAGAATGGTCTGCATGAAAGAGTTGCACGAAGAAAATCTCTGCGACGAAAAGGGCACAAAGAAGTTCGTTTAAAGTACGCCAAAGATTATCAAAATGATGGATTTGCATTCTGGAAGAGAGTTGTCTGGACAGACGAGACCAAAATTGAATTATTCGAGAACAGTCAAATGCTGCACTCAACGCCAAAAAAATATATCGTTTCTACCGTGAAACATGGTGGTGGTAGTTTGATACTTTCGGGATGTTTTAGTACTTCTGGTCCAGAAAAGCTTGTTGTCATGAATGGAATCTTGAATTCGAAGAAATATCGGGAAATTTTTGAAGAAACTGTATTGCTTTCAGTTCGAGCATTGGGAATGGGTCGCAAATGGGTACTGCAGCAAGTTAATGATCCAAAACATGAAAGTAAGAACACCATGAAATGGCTTCAACATAAAAATTTAAAGCTTCTCGAGTGGCCCAGTGAAAGCCCAGATCTCATTTTAATCGAAAATTTATGGTTTGACTTGAAAAATCTCTCCACACGAGAAACCCTTTGGATCTGAATGAATTGTAACAATTTTCTGTAGAAGAATAGGGTAAAATTCCTACTGAGAGATGTCGAAACCTTGTAGAAAAATACCCAAAACAAATCATTGAAGACATTCAAGCAAAAGGTGGACACATATAGTATTTAATAATTTTGTAAGCAAATATACGAAAAGTTTTGCACTTTGACTTTTTTTATTTTCCTCAAATTCTTTGATTTTTTACATTTTTGTTGGAGTTAAACTAATTTCTTTATTTGTTAATGCAAGGTACAAAAGATGAGGACGAATATAACTGAAATATTTCTCTGTGCGAATACTCATGAACGCCACTGTACATATATATATATATAGAGATAGCCTTCTTTTAATATGTGAAATATTACAAATATTTTGCATTATTCTGATTGGAGAAGCAAATCTTTTCAAATGGTATAAAAATTTGTCCGCGTATGTTGTGTCACAAGAAAAACGAAAAATTCAACCAAAGTGTCAGGGCGAAAAGAATGTCTTCTGTTTGAAAATAATTTTAGAAAATTTCTCTTTCTCTCTCTCTCTCTCTACGATTTTTAAACAGACTTTGCATTGTAGTAATCAATTGTACCATTTCCTCTACTACTCTTAATCATTTCTCCATTAACAGTTGAGGAAAGGTGGGAAGAATAAGACGTAAAGGTGAATAAACCTAGACTCTGAAATAATAAAGTTTAGTCAATCCTTGACTGACGTCTGACAAATAGTGGTAAATTGGAGAAAAATTAGATTGTGTATTATTATTATTATTATTATATTATTATCGCGACAAGCTTGACCTTCGTGAAATGAGGAATCATCGCACGGACCATTTGAAAGGTTGAAAGGTATAAGTCTCACTGGAAATGACTGTTATACATTTAGGAATGATTACTTAATAGTATGTTTTGTGTATGAGATAAAACTTACGAACGTTAATTCAAATGTAATCAAAATACAAGCCTGTATCAATGGAAGATTTGAAATTGTAAGCGTTTTGCTCACTTTTAATCCACATAAGTAGTATGATTGCAAAAAGGGAGAGTGCTATTGCAATGTTGCAAAGGGGAGGGGTTATGCAACAAGAGGTGGGAGATGTTGCAATAGGGGAGGGTTTATGCTACAAGGGGTGGGGGATGTTACAAAAGGGGAGGGGTTATGCAATAAGGGGTGAGGGATGTTGCAAAAGGGGAGGGGTTATGCAACAAGGGGTGGGTATCCCTCCAAGTTGCAAGAAGGGGGAGAGCTTTGGGGGATCAGAAGGAACGGCCTCACTCCCCAAAGCGGTATACCTAACCTAAGAGAGAGAAAGGAGGAGGAGAATCTTTGGGGAGAAGCGGGGGCGGCCTTACCGCCCAAAGGGGTATCCTAGCCTAAGGAGGTAAGCCTTAACCTAAGGAGAGAGAGAGAGAGAGAGAGAGAGAGAGAGAGAGAGACCATGGCCGCAGCCAGACGCATTGTGCGAGTTCAGGGGACCATCATCTGTTATATAAAGGGTCGAGAGTTGCCACATACCACTATTTATTTTATTTATTTATATATGGAGGGTTGGCAGGTACCACTCTTTTAATTATTTATTTTTATATAGATGAGTTGCCAGATACCACTATTTATTTTAATTTTTATTTCTGAAACGGTTACCAGTTATTTAATTTATTTATTTATATATTAAAGGCAAGAGAGAGATGATCTCAATGGTTAGAGGGGGTGCCAATGGTTTAGCAAAATAATTAAATAAAACACCAACATTAAAAATGACAATAAAAGAAATACACAGGACTCTTTATATTGTACATTAATCAAATAACAGACATTGAATGAAAAACAAATGACAAAATAAATATACAAGCAAAAATACTAATGCACACTTTAAATGATATGTATAATAGACTATATTATATATATATATATATATATATATATATATATATATATATATATGTTTATATATACATTCTTAAATAATTGTACAGGAGTAAACTATATACACATTTATATTATTCTATATTTTTTTAAAGAAAATTCGCGCGAAATCAAAGTAAATGCAAAGAAGAGGAACGCCGAAAGCAGAGAAGCAAGCAAACAAACAATGTCGAATTATTTATTGCAGAAGAAGCACGAAGGCAACAAAACTAGCAAATAACTCTTTATATTGTACATTAATCCAATAACAAGCATTGAATTAAAAACAAATGATATAGAAAATATATATATATATTAAAATACCAACTAAATATGTTCAAAACATACGTGTACTAATTTGCAACACAAATAAAATAAAAAGATTTTGGTGATGGAATCCGTACCATGTTTCGGATTTCTTGTCTAAACTGTAGGTCAAAGGTGGTTCAAAAACATTGCTACTTGACACCTTGTACTTTAGAACGGTTGCCATTATCATATAAAAGCACATCTCAGTACAGTGTTTTGCTCTAAAGCCAAACCGAAAGTGTCTATTTACTTTTGTCAAACCTATTGTAATCCGAAAGTGTCTATTTACTCAGTTTCATACAATTTTTTTCGTTTCTCTTAACAATCATTCTTTAGAGTATATTAAAATTGACAATAAACATTATAAATGTTCTATGAGAATAATATTTATTTTTCGCCTTATTATTTTGAACAAGAAGGAACGGAGCAAAAACGCACAATAGAGGTAGCTGGTAATCGAAAGCCACAGACGCGGTCATACCGGAATGCGGATGCCCTACGTCCAACTTTTTTACTAACCACCCGCATTCTCTCTCCTTTCTCTCTCGTCTCAACATAAGAAATACACACCTTAAACAATGTGATATAAACATAAATCTCCTCTCTCTCTCCTCTCTCTCTCTCTCTCTCTCTCTCTATATATATATATATAATATATATATATATACATATATATATATATCTATATAAATATGTTAACCCCTCTGTCTATGGCACTAGGTTGGATCTAAGTCGATAGGGGTTCTGGTTAGGAGGCAGCAACAGATGTGTTACTTGCAGTAGTTTCTTCTACACTACTTTCTGAGTTCTTCTTTAGTGGCTCGGAGGATTCTGAGAGGCTTATTAAATTCTTTGAGGTTTCTCCCTGATTCTTCTTGAAACGTATCGGGAGATTTTAATGACTAAGTTTTCTGAAGAGAGCACGGCTCGAAGGAGAAGATAAAGAGTTTTTCTTTACTATAATTTACTGCTAAAATATTACAGGTAATGCTCAGCCTCGTATTTGGTATCAGAATGAACATAGAAGAAGTTATTGGGGTTTATATACCACGATTCTACTAACATCATCATTATTAATGTTGAAGAGGCTGCATTATTTTTGTACAATATTTGAAAATAAAGAAAATCTTTTAGCTGTGGTAATGTTTAAACGAATAAACAAGATATTTGAGGATGAAGCCATATTTTTTTCTTAAACCGCGTATTTTCAGATCTGATGTTATCATGATCTGCCAAGTTAACGAAAAGTGAATTTGAACTATGCATCTTTATAATAAAATATGCATATGAGTAAAAATTAAAGGTTTAAGATTTACAATTAAATGCTTAGGCAAGGCATGACTTCATCTTTTATAACGAAGAGAGAATGTATACAATTTATGAACATTGCAAAAAGTTTCTCCGAATTCATTATTAAGCTAAATCTAAAAATGATTAAGAAATTTTAAAAAGAGCAAGTCACCAATTATATATATAATTATTTGGCAAAGCAGAAAGCACATCAAAATTTATCCTAACAGAAAATAATAATAAAATAAATAATATCGCCGAGTGTGTACATTTCTAAAGGGCGACATAATTTCAGAGTAGTACATTGTGTACAATTTAAGTACATTACCGAATACGTTGTAATTTTGGTTTATTACAATTATGATTACAATTACCAACCAATCTACACTCGCTTATTATCGTTAATTATCGTTATTTAAATACATTAATTACTTTATATACTATTATCATTAATTACAGTTTCATTAAAGTACGGTACATCAATTACATTATATTAAAGTATTACATTTAATTACAATTTTAGCAAATTCTTAATTGACATATCTACTACTGAAGTAATCTAAATAGGTGATACAATTGATATAATGAAGGGGAGTTAACCGTTGTTCTATAATTTAAAGGGATTAACAACAATGTTATATATTTATAGTTAACATTAATTACGCCAAATTATGTCAAATATTATTAGAACCTGGTTGGTTATCAGAGTTTGAAAGTCTAATTAGCCAGCGATGAGGAAAGCGGACAAAAATATGGTGTACTTTTCATTGGAAGTACACGGACATTTATGATAACGTAATACATAAGTAATATAGAATTTGAATGACAATTAAGTAGAAATAATAAGTACAAGTAATGAGAACGGGGATAACTATGTGACGTAAGCCGATAACGAACTAGTGGCCAGGCACGGGAAACAATACAGTATATTATAATAATATAACATAACATACAGCATAACACCTTATGTTATAAATTTGTAGCAGAAGCAAGAGAGAGGATTTCGAATTCAGACGCTTGCTTTTGGTGACGTCATCGAAATTCGAACACCCTGAATCAGCATGAATGAGCAGCTTGCGAGAGGTGAACGCACTTAAAAGAAAATAATAAAAAAATAATACATGCGAACGTATATGGACGATTTTGAACGAACAGGTACAGAGGCATAAAGTTTCGTACCATTTCGTAGACTGACACGAGTAAAAATGAATATTTAATAAAATTGATATAGGATAATGGTCAAGATAGGGCATGGATGTATGAATGAACAACATATAAATAATGACGTATAGAGTGTACAGCTTTTATTATTATGTTAAAGAATTTCCATACATTGTACATGAAAGATATCCACATACCAAATGGGTGATTCAGTATTCGCGGTATGGAAAACGTGAAGAGAATTAAGTTACTCTATGACGTCAGAGTTATTCACATTCTGTCATACGTACAGTATAAGTCATTATTAGAAAAGATGAATTAGAGAAATACAGTAATGAATAAAGAAGTACAAATCGAAATTCTATCCAAAACTCGCTTAGGCGATTTTCGTTTCTTATGTAAAAATGAACATTGAAACATAAAAACCATACAAACATAAATACTGCATGAAGACAATGAATCCATATAATGATGGTATAGGAATTGTTCATTGTTCATTTTTACAGTGCTCCCCCTTTTAAAATGATATTAACACAATAATATAATACAATTAATACAATACAATATAATTAATATAACATCCCAACTAATTCAAACTAGATGATGACTATGGTTTTTATAATTAAAAAATTTTGTACACAGCATAAGTCGGGGTGGTTAAGTTACAGTGCACAGTAAATAGAAAATCAAATCTAATTTTAGAAAACCCTTTAATTTAAACAATCAATGATAGTTTTAAATTTTAAAAAAAAAATTTAATTGTTTAATTTTTAACAAAAATTTATTTTCTGTGGGAAAAATTACATATATAATGAATAGTGGGTAAAAGGGAAAAATATAAATTTTAAAATTCAGGAATTTTCAAAGTTACCATGATCGTACAATCTATAAACTAGTTTTATTGACTATTGTATGTAAAAATCGAATTACGTAATGGATGATGTATATACCTGTGGTCTAGTGTGTATTTGTGTGCACTAGGTACAAAGTATGTATCTTATAATTTTGAGGGACAGATTAGCTGAGAGGATTGTTAAATTAACTGAATAAATGTATGAGCAAGATATACTAGAAAGTAAAAATGATTTAGATTAAATTACATAGTTAGCACTTACACGCAATGAAATAGTTTATTGTGATATCCAATGATTTTAGCATGAGGTTTGTATATATATTGTATATATAGTGTGCATACGTGTGTGGGTGTGTGTGTGTGTGTGTTTAAGGATTCGGGAGGTTTTTGAATTAACAAAGTTGTATAATAATTTAAATTGAGAGTAGGGGTATAGACTCTTTTAAGTTTAAGTCAATTATTATTATTACAAAATCCTTTAAGTTTAAGGTCGATTATTATTAAATTCTAAATTTAAGGACAATTACTCACGATTAATTGAACAAAGAAATGAAAAATACAAATTAAAAATAGAAATCAATTATGCATTTTAATGAGCTAACATAATTTTATAATATTCTTACAGATAAAAGTAAATCGAGCCATAGATGAATTTCGGCCAAGAATAAAAAAGTTATTGAAATGGAAGGAAAGCATTTCGAACAATTTTTTCTTTTAATAATTTCAGGTAAATTTTATATTAAAAATTATTTTTATATAATAAAAATATATTAAAAAGGTTTAATAATTTTTGCATGTTAAGTAGAAAAATCATACTCTTTAAAAAACAAAAACACAAAAATCAAAGGAGGTAAAACAAAAAGGAGGGACGGCATGTTCCTTTCTATAGTAATTTAAAAAGGAAGTCATTGGACATGATTGATTAATTATTACACTATTACTGTCATCATATAATCACAAAAATTATAAAAATTGTTATAAACAATTGTAAAAACGGTTTTGGTTACCAATAAGAAAATATATCATTTTACCTATACAGTATATTTATATACGTAATTATTGGATGCAAGAAGAAGACAAATCGGTTAATTTCCTTCTTACAAAAAAAAGGTTAAACTAAAGACAAACTGGTCAGTTCAGGTTGAAATTAATTCTCTTTTACAACAAAAAAAAGGTTGAATTAAATTCTTAAATTACATTTTCTTAAAGTAAATTCTCTTAAAGTAAATTCTTTTAAAGTAAATTCTCTTAAAGTAAATTCTCTTAAAGTAAATTCTCTTAAATAAATTCTCTTAAACAACAACAAAAAGTTGAATTCAATTGACTGCATTGAAATGACTTGGGACTTGAAAAATGACTTGGGACTTGAAAACTGACTTGGGACTTCAAAACTGAGACTGGAAATTAACTTCAAAACTGACTTCAAATAAAACAAACTGACTTCAAAACTGACTGAAACTGACTTTGAAACTGACTTCAAAACTGACTGAAACTGACTTTGAAACTGACTTCAAAACTGACTGAAACTGACTTTGAAACTGACTTCAAAACTGACTGAAACTGACTTTGAAACTCACTGAAACTGACTTCAAAACTGACTGAAATTGACTACAAAACTGACTGAAATTGACTTCAAAACTGACTGAAATTGACTTCGAAACTGACTGAAATTGACTTCAAAACTGACTGGAACTGACTTCAAAACTGACTTGAACTGACTTGAACTGACTTAAACTGACTTAAACTGACTTTGAACTGACTTAAACTGACTTTGAACTGACTTAAACTGACTTAAACTGACTTAAACTGACTTTGAACTGACTTAAACTGACTTGCACTGACTGACTTAAACTGACTTGAACTGCTATCAAGTATTTCTACAAATCTCTGGGGCGGTTGTCCCTCTGGATGCAACCTATTGACTTGAACTGACTGAAAACTGACTTGGACTTCAAAATGACTTAAACTTCAAAATGACTGAAAACTGACAGAAACTGAAATTGACCGAAATTGACTGCACTTGAACTCTATCAAGTGGAGTCTATTATTCTCTGGGTTTGGTTGTCCCTCATGGAAGTAACCAACTAACTTAAATTGACTGAAATGGACTGCACTGAACTGCTGTCAGTGGAGTCTACTGAAACTGACTTGCACTTGAACTGCTATCAAGTGAAGACTATTAATCTCTGGGGTTTGGTTGTCCCTCTTGGTTACAACCAACTGAAACTGTCTGAAAACTGAAAATGACTGCACTTGAACTGCTATCAAGTGAAGTCTATTATTCTCTGGGTTTGGTTGTCCCTCTTGGTGCAACCGACTAACTTGAACTGACTGACTTGAAACTACTTCAAGTATCTCTATAGCTTCATAAACTCTCTCTTTCTTAATTTGCAAGTCAATTCAGTTCAATAATTTGAAAAAAATAGTAAAAAAAATACGAAATGTAAACACATTTCACTCGAATGTACGCGAAGGTACAGTAATATTATGTTTGGTACATAAAATTATTCTATACTAACTATAATAGTGAAAATAACTGAAAATAACTCTGTGACATTAACTCTGACATTAACTCTGTGACATTTAACTTCTGTGACATTTAACTTCTGTGACATTTAACTCTGTGACAATAAATCTGTGACAATAACTCTGTGACAACTCTGTGAAAATCAACTTCTGCGAAAATTAACTTCTGCGAAAATTAACTTCTGTGAAAATTATTGTTTCAAATAAAAAAAAGAATGTATCACTGGTGTCTGAAATGTTCACGGTGTTTCTTCTAAATTCTGACTTAATACTCTTGATTAACTGTTAATAATACTGACTTTTCAAACGTTTACAAATTACTTAAAAAAAAACTGTACTTAACAAAATTTCTACGGCGAAATCCTTACAGACGTGTCCTGAAAACGTCTTGCTTCTTCTTGGCTGAAAACTAGGCGTGGAGAACTTGGAGTCGTGACACACCGGTTCAAGGGTGGATGTTACGAACTGGAAGTCGTGACACGTCGGTCAACTGGTGGGTCTTATTATCTTGGTAGTAGGGTCGCTACAAGTTTTATCCTGATGCATGGTAATTTCTATCCTGGCCAAAGGGTGGCCACTTGTTAAAATCCTCTTGTTAAAATCCTGGTTAAAGGGTCGTCAATTTGTTAAAATCCTGATGCAAGGTCGCCATTTTGTTAATTCTTCTCTTTCTATGCCACTGGGTGGGTTCGAAGTCGACGGAGGTTCTGGTTAGGAAGCAGCAATGGATCTATTACGTGCAATAGTTTCTTCTATACTACTCTCCGAGTTCTTCTTTAGTGGCTCGGAGGATTCTGAGAGGCTTATTAAATTCTTTGAGGTTTCTCCCCGATTCTTTTTGTAACGTATCGGGAGATTTTAATGACTAAGTTTTCTGAAGAGAGCACGGCTCGAAGGAGAAGATAAAGACTTTTTCTTTACTGTAATTTACTGCTAAAATATTACAGGTAATGCTCAGCCTCGTAGTTGGTATCAGAATGAACATGGAAGAAGTTATTGGGGTTTATATACCACGATTCTACTAACATCATCATTATTAATGTTGAAGAGGCTGCATTATTTTTGCACAATATTTGAAAATAAAGTAAATCTTTTAGCTGTGGTAATGTTTAAACGAATAAACAAGATATTTGAGGATGAAGCCATATTTTTTTCTTAAACCGTGTATTTTCAGATCTGATGTTATCATGATCTGCCAAGTTAACAAAAAGTAAATTTGAACTATGCATCTTTACATTAAAATATGCATATGAGTAAAAATTAAAGGTTTAAGATTTACAATTAAATGCTTAGGCAAGGCATGACTTCATCTTTTATAACGAAGAGAGAATGTATACAATTTATGAACATTGCAAAAAGTTTCTCCGAATTCATTATTAAGCTAAATCTAAAAATGATTAAGAAATTTTAAAAAGAGCAAGTCACCAATTATATATATAATTATTTGGCAAAGTAGAAAGCACATCAAAATTTATCCTAACAGAAAATAATAATAAAATAAATAATATCGCCGAGTGTGTACATTTCTAAAGGGCGACATAATTTCAGAGTAGTACATTGTGTATAATTTAAGTACATTACCGAATACGTTGTAATTTTGGTTTATTACAATTATGATTACAAATACCAACCAATCTACACTCGCTTATTATCGTTAATTATCGTTATTAAAATACATTAATTACTTTATATACTATTATCATTAATTACAGTTTCATTAAAGTACGGTACATCAATTACATTATATTAAAGTATTACATTTAATTACAATTTTAGCAAATTGTTAATTGACATATCTACTACTGAAGTAATCTAAATAGGTGATACAATTGATATAATGGAGGGGAGTTAACCGTTGTTCTATACTTTAAAGGGATTAACAACAAAGTTATATATTTATAGTTAACAATAATTACGCCAAATTATGTCAAATATTATTAGAACCTGGTTGGTTATCAGCGTTTGAAAGTCTACAGTAATTAGCCAGCGATGAGGAAAGCGGACAAAAATACGGTGTACTTTTCATTGGAAGTACACGGACATTTATGATAACGTAATACAAAGTAATATAGAATTTGAATGACAATTAGATAGAAATAGTAAGTACAAGTAATAAGAACGGGGATAACTATGTGACGTAAGCCGATAACGAACTAGTGGCCAGGCAGGGAAACAATACAGCATATTATAATAATATAAAATAACATACAGCATAACACCTTATGTTATAAATTTGTAGCAGAAGCAAGAGAGAGGATTTCGAATTCAGACGGTTGCTTTTGGTGACGTCATCGGAATTCGAACACCCTGAATCAGCATGAATGAGCAGCTTGCGAGAGGTGAACGCGCTTAAAAGAAAATAATAAAAATAATAATACATGCGAACGTATATGGACGATTTTGAACGAACATGTACGGAGGCATAAAGTTTCGTACCATTTCGTATACTGACACGAGTAAAAATGAATATTTAATAAAATTGATAGAAGATAATGATCAAGATAGGACATGGATGTATGAATGAACAACATATAAATAATGACGTATAGAGTGTACAGCTTTTATTTTTATGTTAAAGAATTTCCATACATTGTACATGAAAGATATCCACATACCAAATGGGTGATTCAGTATTCGCGGTATGGAAAACGTGAAGAGAATTAATTTACTTTATGACGTCATAGTTATTCACATTGTGTCATTCGTACAGTATAAGTCATTATTAGAAAAGATGAATTAGAGAAATACCGTAATGAATAAAGAAGTACAAATCAAAATTCTACCCAAAACTCGCTTAGGCGATTTTGGTTTCTTTTGTAAAAATGAACATTCAAACATAAAACCATACAAATATAAGTACTGCATGAAGACAATGAATCCATATAATGATGGTATAGGTATTGTTCATTGTTCATTTTTACATATATATATATATATATACACAAGCACCTTACACATTACACAATTTTTTGTAAATTAAAAATTAAAAAAAGCATCATTTTTCTGGACCTTAAATTCAGCTTCTTTTTTTCCTATGAGGGTGGGAACTTTTGAGGGCATTCTGACTTGGCTTCTGTTTTCTGCATATATATATATATATATATACACCTTTCACCCTTTCAAATGTTCCGTGCGATGTTTCCTCATTTCACGAAGGTCAATCTTGTCGCTCCTCCTCTCAAGTTGGCCTGGTGAAGTAGTGTGTTGGATTCTTGGACTCTCAACCTCCCATTGGCAGGTACATACGGCTCATCGGTGATTGTTCTGTGACGCGTCTAATCTTCTTTTGTATTCCATGGATTTTAAGTCCTCCCGTTTTCCGTACTGTAACAGTTGAAATTTCTCAGTGTTAAACTTCATATTGTTGTCTTCCGCCCACTTGTAGATTCTGTTCATGTCTGTTTGTAGAGATCCTATATCCTCTACGTTTCTTATTTTTCTACTGATCTTTGTGTCATCGGCAAAGGATGTTACTCTGCTGTTTCTGGTTACGTCCTCATCTTTGTCAGTTAGCATGATTATGAAGATATTCCTTGTACTGTAACGACTTGCCGCCGCTCACTAATGAAATTATATATCCATTTCACTGCTTTTCATGTTATTCCCAAACATTTCAGTTTATATGTTATGATAACATGGTCGCAGTTGTCGAACGCTTGGTAGTAGTAGATGGACGGAGGACCGTGATCAGATAATGTAGCGACCCATGGTTAGGCTTCCATAACCAATGTAACTTTATCTAACCTAACCCCATGTCCAAAATGGGGAAAGTTGAGGATCAATCTGAGATAAGTATGCGTGCAAATATATAATAATGCAAAATACGTGAAGGCATCGTGACAGAGCGTGCGAATGAGCAAGTCACTCATTCACCTTGTGATGTGAACATTGAAAATAAATCTGCGGAGAGAATAAGCCGAGTTTGATAATGACACACCTTCATTAAACGTGAAGGTGACCAATCAGGACTTCACTGTCCAAAGCGTGGTTTCGTTATATCGGTGTTGCGACAGCTGATTGGTAAACAAATTTTACCTAGTCCCGCCAAGTTATATTGACAATCAATAGCAAACTTACGAACCGCCTGTTAGTCTTTTGGCGGCAGTGCATGTGGATCATGCATATAAAAGTGAGTATTTTCAGCTGGAACTCACAGCAGTTATTTTCACCAGTGAATAAACAAATACATTCCCTCAGTCATGAGTTAGTCAGAACTTTACAGTTTATCGGCTTTATATGAAGCTGGAAACACTGCTGCAATGTCTACAATTAATCATTTTATCACAACCGATCGGGACGGATTATTTCCAACGCTAACCGTTGATGATATTTGCAATGACGCTCCTTACGATTAGGTGCAAGGGATTGCAGTTTAAATCTAAGTGTATAAATATATGTGCCTGCATTTTTTTGTAGCCTATATATTTATCCGCGAACTTGTTATTTATTTTATGTTCCTGAGGATGTCATTAGGAGAACGTTCTCGAGCACCATTCTGTATTTCGATTATTTCATCATATATATATATATATATATATGGAGGTTTGTAGTAATTTATTTTCATCTCATTACATTTTTTTGTAAACTGCCTCATTAAAATAGCAGGTATACGCAATTTTTAATTATAGACTAGTTTACAATAGTAATTAATATTATGGTAAAGTCCTGTTTTGATATTTCTATTCATCAAAAATCGTTGAATTTTTTAAAACTTATAACAATCAAGACTTTTGCAAGTTTTAAATAATTTTATAAATTTCATAATAAATTCATTTGAAATGTTATTCGCCATTTTCTCTTAAAGAGTTACAAACTTCTCTGAGCGGTTCGAAGATATTTGATAAACTAATCAAATTAATTTAATTAAAATTATCTTTTCTCCTTAAAGGTCCGATGAGAATTTGACTCGTATTATACAATCTTTTTGTGATAGTTTTGAAGAAGCGCATGTCGTGGATCTGAATACGGAGGTAGAAGTTTTACCGCGCAGTCAACCTAACCCAGCGATTGCCACATCATTAGCGAAATAATGTAAGTTTTTTCTTATGTTTCGGGTAAGAGCTTGTTTTCTTTTTCGTCTGTTTCGGGTAAAAAGAAGACGCAATGTATTTTCATCAATTCATTAAATGATAGAAATCATGTTTTATAAAATAGTAACATTTTTTATAGCAATCTTAAATTAGTTTCCATTACATTTTAAATAAGCTACAGACTACACAAACTAATATTTTTGGAGGTAATACTAATGCAATTATTCATTTTATATACAGGGTGTCCCAGAATTAACTATTTCAATGAAATCGGACAAATTTTTTAAAAACACTTTTATTTGTGTTTATCATGTTTAATATGTGTTAAAAATGTATAAATTTCTAAATTTTTTTCATACTTATATTTTCATAATTTTTTCATAGTTTTTCATAGTTTTATTTTCATTCTCTTTCAGAACCCTATTAATAATGAATACACAAGAACGCATCTTTGTTGTAACATCCCGTATCAAAGCCTTTTTCATCAGTGTCGAACGCAAGATTCTATGAACTGTTGTCTTGGATATGTTGAGTCTTCGACCGGCCTCCCTAACCGAAGTTGTTGGTTCATCCTCAAACAATTGTCGTACCTGTTCGGTACTGTTACGTGCTGTCCTTGGGCGTCCTCTTCCCACCTCGTCGTGTACGGATCCAGTTCTTTTAAATTTGTTCACAAATTCACGAATCGCTTTGTCTGTAGGACCGGTTCTGTGGAATCTTCTTGTAAATTTTTCTCTGATTTCATTACATTGCATTCCTTTGATACGGGATGTTACAACAAAGATGCGTTCTTGTGTATTCATTATTAATAGGGTTCTGAAAGAGAATGAAAATAAAACTATGAAAAACTATGAAAAAATTATGAAAATAAAATTATGAAAAAAATTTAGAAATTTATACATTTTTAACATATTAAACATGATAAACATAAATAAAAGTGTGTTTTTAAAAAATTTGTCCGATTTCATTGAAATAGATAGTTAATTCTGGGACACCCTGTATACAATCAAAACATCATACTATAAAACGAGTGCGCACAATCGAGAAACGGTTTTTTATCTGTCTGCATACCTGCATACGATTTCGTTGTTTCGTTGAGTGTAACACCGGTCGAATAATTTTAAAAATTTATAAATTCCTTACCACGTGACATATGCATGAAAAATGAAAGGCAAAACATCTCGAAAGTATTACTAAAATATTCTTGTAGTCGGTAGTGATTCCATACAATTTCGGGGATATGCAGCTGCTCGAGAAATTTTAAAATAATAGGGTCACTCCAGGGATAAGTCCCGAGTGAATTAAAATAGCACATGCGGTCCTTATTTTTAAAATAGATTGCAAACCAATGAATCCCTCCACCACCAATAACATCTGTGTTCACAATAAGACCACCGCATTCTCTAGTAGTTGGCAATTTCAATGTTTCATTCTTCGCAAACACACCGATAAATTTGGAACGTGTGATTCGTTCACTATTCATTACTCATTGAAGTGTATTCGCGTCCATTTTAAAAGTCAGTGACAACGCTTCTAAATCTATCAACTTCTATTATGGCTTGTGACTCGAGGTATACTAGCACACTAATAGGCAAGTCTATCGGCTTGGCGAATTCCAATCTGACTGAGATATTTTCACGCTGTTGTAGACTTAAGTGTGTATTTACACTTGCAGATAAGTCAGGTGTGACATCAAACGTATGAAGGTTAAATTGATCGATGAATTCTTTCTGCGTTACCCTAATCCCGTGCTCATCGCAAGCACCTGCAATTTGGGCCAGATTACTATATGCTCTCGCGCAAAGCAGGAACACAGCGTTTGATGAATAATCCATATCCATAGCCCTGCCAAACCCAACGCCATTGCGTATAGAGTTATATTTTTAAGGCCGAAATTCTCGAATTTAAAGGCACTCTTTTTATATTTTCCATTAACCGAAGTGTGGTCCTGCATTCCAATAATATCCTTCTTGGTAGAACTCCCAAGGCGATGTTTTCTATCCGTTTCGATGCCAACCCTGCTGGCACCGTGTAGAGTTTGATCTGTATTCTGTTAATTGGGTATTTTACTGTAGCATGTAGTAAATTTTTCTTAATTTCTATTTGCTTAGGCGAATTTAATTTCACTCGGCGTATGCGTATGTGTTTCCATAATATGAATCACAACGGGCTTTACACCCTCTTCTTGATCAGCACCCAGATTTAAACAGATCTCAGGATTCGTGCGGATAGCTTTATTTTCATATCCACCCCATTCACAAGTAACTTCTCCTGGAATGTGAAGTCTGTATGCAGGCGTCCAAAACACTCATATATCTTCTTTTTACAATTTGTAAATTTGTCCTTTATACTACTTTCGCCCTTAGCTTGATAATAGCCCTCGGCACTTAAAAACGTATGCTTCGTTTCTTTGGAAAAAGTTCAGCACATTTTCCAGATAGGCTCAAAGGTGATAGTACCCCGTTCCTGCTGATATGTTGACCTGATTTAAATATACATCACACTGGTTGAATATGGAGTGCAGAAAGTTTGTTTCAGGGTATACAGCATATGTGTCATCGCAGTCCATTCCATCTGAATGGGCTATACGTAGTTTATCGTAAATGTACACAGAAGTTGGGTCAAAAAAGTAAGGGCCTGAGCTGGGTATCACGAATTTTATTGGAGCACTCGGAGAACTAATTGTGTTTAAAGGGTTAATTGTAATAAAGTCACTGTGCTCAATAGAAACTTGAGTTGTGGGGGCATGTGAAAGAGGGACAGCTCCGATTTACAACATTGTGAACTACACGGATGGATGAAGCGTGCCATAACGAGTCAGAAATAGTACCACCTCTCTCGACAAGTAGTAAACAATCTATGATTCATGATATTAATGTCCTCAGCTTATATCAGTCAAAAAAGTGGTCAACCATAGGTTTCATTCGCTTAGAACACTTCTTCTTCGATATCCTTTTACATTTAATGCCACGTGCTGATAAACACTGTTTTCGGACAGCCCTCTTCTTCTTCCCACTAAAACGTATTTTGTCTTTGCATCTTTGATGATTTTGTCCCGTGTACTAATTGTGTTTAAAGGGTTAATTGTAATAAAGTCACTGTGCTCAATAGAAACTTGAGTTGCGGGGGCATGTGGAAGAGGGACAGCTCCGATTTACAACATTGTGAACTACACGGATGGATGAAGCGTGCCATAACGAGTCAGAAATAGTATTACCTCTCTCGACAAGTAGTAAACAATCTATGATTCATGATATTAATGTCCTTAGCTTATATCAGTCAAAAAAGTGGTCAACCATAGGTTTCATTCGCTTAGAACACTTCTTCTTCGCTATCCTTTTACATTTAATGCCACGTGCTGATAAACACTGTTTTCGGACAGCCCTCTTCTTCCCACTAAAACGTTTTTTTTCTTTGCATCTTTGATGATTTTGTCCTGTGTACTAATTGTGTTTAAAGGGTTAATTGTAATAAAGTCACTGTGCTCAATAGAAACTTGAGTTGCGGGGGCATGTGAAAGAGGGACAGCTCCGATTTACAACATTGTGAACTACACGGATGGATGAAGCGTGCCATAACGAGTCAGAAATAGTACCACCTCTCTCGACAAGTAGTAAACAATCTATGATTCATGATATTAATGTCCTCAGCTTATATCAGTCAAAAAGTGGTCAACCATAGGTTTCATTCGCTTAGAACACTTCTTCTTCGATATCCTTTTACATTTAATGCCACGTGCTGATAAACACTGTTTTCGGACAGCCCTCTTCTTCTTCCCACTAAAACGTATTTTGTCTTTGCATCTTTGATGATTTTGTCCCGTGTACTAATTGTGTTTAAAGGGTTAATTGTAATAAAGTCACTGTGCTCAATAGAAACTTGAGTTGCGGGGGCATGTGGAAGAGGGACAGCTCCGATTTACAACATTGTGAACTACACGGATGGATGAAGCGTGCCATAACGAGTCAGAAATAGTACTACCTCTCTCGACAAGTAGTAAACAATCTATGATTCATGATATTAATGTCCTTAGCTTATATCAGTCAAAAAAGTAGTCAACCATAGGTTTCATTCGCTTAGAACACTTCTTCTTCGCTATCCTTTTACATTTAATGCCACGTGCTGATAAACACTGTTTTCGGACAGCCCTCTTCTTCCCACTAAAACGTTTTTTTTCTTTGCATCTTTGATGATTTTGTCCTGTGTACTAATTGTGTTTAAAGGGTTAATTGTAATAAAGTCACTGTGCTCAATAGAAACTTGAGTTGCGGGGGCATGTGAAAGAGGGACAGCTCCGATTTACAACATTGTGAACTACACGGATGGATGAAGCGTGCCATAACGAGTCAGAAATAGTACCACCTCTCTCGACAAGTAGTAAACAATCTATGATTCATGATATTAATGTCCTTAGCTTATATCAGTCAAAAAAGTGGTCAACCATAGGTTTCATTCGCTTAGAACACTTCTTCTTCGATATCTTTTTACATTTAATGCCACGTGCTGACAAACACTGTTTTCGGACAGCCCTCTTCTTCTTCCCACTAAAACGTATTTTTTCTTTGCATCTTTGTTGATTTTGTCCCGTGTACGCTTTAAGTGTTTTTTGGACCTACTTTAGGTTTCGACCCTGCCACTTTGTCTTCTGCCGTGTTAAGACCTGATTGTAGCGCTTTCCTCCCGAGATATCTGGCACGCCTCATCAGCAAGGGAACAGCCGTACGTAGTAAGGTTGAAAAAATGGATCCAAGTCCACTACGACGCTGGTATCTTTGCCCCCGGCAGAGCGATGAAAATCATATTTTAGTAGTCAAAAACGTATTTTTCTTATAATTTTTAAAATATTTCAATATGCATCAAAATTATTCCTAACTATAAAGTCGATGAAAAAGACCTCATATGATCGTTTTCCCAAGCGCGTTGTCCTACGTTAATATCTTTTGCCCCCGGCAACAACGTCAAATGTTGAAAAAATAGGTAATTTATATACATATTTTCAGATCGGCTCTTTGTCTTAAATAATGCATTTATATATTTCCCATAGCATTTATATCGTTGCTTAGGCATGAAATAACACACACGCAAAATTTTATGACTCTAGGCTAGGGTTTAAAGGTCATCTCTGGTGAGTGCTGCCAGCAGCAGCTGCCACTGACGCGCCAGTCGAAAGGGTGGAGCCATTCGTATGATTGAAATGAAACTACAAAGGCCAGTTCAGTGGATCATATGCCTATTACACGGTAATGAATTATCACTGCGACAGCTCATTCAAGACTTGGACGGCAAAACAACTGGGCCAATGGGCTTTACTGGACCAGTTGGAAAACAACTGAACGACTGCGAAAAACTTCCAATTACAGAATTCGATGCCATTCCATCTCCCGACATTGACATAGATGATGCCGAGTTGAGCACTGACCAAAAATATTTGTTAGGCATCTACAGAGCAGTGTCGAGCGGTAGCTGCTCTTCAGCTCTCGCGGCTCGAAATCCAGGTAAGATGGCGCATTCCAGGTGGCTGACAACAGCAAATAGATTTCTGCGCCTCTATGTTTCAACCAGTGAACCCTCCAGCACCTTCAACGAAATTGTGCGATTCATTATGACAGTTTACGCACCAATTTGGTTTAAGATAAAGAAAAACTCCAGTTTCACTGAGGGCGCAAAACATTTTTTCGAAATGATGCGTCTCTCTCAGACCATGCCTCAAAGATCTAAGACAATCGCCAACAAAGTCCTCCGTAGAAATTGTTTCTTTGCTCACCCAGAAAATATTTTGATCTCCATGCTACATGCCGATGAGCGACACATAAGAGAATTGGGATGGAGAAGAATATTAAAAGCACGATCAAAACAATCACCAGCGGGGGAAATTCGAGCCTTCGCCATGCCTGAGCTGCTCTACGATAGTCAAAACTATTACGAAATGATCAACTGGCAAACGGCTGAGGTGACCGAACCCCCCGTTACAAAAACAATACCTGATACCCGAATAAAAGAGTTTGTTGAGACGGGAGACCAGCCTGATGGACTGATCCCACTATTCCCTTGTCATACTCAAGCGGTCGAGAGACTCATCAAATTAGTAACCGAAGCGTCTGCCAGTGTAAGTGGAATAGAAGAGAGGGACGGATTCATCCGCTCCCGTCTTCACTCCCGAACAAAAATTCCACGATTTGATTCTAAGAAAAATTACCGTATGTAAATCGACATGCAGCCAAAGGAAGGGTGGTTGGGGCTGGATAGGGTGGAACTCGACGTACAGCCACCTCCTCGTGGTGAGTTCTGGGTTGCTAATTTTATAAAATTAGCAAGCGAGGAGCTGTACTTAGTACTTATCGTACTTATAACATCGCATTAACGTAATTATAATCCACATTTAGACTTTTCTCGGGGACAGAAGATATTACTCTAGAGTCATAAAATTTTGCGTGTGTGTTATTTCATGCCTAAGCAACGATATAAATGCTATGGGAAATATATAAATGCATTATTTAAGACAAAGAGCCGATCTGAAAATATGTATATAAATTACCTATTTTTTCAACATTTGACGTTGTTGCCGGGGGCAAAAGATATTAACGTAGGACAACGCGCTTGGAAAAACGATCATATGAGGTCTTTTTCATCGACTTTATAGTTATTAGGAATAATTTTGATGCATATTGAAATATTTTAAAAATTATAAGAAAAATACGTTTTTGACTACTAAAATATGATTTTGATCGCTCTGCCGTGGTCAGAAGATGATTACCTATTAAGCTACGATTTTGCAGAGGCTATTTTCTCATGCATGCGCAAGTTTTTTTCTCTATTAGAATATGGAAATCGAAACAAATGTAAAATCGATCCACCCTAAATTATTGTACATTGTTTCAGGCTCGCTTGGAAATATATTCGTTCTTAGAAGCACCCTGAACGTGTTTCGAGGATGAAAGTCACAAAGCAAATATCCGTAACGCTGACTTGTAGCTTCATAAACTTCCAAAAAATCCTTACGCTGATTCGGGAACATTTGATTGGCTAATACCCCAATTTGTGATACATCTCTACGTTGCGCGAACAAGACTAGATATTGTGTCTTTGACGACACATCGCGCATATATCTATTTTTGAAAAATAGATTCTGATTGATGAAGAACACGCTTATGTTAAGATGGTGGGAGAACACTGTAAATGTCTCGGCAAACGTTCTATCCATCTCCAACATGAGATCGTCAATTACAATGACTGTATGTTCATTTCCCTTTAACGAATTAATGTCATATACACCTTTGTGGAATAAAATATCATCTTGTTACTCGTTCAACAGTGACTGATACGTTGAATAGCACCATATAACTTTATGCACAAATTTTGAGAATATCTCTCCCGTTCTTTAATGATTTTAAGCATAATCACCTTTTTACCACGTCCTGTAGGGCCAGATATAATACATGTGGATGGGCTCGTGAACATTAATTTTTCTACAGAATCCATCTCTAACACGTCACACTCCGAAGTGGGTCATTTACAAAATATAATAAAAATTTAAGTGGTGTTCCTTATATTCTAGTCTTGTTTTTCCTCTTCTTCCAGAGAACCGTGAATGAAGATGAGGTACAGCATCATTTCCCCACCTTCTATATTACAGACGACTCCGATGAGAGTGTAGTTGTTGTCACAGACTCCACCCCCGCTAACGAGCCCACACCAGCGGTACCTGTAACACGCTACAATTCAAAGCGGAGGCATGATGAAGAGCCTTCCACGTCAGGTATAAAGCGTGCCAGGATTGCGCGGGTTGTTAGACCCCAGTAATAGGGCCCCAACCCTCTACGTTTTGTGACACAATCCCCACACTAGTACCTTCTTCAAATAAAAATGTACCCGCTTATTCCTGTTCAATTCTGGGTACATCCTCCTCCTCAGCAGCAGTTTCTCGTGCTGTAAAGGAAGGTATAACATTCGAGTTGGTGCGCACTTCCACCCTCATCCCACCCCTGACTAGAAATCGGTATAGAGTCAGGTTGATCCTGGCTTCATGTATAGCCATGGTGTTGAAAACGGACTACGGCGCGTAGTTGAACGTATTGTGGAGTTTGCCCTTCAGAACAGCGAAGAACGTGAAGTCAGGACGAGGCTGTCCTTCTGGTTCGGTTTAGACGACGGGGGATGTAGATGATTTTTGTGTAGTAATACCATTTAGACGCTTGGCAGTTGTAGATATAGCGTATATATGAGGCCGTATAATGCCAGGCCTCTCAAAGTAGTACAGCCTTCAATATGGACAATTTCACGGTTGATATTGACCGTATGTTCCGTGTTGCGGGTCATAGTGGCACACGTTATATTCTTAACTTCAATTCTCAAGATATTTATAGACGGCATATAAACGCCGATCGTGAATGCGGATTTATAGCACTAAACTTGGCCCGTATGTTTACTGTACTAAATATATGGACACAAAAAATTTGGTTGCCTACGGTTGTGCAGCGTGCCCGTAAACTGGCTGTGGACTGTAAAGTTGAGTTTGATTGTAATATGGGTCCTGAAGAGCTGAGAAGGGTAGAGCTGAAAATGAATGTTCGTATAGTTGTATTTGGAATGGATGAACGTCGTAGGACTGTGTATGTTTTTAAAAGCAATGTGAGAGATTGTACAAGACCCCTACTTATTTTAGGATTGTGAGGTTCAACTTATCTCCCCATCCCCATCTTTACACTAGTTATGATAAAAGTCGAAAATATGGAAGGCATCATGATTTGTGTAAGGGGTGTCTCGAGTTTGCTGATGATACAGTGAAACATTGTAAGGATTGCCACATGGTATGTGCGCAGTGTAAAAGCTCCAAATGTGAAAACCGTGTGGTTGAAACTGAGAAGAGGGACTGTGATGTACAAGACCCCTGGGGAATTTCAAGCATAAATGTGATGAAATTCACTGTTCTACATGCCATGAGAAATATAAGGCGGTTTGAGTAAAGCATGTATATTATATGAAATACACCAAGCCTAAAAATAAACTTTGTATAACTGTGTACTACGATATAGATTGCTGAAACCAAAGAGGTTATCCCACAGACTTGTAAGCCAGATCTGTGATGAGTGCATGGAGGTCGAGTGTGATGAGTGTCACACATGTGGTTAACGGACAAACGTTTCTAAAACGATAGCACACGACAGTCCCGTGAAGCTCTTTGTGTCCTATGTCGTCAAGTTAGCGGACGAGTTAAAAAAAATGACTGTATATTCTTGCCCATAACGGAGCAAAATTTGACACAGTTCCTGTAAAGGAGCTGCTTGATCACGAGTCATCTGAGATATTTACAGGCGATCCCTTCAAAAGAGGAAACAAACTTATACACATGCAAATAAGAGGTAATGTACAGTTTAAAGACAGTTTATTATTCACACCTTGTAAATTAGCAAAGCTACCCAAGGTAATGGGCGTAGCCGCCGAAATTTCAAAAGGATATTTCCCTTACACATTCCTCACTCGCGAAACTTTAAATTACGTAGGACTACCTCCACCCAAACATTACTTTAACTATGAATGTATGAGTACAGGTGAACGTGAAGATTTTGACCGCGACTACAACAGTTTTAATGAATCTAATCCTTACAATATAGCTGATGAATGTAAGCGTTATTGCGTGAATGATGTGCGCGTGCTTAGAGTATATTTCCAGGCCTTTAGAAGAATGTCCCAAGACCGTTTCAAATGTGATCCGTTGCAAGTCGCAACCACGCTCGCTTCATTGTGCTTTACTGTGTTCAAGAACAATTTAATGCCTAAAGACACCTTAGCTGTCATTCACAGAAACAATCCCGCAGTTATGGGCAAAAGGCTATTTACTGGCTCATACACCTACAGGAACAGACAGGTGTATACATAAAGCATGCCCGCAACACAGGAAAAGTACTCATTAAGGTTAATTGTGGTGTTTTCTGGGTCGATGGTCTAAGCGAAAACCGTGCCTCTGGTGAGAAGACTGTGTACTCCTTTAACGATTGCTGGTGGCACGGATGCCCCTGTCCTGAGTGTGGAATCGTAGGAGATATCCACGGTAGATCTCCTGCCGACAGTCTTGCATGGACCCGCACCCGCGATCAGCTTATAGGCGCCCAGTTCACTCCAAAGGTCTTGTGGGAGCATGAGGATGATGCACGGATGGAAACAGATGGACAGTAACGTGAAGAAATAAACACGATCAAGGGCTCAATGGTGCTGAATCCTCTCAAATGCGGTGATAGCTTGTTCGGAGGGATACAAATCCCTTCAAGCTATACTTTCCGTCTATGGAGGGCGTGAAACTCCATTACTACGACTTCTGTTCTTTATATCCCTACTTGATGAAGAACAATCCGTATCCCGTAGGTGAACCTGAAAAACTGGTGGGACCTGACCTGCCCACCATCGAGGTGTTCTCAACAAATTTGAGCAAGTACTATTTCGGTCTTTCTTTCGTAGATGTGCTCCCCCCTCGCGAATTATGGATGCCGATCTTACCCGTTGTTATAGACTATAGCTCATGTTTCCCCTGTGCGTGAAGTGTGCAGAGGAGAACAATGGAGCCTGTAATCACACAAATAACCAGCGCAAGGTCAAAGGCGTATACACAAGCTCTGAGCTGTCCCTAGCCGTTCGCCGTGGCTACAGAATATTGAAAATATATGAGGTGCGGAGGTTTCAGAAGCTATCCAACCTTTTCACGCCATATATAAACACTTTTTTATAGGATAAGGTAGAGGCATCAGGTTATCAGCGAGTAGTTGATACCGAAAATGAAAAATCGGCTTATATTCAGCGTTACCGTGATCGTAAAGGGATACAGCTTGACCGTTCCCAAATTGTAAAGAACTTAGGTAAGCGCTTTAGTGCAAAGTTGTATCTAAACAGTCTTTGTGGAAAATATGCACAGAATACTGGCAAGGGGAACGTTCATTTGGCCCAAAGTTATAGTGAAGTCTGGGATTACGCCAACGCTCCCGACAAAGAGGTCATGGAGATCGTGAATGTAGGTAATACGTACATGATAAAGTACAACATTACCAAATTGGCCTCAGATATATCGCGTGTTACAAACATACCTGTAGCCAGCTTCACAACAGCTTTCGCACGCATCAAACTTTGGGGCCTATTGCATTCTCTTGGGCGGAGGGTTCTGTATGCCGATACAGATAGTGTCATATTCATAGCGACGGAGGGTGAATACATGCCCACTATTGGCGAATTCCTCAGAGAGTTGACTGATGCGATCAAGGATGAGTATGGAGACATCGCATACGCTGACTCTTTTGTCTCAACAGGTCCAAAAACTTATGGGTTACGAGTGAGGGTAGGAGAGGATATGATATATATCGTGAAGGCTCAGGGTATCACAATTAACCAGGCGAACCAACGGGTCATTAACTTTGACTCGTTGAAGGATCTAGTGTGCTTGGAAGATGAGGGTGACCAGCCAGCCCAACTGACTGTGGGAACTCACAATTTTTGGGTGCAGAAGCTGGGTGGCGTGAAGGAACTTAAGGGTAAGAAGGTATGCCGTAAAACCTATAGGAAACGTTACCAGGTGCCTGGTACCCATGACACCGTACCCTTTGGATACCATAATCCTTGATCGTTATGTATATATATATATCTACATATACACACATATGTCTATTTACTTGTTATCGATGTTTATTTTACTTATTACACGTATTTCTAAATATATACCTTAAGTAATTCGTTGATATGTTTAGTAAATAAATCGTGTTTCAATTAGCGTTTCATTTTATCCTTTGTGTATGTGTGTGTGCGTATGGACAAGAGAAAGTCCTAAGCTCCGCCCCCTGTATGATCGAACAATAGTCACGTGAATCCTGCTACTACCTGGGCATATCTCTACCCCTGCGTGCTCAGTTGACCGCTAGAAACCCTGGAGCTCAGACTTGCATTTGAAGAAGTCCCACGTAGAAGAGAAATAGTAATGGCTACCTTTAATATTGCGTGTTCGACGTTTATGAAGTGGTATTCGGCAAAGTGTGAAGATGTGGTGGATACTCAAAGACTCCCTATCCCTCCCTCCTTTGATACTTTTAAGGCTACATTGAACCGTGCGAAGCTTGAGGAACAAGAGGTACAAATACCCTACGGCTATTCTGGCGAGAGCATTGCAGGATTTCGTGGTACAAGCGATGTAGTGAACTACGTTGTAGGACTAAACTTTATAAAAGCTTACATATACCGTGAAGTGAAAGAAAAAACACGTGCAGAAGAGAAGCAACGGTTATGGTTTGTGAGACTTGTTGATGAGTGGTGTGACAGGCGGTATTATATCATGATGCATCATACCGATACTCTTACCCTGCGGCTGAGAATGTAAATCTTGTCATAATGGAGAATCTGAAGTATTTTTACCACTACATTAATATATATCATGACGAGGTTTGTAGCGAGGTTGTGGCTAAACGCCTGCGTGAGTTTTTAATAGAATTTAGAGACGAGTATCATCTGCTAAGCAAAAAGGAAAAATATGGGCATATGTTTCTCTCAAATAGTGCGCCGGAGTGTGAATAAAATGTGTTTAGTTCGTGGAAATGAACGAAAATGTCTGGTGCGCGTTCTGGGGAGTGATAAAACATTAAAACCGGTATTGCTTCATGTATCGGAAAATTTCTCAAAACACCCACCCAGTATAATGGGGGTAAAAGTATTCACATGAATCTTTCACGTTCGAACAACGCCGTATACGATTCATCAGCTTATGATGTGACTCACTCCTCCACACCTCCGTTCGAGCCGATCCTCCCACTTGTTGCTCATAGTCATCTCAGAACTTGAACCGACTGGACGTGCATTTCTCACAATAGAATACGATGAGCTTCGTTTGAGCAGCATTCTCAACGCCGTGAAGGATGTGTCCGTGACATTGCGCGTGTTCAGGCGTAAATCCGGTCATTAACTATGTACTGGAAACAACTTGTAGACAAACAAACTCTGGTAAACGGAATGTTGTTTATTTAAGTGTTGAGGAGATGAATGGAGTCTTCGTGGTAATTGATAAGTGGAGCGAGGATCTTTATAAAATACCTGCAGGTGTAGGCACAAGAAGAGAACAGATTAGTGATACCCCTCATATGCCAGTGTTTGTACGTTGTGTATAAATAACGATCAACCATGCATTGATATACGATTGATGTGGAAGAATGCTTCTGATAATAACGTTTTTGTCCCTACGCGAAACCGTTTCATCCGCGACAGAATGTTTGAAATCGTTGGTTTCCGCAAGCTGAAGCCTTTATTAGACGCACGTGTTACGGATATGTTTTATTTTGATACGGTTCTTGAATACGCATACACCGCACTGCTCGACGGGTTTACTGACTGTAGGACTGAACAAGACGAGAATGGTCTAGAACTGGATGCTTATTTAAAAGGGTGTCCGGCGAATTTGTCTACAACAATTTGTCTAAAGATACAATTCATCTACAACAATTTGTCTACGACAATTTATCTACAGCAATTAGTCTACAGATACAATTTGTCTACAGATACAATTTGTCTAGAAAGGAAAAATGAAAGCTATTTGATGTTAATTATTATTAATTTTTTCAAAAAAATGAAAAATTTGTTTCTGCAATCGGTTTTCTTGAGAAATGATAAAGAAAAATGTTATTGGATATTGAATAAATTTATTTACTGAAACGACGCAATACACTCCAACATCTTTTTGAATAAGTCCGAGCTGGTGTGGCGCTTACGCCATACAAATTCACAAAAAATGAAAAGAATTAGGGCGATATCTTGCAAAAAACAATAGTATAAGAAACTCGATTAGGTCAGGTTAGGTTAGGTTAGGTCAGGTCAGGTCAGGTTAGGTCAGGTCAGGTTAGGTTAGGTTAGGTTAGGTTAGGTCAGGTTAGGTTAGGTTTCTCAAGAAAACCGATTGCGGAAACAAAATCAGGGTCATCGACTGCCCTTGTTTTCAATTTCGTAGGAAAATCGAGAGCAGTCCATGAAACATACTCGGTCCAATATTAGTAATAGTTTCTCTAGACAAATTGTATCTGTAGACAAATTATTGTAGATAAATTGTTGTAGACAAATTGTTGTAGATGAATTGTATCTTTAGACAAATTGTTGTAGACAAATTCGCCTAAAACCATTTAAAAGGTTTAGACTCTTCGAAATATCATGAACTTTGGTACAAACGACTTGAGCGGTACTGGGCAGAGCTCACCTACACCGTTCACCCTGAAGAATTGTATCTTTATATAATGAGCAGCTGTCGTTACTACATAGAAGATTATTTCAACTGCCGCTATGCATTGTAAAGATGAGTTCACGATTGAAAAGCTCGGATCGGTAAGAATAAACCCTCTATTAGAAAGGAGTGTTTATAAACTTGTATTTAATAATGATGTTGTGGCTATCGATGACCTCTTTGTACGTGCTTTTGATTGGATTCTGTCCGTGTTTAAAGATAACTTGCCAACCGAATGTAAAGTGGGCACAAAAATAGTATTGAACGAAATGAAAGCCCTTTACACCGAGTATAGGCATCCATATAACTTGAACGGTGAAATAATGTTAAACGTATTTATTTCAAAGTGTAAAGCAACAATGATGTAACTGTAGACTCGATCACGTGCGAGTTTAGT
The DNA here is from genome assembly GCA_023014485.1 of Bathynomus jamesi. Lineage (NCBI taxonomy): Eukaryota > Metazoa > Arthropoda > Malacostraca > Isopoda > Cirolanidae > Bathynomus > Bathynomus jamesi. The sequence continues at coordinate 461,681 of JAJOZX010002282.1, forward strand.
GTTTTAGTTAAGCGCAGTAGAACATAAAGTGTATGTATTTTGAGGGTTTTGCAGTATAATTATTTTTTATATATTTAATTATTTAATATAATGTATATATAGATTTTTTCTGTTCTATTATTTTGATGATTGTATCCCCTCGTTTAAAAATGTGTATTTCTTATATTATTATTTTTTATTTTATTTTTTTGTATATATATATATATATATATATATATATATATATATATATATATATATATATATATTCGTTCAACTTGTGTATTTCTTATACTATTATTATTTTTATTGCATATATTCCTCGTTTAAACTGTGTATAGAACGAACTAATTTCACTGTGTATTTATTTTTTATATATTTCATGAAATTATTTCCAATAATTCCTCTAAATAAAGAGAATGATATAATGGTGTTTTATTTAATTCTTTTGGTTGTATAAATAAACGATATTAATTAAATAATATATATATCTCTATACCAAATGGCAGGTTATGCGTTCTAAACCGACTGGCTGCTTAAGACTTCTAAGCCAACTTTCAAGAATACATGCTTAAATTAAATAAATAGTGCAATCTGGCAACTCAAAATAATAATGTGCACCTGAACAAGCCATTTACGACTTCTAAGCCACATTAATCCTTCTAATCCAACTGGCGGATTAAGCCAACGGGCTGATTAGGACCTTCTAAGCCACGTGCAAAGACTAAGAGCTTTATTTTGCGTCTGACAGATGTAGGTGAAGAATGGTCTCTCTCTCTCTCTCTCTCTCTCTCTCTCTCCTTCTTAGGTTAAGGCTCACTTTCTTAGGTTAGGATACCCCTTTGGAGGTTGTGGGTTGGGGTGAAAACAAAGGGAGTTAACAAAAAGGGGAAGGGAGGTCTTGCAACATTGCAACTGCAATTGCACTCTCACTATTTGCGCCCATACTACTCACATAATGTAAAGAAAGAAGCTCTCACAAACATCAGCACATATTCATACCAACACTGTATTATTCCTGACATATGGAAACAAGGTAAAACTATTACACTACTCAAACCAAACAAAAATCCAACAGAACCAGCTTCCTATAGACCCATTACTTTACTATGCACACCTTCCAAAGTAACAGAAAGAATAATCTTACAAATCACCAACCGACACATACCATTATCGCCTACTCAACATGGACTGAGACCTCACCACTCAACCACGACATTACTCACTAACCTCACGCAGCACATCATGGATGGCATCAACTCCAGACGACCAGCTCAACGTACACTATTAGCAACAATAGACATTAGTAAAGCATTTGATGCTATCCCACGCTTACCTCTCATAAACAAAATACTCAACACAAACATGCACAATAACCCCAAAAGGTGGCTGAGTAACTATTTTTCAAGAAGGTACTCACATGTCACATTTAGTGGCAAGTCATCCAAAAACAAGCTTTTTGCGAACGGGGTCCCTCAAGGCTCTGTTCTCTCACCAACACTGTTCAACTTATACATGCATGACATTCCAACACCCATAAATAACAAGCTTACCTTAGCATCATATGCAGATGACATCACTCTAACATCCACCCAAAACAACATCTACACCGCTACAAATAACCTACAAACATACACAAACAGTATACAAGACTGGCTCACATACAATAGACTCAAAGTAGCGCCCACAAAATCAACCATAACCTTGCTAAAAAGCAACACAAAAGAACACCAGATAACTCCATAGCTTACACTAAACAACACCAACATTCCACACACTCACAAGACCAAAATACTTCGGGTCACATACAACACATCATTATCTTTTGCAAACCACATTCAGGGCATTAAAAACAAATGTACGTCAAGGCTTAAGACGCTTAGAGTACCAACAGGCACAAACTCTGAACAACAGCAGGAAACAGCATCACTCATATACAAACAATATATTCGCTCAGTTATGGACTATGCTAGCCCATGCTGGGCACCCATTATCTCAAACACACACATAAACACCTTACAGACAGTACAAAACAACGCACTTCGTATCATTACAGGATGCACTCAAACAACACCAACAGAACACCTACACAGAGAAACAAAAATACTGAAAGTTAGGGAACATTTAGACATGAGGGAAACACAATTCATGGCACCAGCTACAACTAACCCACAACACCCTTGCCACTACATGTACAATCATGCACCAACACCTCGCACCATTAAGGTAACACCAGAGAGACATTATAACCAAATACTCCATTCAATACCACGCCCCACAGACATCACACAGTACAGAAAACACATACACACACCTATCCCACAAAGCACTGACACGACTCGGTCCGAATGCGGTCCTAGGTGCGAAGCCGCCTCCCATTGAGAGGTCAGAGACGAGCCTGAGCAGATCGGATCGAGTTAACTTAGCACGATTCCGCTGTGGACATCACCCCAACTTACAGACATATAAACACAGAGTAGACAACTCCACAGATGACACCTGCCACCTGTGCCAAGATATACCACAAAATTTTTTACACATTATGACAGACGGTACCGCTCTAGCACAACATAGAACACAACACAACATCACTAGTGCGCTGAATCTCTGGTCCACTCCGGAGAGGGCGACCGGTTACCTGCGTGCCGCCGGCTTGCTCGATCTGGGTGGGCTGATCGGCTAACCAATAACAACAATAACCACAAGGCTACCCAGGGTACCCATTTATCTACCAATCAAATTTTTATTGTGTGGAAGGCTGAACACCTGAGTTTTGCTGCGTGTCGCCTGCCGTCACCGAATCTCGATCCCGGGACCGATGGATTCGTAGTCAGCGACGCTAACAACTACACCACCGAGGCGCATATATATATGGCCTGGGTTGGTTCGAAGTCGACGGGGGTTCTAGTTAGGTGGCAGCAACGGATGTGTTACTTGCAGTAGTTTCTTCTATATTATTTTCCGAGTTCTTCTATAGTGGCTCTGAGGATTCTGGGAGGGTTACTAAATTCTCTGAAGATTCCCGGATTCTTCTTATAACGTATCGGGAAATTTTAATGACTAAGTTCTCTGAAGAGAGCAAGGCTCGAAGGAGAAGATAAAGACTATTTCTTACTGTATTTTACTGCTAAAATGTGTAAGCAGTGCTCAGCCTTTGAATCTATTTCTTAATGACATATGGAAGATTTTTCGTGGGTTTATATACCCCAAAACTGCTAACATCATTATTATTAAATGTTGAAAAGGCTGCATTATTTTTGCACAATATTTGAAAATGAAGTAAATTTTTTAGCTGTGGTAATGTTTGAACGAATAAACAAGATATTTGTAGATGAAGCCATATTTTTATCTTAAACCGCGTATTTTCAGATTTGATGCTGTCATGATCTGCCAAGTTAACTAAAAGTGGAAATTGAACTATGCATCTTTACACTAAAATATGCATATGAATAAAAATTAAAGGTTTAAGATTTACAATTAAATGTTTAGGCAAGACGGCTTCATCTTTTATAACGCAGAGAGAATGTATACAAAATATGAACTTTGCAAAGCTTAAGCAGGATTCATTATTAAGCGAAATCTAAAAAAATGATTAAGAGATTTTTAAAAGAACAAGTCACCAATTATTTGGCAAAGTAGAAAGCAAATAAATTTTTATCCAAACTCGCGTTCGGCGATTTTGGTCCTTATGTAAAAATGAATACATATACGTACATACATATTTATATAGGTATTATATAAAGTTAAATATATACGAATATATAGGATTATATAAACACATGAACCATATAAACACATGAATTTTAAAAATGGATACAAGAACTATATAAATGAATATAAGAATTTCATGAAAAAATAAGATAGTATAGGAATATAGGAATTATTCATGGTTCATTCTTACATATATATTCTAGTAAAAACCCGAAATCCGTCAAAGCCAGTTTTTATTAGTCAAAACTAGAAGCCACGAAGGTCGTTCGCTAAACTTTTATTACCTTGTCAAAAGTAAAGGGTGGGGCACGGGAACCAAGTGTTTTTGGAATAATCAGGAAAATTATATTTATTTTTGTAAAGAAAATATATTGGTAGAACAACATTCGTAAGAACATAGCATTTCATGTCATAATAATCATGTACCGAAAATTATATCTGGCATATGATGTCCTTGGCCGTCGACGCATTGTTGAAGGCGTTTACGAAAATTGGCCTCCACTCTTCCCAGCAGGTCTCTGTTGATTTGGATGATTTGTTGACGGATCGCTTCCTTCAATGCATCTAATGTACGGGGCTTGTCCTCGTAGACACGTGACTTGAGGTACCCCCATAGAAAGAAGTCACATGTGGACAAGTCAGGGGACCGAGGGGGCCATGCAATGTCACCAAATCTCGAAATGAGATGGTTGGGAAACAGGGGGCGAAGAACAGCCATTGACGCTCTGGCGGTGTGTGGCGTGGCCCCATCTTGCTGAAACCACAAATGTCGACGAGCAATACGCCTTCTTCGTAACTCAGGGATGAAAAAGGTGTTCACCATCTCAATGTAACGCCCAGATGTTATGGTAACGGTAACCCCATTTTGTTCGAAGAAATAGGGACCGATGACGCCAAACTTTCCCACCGCGCACCAAACTGTAACCTTAGGGCTATGCAGCGGTTTTTCATGGAGTTGTCGCGGATTTTCAGCAGCCCAATACCGACAGTTTTGATTGTTGACGGCCCCATTAAGGTGGAAATGGGCTTCATCACTCATTACCACCATCATGTTTTCATTCTGCTCATAAAGTGCAAGCATTTCCTGTGCAAAATTCAGTCGTTGGGGGCAATCGTTTACATTCAATTCCTGCACCATCGCTAACTTGTATGGGTGAAAATGTAATTCTTCATGCAAAATCCGTCTAACAGTACGATTGCTGATTCCGAGTGCAGCTGAATGTCTCCGAGCAGAGCGGCCTGGGCTTTGCAACATCGCTTGTCTGACCCTTTCAACGTTCTCTGGAGTACGCACAGTGCGTTGCGGCCCCTTCGGTTTTGTTTTCATTATTGAGCCTCCTGTTCGAAGATTGTTAACCCAACGTAAGATTGTGTCACGAGCGGGAACAGAGTCATTTCGATGAATGTTGAATCTGCGGCGAAACGCACGCTGAACTGCTGTCACTGACTCGCCACTCCTAACAAAATGATCATACGCGAACATGCGGTGTTCTAACGTCCACTGCTCCATGATGGCACCTGAAAGATAAAGGTGAGTGTTAGTTAAAGTTAAATGCTATGAACCCAGGAATGGAATGCTACCTACCGCACGCCCCTCCCATTCCTAATGGCCGATTACTAGCTATTCAAAAAACACTTGATTCCCGTGCCCCACCCTGTAGTTCTATCTAAGGCTGTCGGAGAGAACCTGAATGCCCGGTTAGGTCAACTGTACGACCTTGACGATTGGTTAGGTTAAGGGCGTACAGTTGACCTAACCGGGCATTCAGTTAGTTAAAAGTCGGTTAAAAGTAGGTTTAATAACATGTGAGCCGTATATTTCGGGTTCTCCCCGACAGCCTTAGGTGGAATTAGTTTTGAATAGGTAATACTAGTTTTAGCGAACTTCCTTCGTGGCTTCTAGTTTTGACGGATTTCGGGATTTTAGTGCAACATACATATATGTATACATATATATATATATATATATAATATATATATATATAATATAATATATATATATACACAAAGATTAAGAATGTGTATTATTAATTATCACATGATTTTAAGTAAACAATCTATAACTGTAAATCAATCAATTCCATGGAGCCACATTAAAATCTTCAGACTACTTTTTATATTTGTTTTTTATACATTGTACATCAAGAACGTTCGGTCCTTGTGATCCCTCTTGTATTCGCAATCGATTTTCTTTTCTTTTTTATTAACCGATCATGAAAAGTCTCCTAAGAAAGAGTTAATACGATAAACTGACAAAATCGGGCATTATCGTTATAGACTAAAACCCTAACATGTTTACACGCGATGCCATTATTAGACGTTCATTTCGAAAACGACTTCATGCAGTGTCCTAAAAACAATACGAAGGATGGGATTAGATTCTCTGGAATGGATTTACTGCCGCCTCGAGGAAGCAGAATGGATGGAGGGAGGGAAGAGGAAAGATCATTGAAATTGGGTGCGTGACGCGATAAACTGTTGAGGGTAAACATTTAAATAGCCCTTGATCACTTTTGTAAGAGAGAATGTTATGCACTGATAAATCAAGAAATGAGGATTTTAATGCGCGAAATATTATCGGTCCATCTATGTATTATATATGTTACGCCCAAACATCGAAATCGTTCAGTGAGCGAAAAAACACCCACAACGCGTTGTGGATGCACCTAAGTGACCACACACCGATGTTAGATATTTTTTCGCTTCATGGCCTTTCTCAAACAACCGCAACGCGTTGTGGTCGATTCGGATATGACCACAACTAGGTCAACTGAGTGCCCAGTTAGGTGAACTGAGTGTCCGGTTAGGTTAATTGTACGCCTTTGACGATTGGTTAGGTTAAGCCGTGATATTTTCGTTAGTTTTAACGAAAATATCACGACTTAACCTAACCAATCGTGAAGGGGGTAGAGTTGACCTAACCGGGTATTAAATAAACCTAACCTGGCATTCAATAGTTTCAGAATCGTCCACAACCCGTTGTGGTCATATCCGAATCGTTCACAACGCGTTGTGGTTGCTTGAGAACGGCCATGAAGCGAAAAAATATCTAACATCGGTGTGTGGTCACTTAGGTGCATCCACAACGCGTTGTGGCTGTTTTTTCGCTCACTCATCGATTTCGATGTTTGGGTGCGTAACATATATATATATATATATATATATATATATATATGCTGCAAACACACAAGGAAAAAGAAAACGATTCCAAGGTCTTTCGTACATTCAGAGTTACACCTCGTCAGGGAATGTCTTCCCTGACGAGGTGTAGCTCTGAATACACGAAAGGCCTTGGAATCTTTTTTCTTTTTCCTTGTGGGTTTGCAGCATTCATTCATTTCATGTGTTTAATTGTGAAATTCATCCCATATATATATATATATATATATATATATATATATATATATAATTGCGTAAAATGTCCAATTAGTAGCGTTGGTTACTATTGTGGCTATAATTAAATAGGTTGTAGGTATAATAATTTGTCACAATGGATAACAATTAATGAACCTGCAAAGGTTCAAATAGTACAGGAAAATACAACTGATTGAATTACAATGTTCAAGTTACAGTGATGAATCACAGGAAATAAATTTCAATAATAACAATGAAATAAACTTCGAATAGCAATAAATAAATAACATGAGAAATGCGCGAAAGAATTTTGTAGCAGGAAACAAATGAGTACAGTATAATGAGCGGGCATTATAGTAGGTCTACAGACGGAGGCGAGAGGTGTTTTTAAATTTTTTTTAGGAAGTCCTTTTTGTGAGAAGTGATTTCTTCTGGTAAATTTCCTGATCGTTTTTGAATACCCATCGGAATTGCTTCGTTTCCGGCTATTTTAATGGCTAACGGAAAGCAATATTAAGTAGCGATAGGTAATTTGTAGCGTTAGAATTTTGTCTTATTTGTGTTAAATTTTTTTTCTTCGGTTAAAGTGTTTCGCATTTCCATAATTCCATATAGAAATTGTTTCTGACATCCGCCATAAGTGTTTCCCTCATTAATTGGAGCGTAAAGCAATACGTCTTAAAAATTGTTCAAGATTTGTATCTGTCTTACACTGTAATGGTTGTTTATTTAACTGTTTTATGGTTGTGGTACAATTCTTCCATTTCCGAGGAAATCGTGTTTATGAGTGTGGGAGATTGTTCTGATGTGTTTGCAGGTTGCTACAGATATGATATATATATATATATATATATATATATGTGTGTAGAGAAAGGAGTGTGCGTAGGGAACCGACATTTAAGAATAAAAAGGATGATCAACACTCAAGTTAACAAAATAAAGATTTAATATCAGACGTTTCAGAAGTCAAACTACCATCATATTAGTTCTATAAATATTTATGTCCAAGAAAGCTAACTGGGCATTCTCCTCCACTTCATTCGTGAATTTAATGCTAGGATGTTTGGAATTTAAATAATCTAACCAATCGTCAAGGGCGTACAATTAACCTAACCGGGAATTCAGTTAACCTAACCGGGCACTCAGTTGACCTAACTGGGCACTCAGTTGACCTAACCGGGCATTCAATTAATCTAACCAGTTGGTTAATTTTTACAGTTACGTCTCATTCTAAAGTTGCTTAAAATTAATCGAAACCTACGGGAAAATTATTGACAATAATTTTTTAAAGGACTTTATCTTTTTTGTAGCATATCTGCTTAACTTTGCTTTTTAATCGGTGAATACGTCGATAAATATACGTCGTGTTTATATCATTTCAATGTACGTCGTGTTTAAATAGAGTTTGATGAAAGACATCGGTGTGTGGTCGTTTCAAATCGTCCACAACGCGTTGTGGTCATATCCAAATCGTCCACAACGCATTGCGGTTGTTTGAGAACGGCCATGAAGCGAAAAAATATCTAACATCGGTGTGTGGTCACTTAAGTGCATCCACAACGCGTTTGGGTGTTTTTTTCGCTCACCGAGCGATTTCGATGTTTGGGCGTAACATACACAAACATGTTGTAATTTACTTCAGTTTTCGTTTGATTTTATGTAATTATTAAACTTAAATGAACTTGAGGATAGTGCCGTCATTGTTTTTTCTTGGTCTTGATTTATTGAAAGTATTTTATAACTAAATTAACTATGTACCTGTCTAACTAGTGTTTCACCAGTTTTATATAATTTGAACTTTAACTTTTTATTGTTTTAGCAACTGATGATATGAGTTTGACTTCCGAAACGTCTGATATTAAATCTTTATTATGTTGACTTGGGTGTTGATCATCCTTTTTATTCTAATATATATATATATATGTGTGTGTGTGTGTGTGTGTGTGTGTGTGTAAAAATGAACAACGAATAATTCCTATATAATTCGTATATTTATATAAATCCTCATATCCATTAAAATCTATATATTCATTATATTCACAGTTCTTATATTTATATAATCTTTGTATTCAAATATTCATTTTTACATGAGGACCAAACTCGCATAATGCAAGTTTGGATGTCTTTAGTATTCAATGTATGGTAAATTCTTTAACATAATATTATTATTCGACCATATTCATCCATACGTCCATATCTTATCTTCACCGTTATCTTTTATTAATTGTATTAATTATTCATGCATCGGACCTACCTATTGTCTACCTATTGTCTACTTATAGACTCGTACATGTCCGTTGATAGTCATGATTACGTACGTGATTTTGATTACATACATGTAAATACGGCCACATGTATTCTTTTTATTTCTTTTCTTTTAAATTATTTAATTTCTTGCAATAGACTCGTAAATGCTTATGCAAGTGCTCAGATTCCGCTGACAACGGCAAAAGCGAGAGCTTCTGAGGTGAACACCCTCTCTCTTGCTTGCTTCTAATCCGAAAACATCATTATGTGTGTTATGTTATATATATATATACACATTTATATATATACAGTATATGCCCATGTACTTTGTGTTATACTCCTAACATCCTAATTGTCTATAAATATGAAACACTGTAAAACTATAGTTAACTGTTTAATTGTAATTAACTGTAATAATTTAATATGATGTAATTAATGTACTTTAATGAAAATGTAATTACTGATAATAAGCGAATGTGAATTAATTGGTAATTATAATCATAGTTGTAATAAACCAAAATTACAATGTACTTAATAATGTGTTTGAGTTGTACTCAGTGTACTACCTCCGACATTATGTCGCCATTTAGGAATATATACTCGGCGATATTATTATCATTTTTTTTTGGTATTTACTTTTTCGTTTTATTTTGGAATCTTTCAAAATTCTGATGAGTTTAAATTATGCTTAACGGCCAAAAACTCTTTAGATCTCCAGTTAAAGGGGGGAACTTAACCTTCAACTGCACTCCCCCAAAATTTAGACTTATTTAATTCTTTTATTGTAAATTGAATCACTCCTGTCTTAGCAGCCCTTCAGCGAGGAGGTCGGAGCCCTCTTCGAGGAGGCGAGGGCCTCCCCACTTTTAAATTCTGGCCTGAGCCATGGTCGAAAGAGGTTGAACCTCTCCCCCTGTAAATTCAGAATTAGACTCAAAGGCTGAGCACTACCTGTACATTTTAGCAGTAAATTACAGTAAGAAAAAGTCTTTATCTTCTCCTACGAGCCTTGCTCCCTTCAGAGAACTTAGTCATTAAAATCTCCCGATACGTTACAAAAAGAATCGGGGAACCTTCAGGTAGCGTTACAGAATCCTCCGATCCACTAGAAGAAGAACTCGGAGAGTAGTATAGAAGAAACTACTGCAAGTAACAAATCCGTTGCTGCCACATAACCAGAACCCCCATCAACTTCGAACCAACCCAGGACATAGTCGGAGGGGTTAACATATATTATATATACTGTATACATATGTATGGTTGGATTAATCTCATTAATAAGACTACAAGGTTATTGGATGCATAAATGCGGACAGCAGCAGGAAATGAGGTTTAAAAAATTCAATCCTTGGGCAACAGACGTACCGTCGATCGTTCCTGCAGTGGCCCGGAGAAATAGTGAGGATGCGGCCCTAGAGTTAAGGGGTCAACTATATATATATATATATATATAGGTGAAGAAGGAGAGGGGCGAGTGTGTTACCAAAACTTTCACTGGTTCTCTCTTAAGTACATATTAAATTTGGTGCCGATTACGTAGCCGTTAAGGCGTGTAGAAACGGACGGACACCATCATTATTATCATCATTCCCTGCACATTGTACATATGTACTAGGAGCACTCAATATATTTTGCCCCACCCTTTTTTCTTAGCTAAATGAAAATGAAAAGGTTTATTGGCAGACTATAGTTCTACAATATACTTCAGTACATCGTCTGTACTGCGAAATCCTACAACCACCTCGCCAGAATATCCGTAGAGTATTTGAATAGCCTGACCCTTCGCACGAAAAGGTTTATTGGCAGACTATATTCCATATGACAAATATTATTAATACAATGACAGTTCATATACTAAGGATAGATATATACACAATTTATTAGAAATAATACTGCACTGTCGAAGTTAAGTGGAGCTACAGACAGACGTTTTCGAACCAAGAAGTCCGTAGCTTAGAGGATAAATGGCAGGACTCATGGATAGCTTGGATGATCGGGACATTGCCGTTAGCAAACATTTGCGAAGCTGAGCATCTCGGGGGTAATTTATGTAAGAGTCTAAAAGACCTGTTGTACAACAAATTTAGGGTTCTGCCAGAACCTTTTTTATAATTCAACCAGAGTTGCTGACCGTATATATTACTGCAGAAAGTACGAAAGATTGTGTCTTTAGCTTCACTTGTACAGAAACGAAAGTTCCTTATGGTCATATTTGCTTTAGCACACAGGCTTCGAGATTGTTTTCTTATATCCGAGTCATCACTCAAGGAGCTGGTAATAGTTTGACCCAAATACTTAAACTCATGTACTTCCTCAATTACTTCACCATTCAATTTAAACCTTATATCAGCTGGCTGATTAAAGCTTTCAGGGTGAAATTGAATAACGTTAGTTTTTGTAACTAAAAAGAATATCATGTTTCTGCGAATACACTTCGCAGACTTTTAGTAGCCGATCCAGACCTTTAACAGAGGGACTTATTAACACCATATCATCGGCATAAACTAAGTTATTTATCCTTGTGTTATCTATACAACATCCCACTGTTGCCTCATTAAGTGAAGCAATGAATCCGTCAATATACACATTAAACAGCATAAGGGAGAGCAAGGAGCCTTGTCTCATCCCGCAAGAGGAGCCAAAACACTCGGATGGTACATTGCCCCACCTAACAGTGAAAGATTGGTGGGAATACCAAAATTTCAATAAATTTATATATAATAAATTCATATAATATAATATTATGGTTCACCCTATCTTATGCCTTACTTATATCAAGGAAACAGCTATAAATGGTTAAATTACTGTCAATGTATTTAGATATTGTTTCTTTAAGTACCTAGATACACAGGTCAGTTGAGTGGGACCTTTTAAAGCCAAACTGATTAGATGTCCATAGGAAATCATTTAATTGGAGTAACAAGAGTTTATCTAGTAGTTTCGAGAAGCAGGAAGCGGCAGCAATAGGCCTGTAATTACTGCTGGACAGAATGTCTCCGTACTTATTTTTGACCAGGGGCAAGATATATACCCTCATGAACTCTGCAGGGATATAGCTATGAGCCAGCATGGCTGATAGGAGCAATGATATATGCAGACATACTACGTCATTTGCATATTTTAAGTGCTCATTCGATAAGTCATCTACCCCTGACGCAGAACCAGTCTTTAACTCTTTAATTAACCTCTTTACTTCAGAAAATGATATCAAAGTATTTTCCCTTGTCCCTCCCACAATCGTTTCGCTGCAATCTATCTTAAGATTATCCCTACTCACACTGTTAAGAATGTTAGAATAGTGGTTTTTCCACAGCTTTGCAATTTCATCCTCCCCCGACACCACATCGATTGTCGGAGGGAAGACATTTTTGACACCCGTTTGATTCTTACCAAATTTCCAAAATTTGTTATTATCGTTATTTGTGCAAGCTTCACAAGCTTTTGATGCTCGAATAGAGTGTTCTTCCTGTTTACATCGCCTTATGGCCGCCTTATAGTGACCCCAACTTCCACACATATTCAAGTATATTAAAGTATATTGGTCTTAATCTGGGTCTACCATGAAAGCACGACAAATCATAGGCGTCTTTCGATTCCCTCTACAGGGGGGCAATAAAATCATTCCATCCAGGAATAACCTTAGTATGATAGTTGTAAGATTTAATCAGGGGGCCTCCTGCTTCTCTTAACAGGGATATTAACTTACTATAATACCTATCTATGAGTTTACAGTGAGAATCATTTGAGCAAGGAATACACTGGCCAACAAAATGAAACTTTTTTTTCTCATCACAAACATGATCACACTGTTCCTAATGCACTTTTCGAGCTGATTCCGAATCTGGTTTTATTTCTTTTCTAGCACGTATAGTTATATAGATACACTGGTTTTGATATTTTTAAGTTTTTGATATTGCTATAAGAAAATTTATGGATCTATAGATCACACTTAGGAATGCTAAACAACAAATACATCATATACCTTATTCAATGTACTTATAGATAAAGAATATATACATTATTTTATTAAAAGCGCTGTGAGTGTGATTTCCTTTTGTAAATTTGGCCTGGATTGTCACGATACAGCATCCAACAATGGTCCGCCATCATGCTTTCATTCCAATATCCTTGGTAGCGCTTCTCCATCATCTGAATATCTTGATGGAAGCGCTCTCCTTGCTCGTCACTCACTGCACCAAGGTTTTCAGGAAAGAAATCTAAGTGGGAATGCAGGAAGTGAATTTTTAACGACATTCGACACTCCATTTCTTTGAAGACATCAAGGAGGTTCTTGACTCCATCCTTATACGCAGGTGACTTGTTGCTTCCAAGAAAGTTTTCACATATCCATTTGAACGCCAGCCAAGCCTTCAATTCCAGCGGACTTAGGACTTTTTCAAATTCAGTGTCATTCAAAACCTCCCTTATTTGTGGCGCAACAAAAATTCCTTCCTTCAATTTTGCTGCAGGAACCTTCGGAAATTTCCTTGAAAGGTATTGGAACCCTTCAGAATTGACTTTACCCATTGCTTTAACAAAATTCTTCATTAAACAAAGTTTAATGTGAAGAGGTGGCAGATAGATCTTTTCGGGATCCACTAAAGGGACAGACTGGACATTGCTTATCCCTGGGACATATGTATACCTAAGTGGCAAGTCACTTTTGGTGTAATGTTCTATAGTGGCGCGACTGTCCCACAGGCAAAGGAAACAACAAAATTTTGTGAATCCTGACTGCATACCCATAAGCATTCCTATAACTTTTAGATCTCCACAAACATTCCATTGATGACTGTCGTATTTGATTGCCTTAAGTAGTATATCCATATTGTCATATGTCTCTTTTAGATGGACAGAATGGGCAATGGGGATGGATGGCATTATATTACCATTATGCAAAAGAACTGCTTTCAGGCTTCTCTGCGACGAATCAATAAAGAGGCGCCACTCAGATGTCACATACGTCTGAGATATGGCTGTAAATAGTCCATTGATGTCATGGCAATAACAGAGAGGACCGTCTACTGAAAAGAATGCTGTTAATTCAAAATTCCGCTTTCGGTAGTAACTAATACGAACATTGTTCTCAAGTAAATTGTTCTCCTTTAGTCTTGAGGCGAGAAGCTCTGATTTCTCTTTAGACAGCGATAAGTCTCTAACAAGATCATTCAACTGTCCTTGGGTTAACTTTTTAGGCTCTAAATGTCTACCTTCAAAAGTGTACTCTGGTTCTGTAGATGGTCCGGAAACGCCAGTTGCACCTTCATCACTTTCCATGTCATCTATGATAGAATCTATCCTATCACTTGGGGGAATTGGAATGGGCAATGTTTCATCATGTTTTACTGGTCTACGTGCTGAATCCAAGTTTGGATATACAATCTGGTGTTTGTTCTTGGCAGAAAACCCCATTAAGTTCACACTACAAAAATAACAGTCTTCATGATGATCTCTCGGCTCCCTCCATATCATGGGTATGGCAAATGGCATTGAAGCTTTCTTTTTGTTAAGCCAATCACGTAATCCATTTGAACAGCCAGAACAGATTTGATGTGGCGCCCATGGTTTATCTTGGTCACCTAGATGGCAACCAAAGTATAGCTTGTATATTTTCTTAATGTCGGTTGTAATACTTCGTCGCTGTGTTTTAGTTGTCAACTGGCCGCATACGAAACAGAACTTGTCGGGGTCATTCTTACATTGTCGAGGCATGTTGACTGACCTGAGCAAACTATAAATTCAAAAAAATGTACACCAACTTGACACAACAAGTTCTTGGACTGGACTGATCTTTTGACACACAAAGCACGGCGTTGTTGCCTGAATCACAATGCTGCTAGACGTAAAAGCTCACACCTGAAATACATAAGATGTATAATTAAGATAATTGAAATAAATAAGATGAATAAACTAAAAAAACACAATAAAATAAACACAATCAAATGTTGAAATATTAGTATTTTGCCTATTTAAAATGGTTAAATCTGTGTAGTTATATACTATATGCCTTCATCTTGAAAACTATATGTGCTAGAAACAATCTGAATGCAATTTTGGAATCAGCGTGAAACATGCTATCCAGCCACCACAAATTTTACTCTGATGAAAAATCTTTGTTGACCAGTGTTATTACAGGCAAGGTGCAAAATTTCAAAATTATTAAAGAGTTGACATGTTCTGTCTTTGTATTCTATTATCTGCTGCATATTAATATTGGACCAATCGACGCGATTATTCTTACCTATTGAGTTCTTGTTAAGTCGTGTTGCGCATAAATTGGTAATGTTAATTAATATTTCTAATGGTCTATGATCAGAAAGAAGGAAATCATGCAAAATATGCACTCTAACAATTCGATCCTTTAGATTATTACTAGTGAGACAATGATCAATCCACCTGGTGGTACCACTCATATCGTTAACGTATGTAAAATTACCACTGGCTACCCCTAATACATCTACATCACTTATACTTAAATTGCCCGACTCGCACATGTTACCCAATTCTACAAAGAATTCCGAGTTCACATGTGCGTTAAAGTCCCCCATTATTATACAGTGAGAATATTTGGGGTTATCTGATAATGACTTAATTTTGTACACCAAATCAATGTATTCATCTAGATTATTGCCGTTGTTGTATGGTAAATAGCAGTTTACAATTAATATGCAATCATTGTTCACTTGTAATCAGTGGTGTAGTGCTGTGGGAACGGCGTTCCCTTACTTTTTTTGGTAGACGGAACGGCGTTCCCTCACTATTCAAATAAATCCGAACTTACAAATCCCTAACGTCATGAAATTTTAATTCCAACCCCTAGAAGAAATATGAGAAAGAATCATTAACTGCTTCATTTCTTTTAGCTTCGACTGAGGCAATGCTAGCCTATAAAGATCTGGTGAAACAGTCACCACGGCGTACCAGTTGTTAACTTTTTTTTAGTTAATCATTCCAGTTGTTAGCTATTTTTATTGATCGTACTGGATGTCGTATATCTAATGACACTGGAAATACTGCATCTTCAACCTTGGAATATATCCTAATATCCAGTGCATATGACCTCAAAATATCCCTGAAATTGGTCAGATTTCAAAAGATTTCCCGGGGGGCTTACAGTGCCCCCGGACCCCCAGCTGTATTGGCTCGCCGCGCTCGCCATTGTACCCCGCGCATCTGAGTAACATTTTCAAAATGCGTTCCCTCACTTCTTTATTTAGCACTACACCACTGCTTGTAATTCAATGCCTAACAACCTTACATTATCGCTTGTTAAAAATTTTATATGTTGTGACAAATTTTTCCTTAATAAGAAAGCAACACCACCAAAAGGCCTACCGTACATTAATTCATCTGATGACGCATGGTACATAAAGTCATCATGGATGGTAGAGAGGAATTTTAGCTCATGCTTGGGTAACCAGTGCTCCTGCAGGAGTATCAAATCTGCACTGTCGCAGATTTTATGAGCATCTACAGTTGAATTCCTCACTGACCTTACATTATATGAGACTATTTTCAACAAGTTATCCGCCATTACTGATAGAGAATTTATTATTAGTAATATTATTATTATTATTAGTAAGATTATTATTATTATACACAGTACAACTTTCAGGCATTGCCGTTAGGGCGCCTATTATTATTATTATTATTATTATTATTTTGCCTATTATCAAATCTCCTGGAAAAGTGAATAAACTCCTCAACAATAATACCGTCTGGCCATTGACTCATATTATACGGGTTGAAATGCGCATTTATACCTTTAATTATTAATTTAAAAGAGTTATAATATGGAGATTTCGTGTTTAGTTTTTTAACTATCACCATACTGTGTTCACCAATGATTTCTTCTATCATGTGTCGAATATCGCTTGCCTCGTTCGAGAGCTGAATTCGCGACACAAATAGGGTGAGATTCTCCATCGGTGGCCTCGCCGCTGAGACCGGTTGAGGAGACCTTTGGGATGGGCGCCTATCAATAGTTACCCACCCGTCCTGCTCCCTCGATCTCCCTGAGGCAGGGTTCACTTGCCTGGGGGATGGGTGGCACAACCTTTGAGGGATAGGAGGCCCCTCCCTTACTCTGTGGCTTGGTGAGGTTCTGTTAGCGGTGTTTATACACTGACGGCCGCGCGTGCCTCTCCTTCGGTGGGAGGGGGGTAACTGCGCACCGAGCAAGGCGTAATCGAACACCTCTCCTCTGCAGTGGGAGGCAGGGAAGAGGGCAATGTTGCCTCGACTCTCGGCATTGGACCGTCAATGTTCCTCATTGTGAGATCGGGAGCAGTGGTCCTTTCCTGAACGGGAGGGGGGTTGACCGCTATCCCTACATGCTGCGTTTCCACCACACCTTCAGGGGGGAGTTGGAGGCAGGGATTTCGTTACCCTCGCTGCCCGACGCGGTTCTTGGAGATCTGGCTTGCTGAACTACTTCCGAGTAACTGGGCTTTGGGAGGAGCGTCTCTTTCGACGCATCTAACTCTGACCGGAACCGTTCTATCGAAATCACGTTTTTCTGATTTGACACCACATGTTGGTGTTTCAGTTCAACTATCGACTTTTGCACCTCATTATATTGCTTGAGGAGCAACGAGACGTTTACGTCACCCATAGCTAAATAATAGGCCATGGGGCTGAAATGTCTTTTTGGCCATAAGTTTGAACTTTCTGCGATTCACATAACCGGATTTTTCCAGTTTGAACTTCCCCTCCTTGTATGATACCGTTTTTAAAAGCCCTTGTATAAACCGATGGTTAATGCAGTTTCGAAAATGGCGTCTGACAGTGATGTGCGTCGTAAAGAGAGAGCTGTTATCGAGTTCTTAACCACAGAGAAGGAAACAGTTGGAAATATTCATAAAAGTCTACAAAACGTTTACAGAGCTGCTGTTGTTGATCGAAGCACAGTTGGACGCTGGTCTAAACGTGTGAGATCATCGGAGAGAGGGAGAGCCAGCCTCGATGATGAGCCACGCAGCGGTCGCCCGACATCGGCTGTGACATCTCACACTGTGCAACGTGCTAACAGCATCATTAGATCAAATCGGCGCAAGAAAAAATTCAAAATAGCTCCCTCTGCAGGAGAGGTTATGGCCACCATCTTCTGGGACATGAAAGGGGTGATTCTGGTGGACATTATGAAGAAAGGACAATCAATCAACTCAGAGGCATTTATTGCTACCGTACAGATACTCACTCCAGAGACGTATAAAGCGAGTTCGACCAGAGAAAAAACTGGAGGACGTCCTTCTTTTCATGATAACTCAAGACCACACAACAGTTTGAAAACAAGAGAGGCCATCACAAAAATGCGCTTGACTGTGTTACCCCACCCTCCATACAGCCCGGATCTGGCACCTTCAGACTTCCATTTGTTTGGGCCAATGAAGGATGCTATTCGTGGAAGAAAGTTTCAGAGGTGGCTCCGGCGGAACCCAGCGGACTTCTACCAGCAAGGAATAAAGGCCCTTCTTTCGACGTAGAGGAAAGCCGTAGAAAAGGATGGAGACTGTGTGGAAAAATAAAAACTTGTAAAAAAAGTATGTAATTACTTGTGTATAAAATTTCTGGAACTTACAAGGAAACTTGGAAAGGAATAAAAATAGTGGGGCAAAATATACTGAGTGGCCCTCGTATATAAGATTCATGTTCCATTTACGGCCTATTAAAATGTCTCAAGCAATGATTAATATCTCTCTCTCTCTCTCTCTCTCTCTCTCTCTCTCTCTATCTATATATATATATATATATACAGTGCCCGCGAAAAGTATCCGATCACCCTTGAAATTTGTATTTTTTACATAAAAAACAATGTTTAAATGTATACTAACCTTATATTAGTATTTTGTCATCTGTCCTTTGGTTTGGATGACTTGTTCTAGACGTTTTGGCATGGATTTAATCAAGTTTTGACAAACTTCCACTGATATTTCCTTGCACCATACCTTTTTGATGGCCTCTTGTAATTTTTCGACTGAGCCAGTGTCGTGGCATTCAACCTTATTTTTTATTATTAGCCACAGATTTTCTATCGGATTGAGATCTGGACTATTACCAGGCCAATCCAAAATATCAAATTTATTGTCAGTAATCCATTTTGTCACTATTTTGGCCCTGTGACATGGTGCACCATCATGCATGTATGTTTTTGTCCTTTGGATTGCCATTGCCATTGGAAGTTTATCCTGTAGCATTGCTAAATACCGTGCACCATTCATAGTTGTGTTCTTCGGAAGAAAATATAAGTTTCCACGCCCATAGTAACCGAAACAACCCCAAACCATCACACTTTGAGGGTGTTTCATTGTCTTTAGGGTGTATTTAGGGTCCATCCTATTTGAGCCAATAGGCCGGCGAACCTTTTTTGGACAACTTCTGAATGTCAAAAATGTCGACTCATCGCTAAATAAAACCTTCTTCCAGTCATCAACAGTCCAATGAATGTATTTTTTACAAAATGCGACACGTTTTTTATGCATTTTTTCATTAATGAACGGTTTCTTAGCAGCATGGCGAGATGGTAATCCGAGTTCTTTTTGGAGCCGCTCCTGGATAGTTCGTTCAGAAACACCAGATAACAAATTATTCATATTAAATTTTATTTCTTTCGCAGTTATTGTTGGGTTTTTCAATACTAAACGTTTCATAAGTTTGTCTGTTCGCGAATTTGTTTTTCTCGGTCTGCCAGATCGTTTTTTAGAGACTGGCGTGGTTAGGCCACCATTGTTCTTAGCCCGTGAAACCCATAAATTAACGGTACTTTGGGATATGTTTAATTCCTTAGCTATCTGTCTCTGTGATTTCCCACATGCATGCAAAGCAACAATAGAACCTCGACAATCACTCTTAAGTTGTTTTTTAGCACACATTATATATAAATTTTATTTACACCACTTTCTGTAAAAAAATAAAAAATATCAAGAAATTTACACAAACAGTGAAATCTGACAAATTTGAGACACAGCCACCCGCAACGAAGGCTACCAGAACACTAATTTGAGAATGCGTTGGATAGCTCTCATATCAGCGAGCAACCTCAAAGTTACCAGATGTCGCTAGAACAAAGAGAAAGTGAATTACGTGTCTCTGAATATCAAGGGAAAATATTGTATTTTCTTGAGTGATCGGATACTTTTCGCGGGCACTGTATATATATATATATATATATATATATATGTTTGTAGCGGCAAACAAAGGAATTTCCTTTCCCCGCCATTTTCAAACATCATACAATCACATGGAAGCGAAAGACACACGTGGTTTCAAGGAATCAGAAATAACGCTAGCCTTTTAGCAACAAAGGACGCGTAGGAGGCGTCTCAAGAAATGCTGCAAAATTCCGCGTCTCAGATCAGAGGTTATATAAGTGAGGGTCCACTGATACACTTTCTCACTCGCTCACTCTCACTCATTCACTTTGTCTGTCAGCAATCATCACTTCTCGTCTTGTTCGGCACGTCTCAGCATCCTTTGTCAGCAACACCACACGTCAAGCCACCCACTCTCCGGCCTTCGCCGGAGAGCGGCCTGCTGTTCCTTCAAGGCTTATGTCTATCATCAAGTAAGACCTTCTACAGACCGCCTGCAGAAGCATTCCCTCGAAACACTTGAGGCGACATCATTCTGACCTTGGTTTAACTCATCCTTCATCTCAAGAGTCGACCGGCGCCCGTTCAACAAGCTTCAATAGAACGGTCAACATCACCTCGGGCCTACGTTCTACAAGGTCAATCTTCAAGCATATCTTCATCTCAAGAGGTATTTTCAACAATGTCGGTAAGCTCTCTGTGCCTCGTTCTTAAGCATTGCTCGCCAAGCCTACATAGCGTAACCGCAGCGGCGTGATTAGGCTATACCTAAAGTGCTTTCAATACCGTTCAAACTAACTTTCCCGTTAAGACTGCAGTACCTAGGCCCAGTTCAAGTGTCATTCCCATACTGTATTCGTGTACCATCCTGCTATTGTGTACATTGATGTAATCCATAAATACTTTGCATCCGTTTATTTTTGTGATTTATTTAAGCATTTCATTATTGACGGCCGAATCCACTTACCGTGTACTAAACGCACGTGCATTCTTTATATCATTACTAGGCCCATTCAATGTTCCATTTATGCGTAACTCTAGCCTACTTAAATGAAGGCCTAATCTATTTAGAGTGTACCAACTTACGTGCATTTTTTCCAATCATTATTAGGCTACAGCTCTAATCTATGGTCCATTTTTGCATACCATTAACCTACTATAAATGAGTGAACTACTGAACAATGAAGCTGTATAACCATTCACGTATATGCTAATCCTCTGTCATATTTAGCATAATATAAATGTCGTTATATAATTGTTAATCACCGTACATACCTTCATTGTCATGTTAATCACTGTGAATAAATAAATGATTTATTTTCTTAATTAAACACAAACCATAAGGTAATTTTTCTAACCTTACCAATATTATTTGCTTGGGTGTAATCCAAGCTGGTGACCTCGAAGCATTCGTAACATCATATTATATTCAATATTCATTTCATTATTTTGGTAATTATAGTAGGCCTAATTATTATCACCTCATTCGGCTAATATTAGGCCTAATATATATATATGAGTCTACACATGCAATGCCAGCTGTGATTAAAGGATAATTCTTCATAAACAGAGAAATGTTTGTGAAGAATTTCTCTTCAAAGTTCAAAACAAAGTAATGAGTGAAACATTTTGTATTCCAGTCTTTGCTAAAAAATAAATAATAAAAAAAATTTATTCTGCGCTTTACGAAATAATAGATTTTTTTTTATTCAGAGTTTTATTCGGAGGCCATGAACGGAAACAGAATCTGATATAAGGTTATTATTGAGCATTAATTTAATCCCTTAATTAGTTTACGTTACAAATAATGAATATACTTTTGGAATATCCAAATCAGTCGAAGGTTTAAAACTATTTACGAAGTGTAAAAACCTGAAAGTTAATTTAACTTTATTTAAGTAAAATTTTACATTTTTACTCGGATACCATAAACAAAATATTGGTAACACACACACACACACACACACACATATATATATATATAGTTGATTATACCCTGTGGTGAATGGACGTGAGTAGTATGCCCAACCCTCACCCCCCCTTTGTTTCTAAGCCCCGCCCCCTTCGTTGCTAAGCCCCTCCCCTCGTTACCAAGGCACTCCATTTGTTGCCAGCACCGAAATGGGACTGCAAGGCGTATGCAACCTGGAGTTATCCCCAAAGGGGAGTGCCAACCTTTTCTGCCAACCCCTAAATGGGATTGCAAGGGGTATGCAACTTGGAGGCTGAGTTCTCCCCCAAGCTGAACCCCCCAAAGAGGCATGCCTATCCTAAGGGCACCTCTTTGGGGAGGAAGGGGTTTCCTCACCCCCCAAAGGGGCAGAAAGAGAGAGAGAGAGAGAGAGAGAGAGAGAGAGGACCCAGAACTGGGAGCCCAGAGTTGGGCGTTCACTCGGCTGATTGCCGACCTCATATGACTCCGTCGGCCGCCCGCCGCCTCTTATATGGTCCCAAACAGCCAGTTGGCTGAGTTGGCAGACAACGCCATATATATAATCATTATTCAGCCAGATGGCTGCTGAGTTGCCAGATTCGTTATTTATTTTAAAAAAGCTTATGTTACAGTTGGCTGAGCTGTCAGCCTCGTTACTTATCTATTCAATTACTCTGTTTTAGAAAATGATATAAACGTGTTCAAGGAATAAATGAAACACCATTACAACGTTTTGTTTATTAATTATTGTATATACAATGGGATATATATATATATATGATCAAATAATAGAACGGGGAATATCTAATCATGCAAAGCATAGTATTATCTAAATATTAGGAAATTATATATTTATATTATATATAGTCGTACAAAACAAGGAAAATATATAATCATAATCATACAAAGCACAGTATTAATCAAATATTAGAAAAATATAGTTATATTATCAAATATTAGTACAGGAAAAATAGTTATATTAATTATATATAATTGTACAAAACATAGTATTAACCAAATATTAGAAAAATATATATATTTATATTAATTATATATAATCGTACAAAACGCAGTATTAGCAAAATATTACAGTAAAAATATATATATTGTCTTTACGTCCTACTGTACAAAACGGTAAATTCAATGCTGATTGATGCTACATCAACATCGGCATTACTCTGCACGATGTGGGAAAACCGCTCAAGCATCAACTCGCCGCTTAACTGATACGGCGGTTTATATTCGATGTAAGGGGCTTTCATATCATTCAACACTATTTTTGTACTCACTTTACACTTGGCAGGTAAGTTGTCTTTAAGCGCCACTAGAACGCAATGAAAAGCACGCGCAAAAACGTCATCGTTAACTATGTCATTAAATACAAGCTTATAATCATGCCTTCCCAATCGAGGGTTTTTTATTAACGTGCCGAACTTTTCAATCGTGAACTCTTCTTCACCCGGCATAGCAGCAATTGAAATAATCTTCCAAGTCGTAACGGCAACTATCTACTATATAGAGATACAGTTCTTCAGGGTGAATAGTGTAGGCGAGCTCAGCTCTGTACCTCTCAAGCGTTTTGTACCAAAGCTCGGGATATTTCGAAGAGTCTAAGCCTTTTAAATACGCATCCAGAGCTAGCCTGTTCTCTCCCTGCACATTCCTACATTCAACAAATCCGTCGAGCAGCGCGGTGTAAGCCTATTCAAGTATTGTGTTAAAGTAAATCATGTCTGAGATACGTGTGTCTAATATAGACTTCAGCTTACGGAATCCAACGATCTCAAACATTCTGTCGAGGATGAAACGGTTTCGTGTAGGAACAAGAACGCCATTATCAGCTGTGTTCTTCCACATCAGTCGTACATCAACGCATGGTTGATTGTTATTTACTCTCAATGTACAAACAACGGTATACATTGAGGAGGCTTCACTACAAACCTCATCATGATATATATTAATGTTGTGGTAAAAATACTTAAGATTGTCCATGATAACGAGATTCACATTTTCAGTCGTAGGGTATGAGTAATCGACAGGGTGTAGCATGATATAATACCGTTTATCACACCACTCATCCACAAGGCTCACTACCCATAACTGTTGTTTAGCTTCTGAGCGTGCCGCTTCTTCTACCACGCGGTGCACGTGTGCCTTTATAAAGCTTACTTCTACAATATACTTCAGTACATCGTCTGTACTGCGAAATCCTACAACCACCTCGCCAGAATATCCGTAGAGTATTTGAATAGCCTGACCCTTCGCACGAAAAGGTTTATTGGCAGACTATAGTCCATATGACAAATATTATTAATACAATGACAGTTCATATACTAAGGATAGATATATACGCAATTGATTAGAAATAATACTGCACTGTCGAAGTTAAGTGGAGCTACAGACAGACGTTTTCGAACCAAGAAGTCCATAGCTTAGAGGATAAATGGCAGGACTCATGGATAGCTTGGATGATCGGGTTGGTTGATCTTTTAATTCTTTGCATTAGACTGTGTTGAGCGCGTCTTGTTACCTCCGGGAAGCTCGGGACATTGCCGTTAGCAAACATTTGCGAAGCTGAGCATCTCGGGGGTAATTTATGTAAGAGTCTAAAAGACCTGTTGTACAACAAATTTAGGGTTCTGCCAGAACCTTTTTTATAATTCAACCAGAGTTGCTGACCGTATATATTACTGCAGAAAGTACGAAAGAGTGTGTCTTTAGCTTCACTTGTACAGAAACGAAAGTTCCTTATGGTCATATTCGCTTTAGCACACAGGCTTTGAGATTGTTTTCTTATATCCGAGTCATCACTCAAGGAGCTGGTAATAGTTTGACCCAAATACTTAAACTCTTGTAATTCCTCAATTACTTCACCATTCATTTTAAACCTTATATCAGCTGGCTGATTACAGCTTTTAGGGTGAAATTGAATAACCTTAGTTTTTGTAACATTAAAAAGAATATCATGTTTCTGCGAATACACTTCGCAGACTTTTAGTAGCCGATCCAGACCTTTAACAGAGGGACTTATTAACACCATATCATCGGCATAAACTAAGTTATTTATCCTTGTGTGATCTATACAACATCCCACTGTTGCCTCATTAAGTGAAGCAATTAATCCGTCAATATACACATTAAACAGCATAAGGGAGAGCAAGGAGCCTTGTCTCATCCCGCAAGAGTAGCCAAAACACTCGGATAGTACATTGCCCCACCTAACAGTGAAAGATTGGTGGGAATACCAAAATTTCAATAAATTTATATATAATAAATTCATATAATAAAATATTGTGGTTCACCCTATCATATGCCTTACTTATATCAAGGAAACAGCTATAAATGGTTAAATTACTGTCAATGTATTTAGATATTGTTTCTTTAAGTACATAGATACACAGGTCAGTTGAGTGGGACCTTTTAAAGCCAAACTGATTAGATGTCCATAGGAAATCATTTAATTGGAGTAACAAGAGTTTTTCTAGTAGTTTCGAGAAACAGGAAGCGGCAGCAATAGGCCTGTAATTACTGCTGGACAGAATGCCTCCGTACTTATTTTTGACCAGGCGCAAGATAAGCACACCGGACAAAAAATTAGTCACCCCTAATAGCACCGATAGTCGGAAGTTCAAGGTCACACAGAGGGCGCTGATCTAGCATTGGTAAGTGACAAGTAGCGGTGACGTAGCACACAGGATCAGATCTGTTTCGTGAGGTGGTGAAGAACAAAGTGTGTGTTGGATATAGTCTGCAAAATGGGTCGTGAGGCAGACTTTACTCAGTGGCAAAAAGGAGCCATCGTGTTTGGCAGAGCCCACGGACACAAAATGTCTGAAGTAGCCCAATTTGTTGGTGTGTCAACGCGTACTGTCCAGCGAGTTTACAAAGAGTGGTGTAGTTCGCAATCAACTGACAATCGACGGCGTAACTGTGGCCGGAAAACAATTCTCGACAATAGGAGCCGCCGCCATGTTTCTCGTCTAGTAACTGCAAATTGTTTTCTAACCAGAGAACAATTGCTCCAAGAAACCAATGAGGTTCTCCAGCGACCAATTTCCGAACGGACATTGCGACGAGAACTGCATGCGATGGACATCTGGAGCAGGGTACCACAGAAGAGGCCGCTGTTAACAGCAAGTCACAAATTGGCACGTTATAAATGGGCTCAGAGGCACAAAAACGACTGCGGCAGATTGGAAACGTGTAATTTGGTCCGATGAGTCCCGTTTTTGTTTGTTCTCCAATGACGGGAGGCGACGAGTACATCGCAGGTCCAATGAAGCCTTTAATCCTGAATGCGTCGAAGGTGTTGTTCAGGCTGGAAACAGAAAG
Organism: Bathynomus jamesi; assembly: GCA_023014485.1. Lineage (NCBI taxonomy): Eukaryota > Metazoa > Arthropoda > Malacostraca > Isopoda > Cirolanidae > Bathynomus > Bathynomus jamesi. The sequence goes on from JAJOZX010002282.1 coordinate 488,327, forward strand.
TGAAGCGCAGGAATAGACACCCAAGGACTCTGGCGGAACTTCGGGACCGGCTGATGAACGAGTGGCAGCAAATCGATGTTCAGTATATGCACAACCTCGTAGAGTCTCTGCCTCGCCGGATTCGTGCGGTTATCAAGGCCAGAGGCGCCGTCACACGTTATTAGGTACATTCTGAGAGGGGTGACTAATTTTTTGTCCGGTGTGCTTATATACCCTCATGAACTCTGCAGGGATATAGCTATGAGCCAGCATGGCTGATAGGAGCAATGATATATGCAGACATACTACGTCATTTGCATATTTTAAGTGCTCATTCGATAAGTCATCTACCCCTGACGCAGAACCAGTCTTTAACTCTTTAATTAACCTCTTTACTTCAGAAAATGATATCAAAGTATTTTCCCTTGTCCCTCCCACAATCGTTTCGCTGCAATCTATCTTAAGATTATCCCTACTCACACTGTTAAGAATGTTAGAATAGTGGTTTTTCCACAGCTTTGCAATTTCATCCTCCCCCGACACCCCATCGATTGTCGGAGGGAAGACATTTTTGACACCCGTTTGATTCTTACCAAATTTCCAAAATTTGTAATTATCGTTATTTGTGCGAGCTTCACAAGCTTTTGATGCTCGAATAGACTGTTCTTCCTGTTTACATCGCCTTATGGCCGCCTTATACTGACCCCAACTTCCACACATATTCAAGTATATTAAAGTATATTGGTCCTAATCTGGGTCTACCATGAAAGCACCACAAATCATAGGCGTCTTTCGATTCCCTCTTCAGGGGGCCAATAAAATCATTCCATCCAGGAATAACCTTAGTATGATAGTTGTAAGATTTAATCAGGGGGCTTCCTGCTTCTCGTAACAGGGATATTAACTTACTATAATACCTATCTATGAGTTTACAGTGAGAATCATTTGAGCAAGGATTATTACAGGCAAGGTGCAAAATTTCAAAATTATTAAAGAGGTGACATGTTCTGTCTTTGTATTCTATTATCTGCTGCATATTAATATTGGACCAATCGACGTGATTATTCTTACCTATTGAGTTCTTGTTAAGTCGTCTTGCGCATAAATTGGTAATGTTAATTAATATTTCTAATGGTCTATGATCAGAAAGAAGGAAATCATGCAGAATATGAACTCTAACAATTCGATCCTTTAGATTATTACTAGTGAGACAATGATCAATCCACCTGGTGGTACCACTCATATCGTTAACGTATGTAAAATTACCACAGGCTACCCCTAGTACATCTACATCACTTATACTTAAATTGGCCGACTCGCACATGTTACCCAATTCTACAAAGAATTCCGAGTTCACATGTGCGTTAAAGTCCCCCATTATTATACTGTGAGAATATTTGGGGTTATCTGATAATGACTTAATTTTGTACACCAAATCAATGTATTCATCTAGATTACTGCCGTTGTTGTATGGTAAATAGCAGTTTACAATTAATATGCAATCATTGTTCACTTGTAATCAGTGGTGTAGTGCTGTGGGAACGCGTGGGAACGGCGTTCCCTTACTTTTTTTGGTAGACGGAACGGCGTTCCCTCACTATTCAAATAAATCCGAACTTACAAATCTCTAACGTCATGAAATTTTAATTCCCACCCCTAGAAGAAATATGAGAAAGAATCATTAACTGCTTCATTTCTTTTAGCTTCGACTGAGGCAATGCTAGCCTATAAAGTTCTGGTGAAACAGTCACCACGGCGTACCAGTTGTTAACTTTTTTTTATTTAATCATTCCAGTTGTTAGCTATTTTTATTGATCGTACTGGATGTCGTATATCTAATGACACTGGAAATACTGCATCTTCAACCTTGGAATATATCCTAATATCCAGTGCATATGACCTCAAAATATCCCTGAAATTGGTCAGATTTCAAAAGATTTCCCGGGGGGCCTACAGTGCCCCCGGACCCCCAGCTGTATGGGCTCGCCGCGCTCGCCATTGTACCCCCCGCATCTGAGTAACACTTTCAAAATGCGTTCCCTCACTTCTTTATTTAGCACTACACCACTGCTTGTAATTCAATGCCTAACAACCTTACATTATCGCTTGTTAAAATTTTTATATGTTGTGACAAATTTTTCCTTAATAAGAAAGCAACACCACCAAAAGGCCTACCGTACATTAATTCATCTGATGACGCATGGTACATAAAGTCATCATGGATGGTAGAGAGGAATTTTAGCTCTTGCTTGGGTAACCAGTGCTCCTGCAGGAGTATCAAATCTGCACTGTCGCAGATTTTATGAGCATCTACAGTTGAATTCCTCACTGACCTTACATTATATGAGACTATTTTCAACAAGTTATCCGCCATTACTGATAGAGAATTTATTATTAGTAATATTATTATTATTATTAGTAAGATTTTTATTATTATACACAGTACAACTTTCAGGCACTGCCGTTAGGGCGCCTATTATTATTATTATTATTATTATTTTGCCTATTATCAAATCTCCTGGAAAAGTGAATAAACTCCTTAACAATAATACCGTCTGGCCATTGACTCATATTATACAGGTTGAAATGCGCATTTATACCTTTAATTATTAATTTAAAAGAGTTATAATATGGAGATTTCGTGTTTAGTTTTTTAACTATCACCATACTGTGTTCACCAATGATTTCTTCTATCATGTGTCGAATATCGCTTGCCTCGTTCGAGAACTGAATTCGCGACACAAATAGGGTGAGATTCTCCATCGGTGGCCTCGCCGCGGAGACCGGTTGAGGAGACCTTTGGGATGGGCCCTTATTAACAGATGGCTTGGTGAGGGTCTGTTAGCGGTGTTTATACCCTGACGGCCGCGCGTGCCTCTCCTTCTTCGGTGGGAGGGGGGTAACTGCGCAACGAGCGAGGCGTAATCGAACACCTCTCCTCTGCAGTGGGAGGCAGGGAAGAGGGCAATGTTGCCTCGACACTCGGCATTGGACCATCCCTGTTCGTCATTGTGAGATCGGGAGCAGTGGTCCTTTCCTGAACGGGAGGGGGGTTGACCGCTATCCCTGCATGCTGCGTTTCCACCACACCTTCAGGGGGGGAGTTGGAGGCAGGGATTTCGTTACCCTCGTTGCCCGACGAGCTTCGTGGAGATCTGGCTTGCTGAACTACTTCCGAGTAACTGGGCTTTGGGAGGAGCGTCTTTTTCGACGCATCTAACTCTGACCGGAGGCATTCTATCGAAATCACGTTTTTCTGATTTGACACCACAAGTTGGTGTTTCAGTTCAACCATCGACTTTTGCACCTCATTATATTGCTTGAGGAGCACCGAGACGTTTACGTCACCCACAGCTAAATAATAGGCCATGGGGCTGAAATGTCTTTTTGCCCATAAGTTTGAACTTTCTGCGATTCACATAACCGTATTTTTCCAGTTTGAACTTTTCCTCCTTGTATGAAACCGTTTCTAAAAGCCCTTGTATAAACCGATGGTTAATGCAGTTTCGAAAATGGCGTCTGACAGTGATGTGCGTCATAAAGAGAGAGCTGTTATCGATTTCTTAACCACAGAGAAGGAAACAGTTGGAAATATTCATAAACGTCTACAAAACGTTTACGGAGATGCTGTTGTTGATCGAAGCACGGTTGGACGCTGGTCTAAACGTGTGAGATCATCGGAGAGAGGGAGAGCCAGCCTCGATGATGAGCCACGCAGCGGTCGCCCGACATCGGCTGTGACATCTCACACTGTGCAATGTGCTAACAGCATCATTAGATCAAATCGGCGCAAGAAAAAATTCAAAATAGCTCCCTCTGCAGGAGAGGTTATGGCCACCATCTTCTGGGACATGAAAGGGGTGATTCTGGTGGACATTATGAAGAAAGGACAATCAATCAACTCAGAGGCATTTATTGCTACCGTACAGAGACTCACTCCATAGACGTATAAAGCGAGTTCGACCGGAGAAAAAACTGGAGGACGTCCTTCATTTCACGATAACTCAAGACCACACAACAGTTTGAAAACAAGAGAGGCCATCACAAAAATGCGCTTGACTGTGTTACCCCACCCTCCATACAGCCCGGATCTGGCACCTTCAGACTTCCATTTGTTTGGGCCAATGAAGGATGCTATTCGTGGAAGAAAGTTTCAGAGGTGGCTCCGGCGGAACCCAGCTGACTTCTACCAGCAAGGAATAAAGGCCCTTGTTTCGACGTAGAGGAAAGCCGTAGAAAAGGATGGAGACTGTGTGGAAAAATAAAAACTTGTAAAAAAGGTATGTAATTACTTGTGTATAAAATTTCTGGAACTTACAAGGAAACTTGGAAAGGAAAAAAAATAGTGGGGCAAAATATACTGAGTGGCCCTCGTATATAAGATTCATGTTCCACTTACGGCCTATTAAAATGTCTCAAGCAATGATTAATATCTCTCTCTCTCTCTCTCTCTCTCTCTCTCTCTCTCTCTCTCTCTCTCTCTCTCTCTCTATATATATATATATATATATATATATATATATATATATATATATATATATATATATATATATATGTTTGTAGCGGCAAACAAAGGAATTTCCTTTCCCCGCCACTTTCAAACATCATGCAATCACATGGAAGCGAAAGACACACGTGGTTTCAAGGAATCAGAAATAACGCTAGCCTTTTAGCAACAAAGGACGCGTAGGAGGCGTCTCAAGAAATGCTGCAAAATTCCGCGTCTCAGATCAGAGGTTATATAAGTGAGGGTCCACTGATACACTTTCTCACTCGCTCACTCTCACTCATTCACTTTGTCTCTCAGCAATCATCACTTCTCGTCTTGTTCGGCACGTTTTAGCATCCTTTGTCAGCAACACCACACGTCAAGCCACCCACTCTCCGGCCTTCGCCGGAGAGCGGCCTGCTGTTCCTTCAAGGCTTAGGTCTATCATCAAGTAAGACCTTCTACAGACCGCCTGCAGAAGCATTCCCTCGAAACACTTTAGGCGACATCATTCTGACCTTGGTTTAACTCATCCTTCATCTCAAGAGTCGACCGGCGCCCGTTCAACAAGCTTCAATAGAACGGTCAACATCACCTCGGGCCTACGTTCTACAAGGTCAATCTTCAAGCATATCTTCATCTCAAGAGGTATTTTCAACAATGTCGGTAAGCTCTCTGTGCCTCGTTCTTAAGCATTGCTCGCCAAGCCTACATAGCGTAACCGCAGCGGCGTGATTAAGCTATACGTAAAGTGCTTTCAATACCGTTCAAACTAACTTTCCCTTTAAGACTGCAGTTGGCCCAGTTCAAGTGTCATTCCAATACTGTATTCGTGTACCATCCTGCTATTGTGTTCATTGATGTAATCCATAAATACTTTGCATCCGTTTATTTTTGTGATTTATTTAAGCAATTCATTATTGACGGCCGAATCCACTTACCGTGTACTAAACGCACGTGCATTCTTTATATCATTACTAGGCCCATTCAATGTTCTATTTATGCGTAACTCTAGCCTACTTAAATGAAGGCCTAATCTATTTACAGTGTGCCAACTTACGTGCATTTTCTCCAATCATTATTAGGCTACAGCTCTAGTCTATGGTCCATTTTTGCATACTAGTAACCTACCATAAATGAGTGAACTACTGAACAATGAAGCTGTGTAACCATTCACGTATATGCTAATCCTCTGTCATATTTAGCATAATATAAATGTCGTTATATAATTGTTAATCACCGTACATACCTTCATTGTCATGTTAATCACTGTGAATAAATAAATGATTTATTTTCTTAATTAAACACAAACCATAAGGTAATTTTTCTAACCTTACCAATATTATTTGCTTGGGTGTAATCCAAGCTGGTGACCTCGAAGCATTCGTAACATCATATTATATTCAATATTCATTTCATTATTTTGGTAAGTATAGTAGGCCTAATTATTATCACCTCATTCGGCTAATATTAGTCCTAATATATATATATATGAGTCTACACATGCAATGCCAGCTGTGATTAAAGGATAATTCTTCACAAACAGAGAAATGTTTGTGAAGAATTTCTCTTCAAAGTTCAAAACAAAGTAATGAATGAAACATTTTGTATTCCAGTCTTTGCTAAAAAATAAATAATAAAAAATCTTTATTCTGCGCTTTACGAAATAATAGATTTTTTTTATTCAGAGTTTTATTCGGAGGCCATGAACGGAAACAGAATCTGATATAAGGTTATTATTGAGCATTAATTTAATCCCTTAATTAGTTTACGTTACAAATAATGAATATACTTTTGGAATATCCAAATCAGTCGAAGGTTTAAACACTATTTACGAAGTGTAAAAACCTGAAAGTTAATTTAACTTTATTTAAGTAAAATTTTACATTTTTACTCGGATACCATAAACAAAATATTGGTAACACACACACACACACACACACACACACATATATATATATATATATATATAGTTGATTATATCCTGTGGTGAATGGACGTGAGTAGTATGCCCAACCCTCACCCCCCCCTTTGTTTCTAAGCCCCGCCCCCTTCGTTGCTAAGCCCCTCCCCTCGGTACCAAGGCACTCCATTTGTTGCCAGCCCCGAAATGGGACTGCAAGGAGTATGCAACCTGGAGTTATCCCCAAAGGGGAGTGCCAACCTTTTTTGCCAACCCCTAAATGGGATTGCAAGGGGTATGCAACTTGGAGGCTGAGTTCTCCCCCAAGCGGAACCCCCCAAAGGGGCATGCCTATCCTTAGGGCGCCTCTTTGGGGAGGAAGGGGTTTCCTAACCCCCCCAAAGGGGCAGAAAGAGAGAGAGAGAGAGAGGAGAGGACCCAGAACTGGGAGCCCAGAGTTGGGCGTTCACTCGGCTGATTGCCGAGCTCATATGACTCCGTCGGCCGCCCGCCGCCTCTTATATGGTCCCAAACAGCCAGTTGGCTGAGTTAGCAGACAACGCTATATATATAATCATTATTCAGCCAGGTGGCTGCTGAGTTGCCAGATTCGTTATTTATTTTAAATAAGCTTATGTTACAGTTGGCTGAGCTGTCAGCCTCGTTACTTATCTATTCAATTACTCTGTTTTAGAAAATGATATAAACGTGTTCAAGGAATAAATGAAACACCATTACAACGTTTTGTTTATTAATTATTGTATATACAATAGGATATATATATATATATATATATATGATCAAATAATAGAACGGGGAATATCTAATCATGCAAATCATAGTATTATCTAAATATTAGAAAATTATATATTTATATTATATATATAGTCGTACAAAACATGGAAAATATATAATCATACAAAGCACAGTATTAACCAAATATTAGAAAAATATAGTTATATTATCAAATATTAGTACAGGAAAAATAGTTATATTAATTATATATAATTGTACAAAACATAGTATTAGCCAAATATTAGAAAAATATATATTTATATTAATTATATATAATCGTACAAAACGCAGTATTAGCAAAATATTACAGTAAAAATATATATATTGTCTTTACGTTCTACGGTACAAAACGGTAAATTCAATGCTGATTGATGCTACATCAACATCGGCATTACTCTGCACGATGTGGGAAAACCGCTCACACATCTCGCCGCTTAACTGATACGGCGGTTTATATTCGATGTAAAGGCTTTCATATCATTCAACACTATTTTTGTACCCACTTTACACTCGGCAGGTAAGTTGTCTTTAAGCGCCACTAGAACGCAATCAAAAGCACGCGCAAAAACGTCATCGTTAACTATGTCATTAAATACAAGCTTATAATCATGCCTTTCCAATCGAGGGTTTTTTCTTAACGTACCGAACTTTTCAATCGTGAACTCTTCTTCACCCGGCATAGCAGCAATTGAAATAATCTTCCAAGTCGTAACGGCAGCTATCTACTATATAGAGGTACAGTTCTTCAGGGTGAACAGTGTAGGCGAGCTCAGCTCTGTACCTCTCAAGCGTTTTGTACCAAAGCTCGGGATATTTCGAAGAGTCTAAGCCTTTTAAATACGCATCCAGAGCTAGCCCGTTCTCTCCCTGCACATTCCTACATTCAACAAATCCGTCGAGCAGAGCGGTGTAAGCGTATTCAAGTATTGTGTCAAAGTAAATCATGTCTGAGATACGTGTGTCTAATATAGGCTTCAGCTTACGGAATCCAACGATCTCAAACATTCTGTCGAGGATGAAACGGTTTCGTGTAGGAACAAGAACGCCATTATCAGCTGTGTTCTTCCACATCAGTCGTATATCAACGCATGGTTGATTGTTATTTACACTCAATGTACAAACAACGGTATATGAGGAGGCTTCACTAATCACCTCTCTTATTATACCTACGTCAGCTGGTATTTTATAGCGGTCCTCAGCCCACCTCTCAACTACCGCGAAGATTTTATGCATCTCCTCAAGATTTAAATAAATAACGTTGCGCTTGCTCGCAGGTCTACTGTTCGTTTCAAGCACAGTTAATGGTGCCGGTTTCCCGCCTGAACACACGCAACGACTTCGTCACGGAGACGTCGTACGAGGCGTTGAGAATGCTTCTCAAAGGGAGTTCCATCGTATTCATCGAGATGACTATGGCACATCCACTCGGCAAGCTCTGAGAAGACTATGAGCCGCGTGAGGCACGCAGGTAGGCAGGAACGGTTCGATGGGCGGTTGACTCACCCTGATGATACGTGAATGGGTTTGTTCGAACCCGTATGATCCGTGAGGTGCGAGTCGCAAAATAATCTAAAGAAACCTGTGCGGCGCTGCCCCAACATGAATTGTTGTACCCCATTATACTGGGTAGGCGTTTTGAGAAATTTTCCGGTACAAGAACTAATTTCGGTTTTAACGTTTTATCACTACCACTCCCCCGAATACGCACCAGACAGTTTCCCTCAGGGTAAATTTCATGAACTAGGCACATTTTATAATGTTTTATTTCTCCTAAAAATCTTCACATTGCGGGGCGCTGTTAGAGAGAAACATATGTTCATATTTAGGCGATACTCATCTCTAAAATCTGTTAAAAACTCACATAACCCTTTAGCCACAACCTCACTACAAACCTCATCATGATATATGTTAATGTAGTGGTAAAAATACTTAAGATTGTCCTTGATAACGAGATTCACATTTTCAGTCGTAGGGTATGAGTAATCGACAGGGTGTAGCATGATATAATACCGTTTGTCACACCACTCATCCACAAGGCTCACTACCCATAACTGTTGTTTAGCTTCTGAGCGTGCCGCTTCTTCTACCACGCGGTGCACGTGTGCCTTTATAAAGCTTACTTCTACAATATACTTCAGTACGTCGTCTGTACTGCGAAATCCTACAACCACCTCATCAGAATATCCGTAGAGTATTTGAATAGCCTGACCCTTCGCACGATTCAATGCTTCCTTAAAAGAGTCAAAGGAGGCTGGGATAAGGAGTTTTTCAATATCCACTACATCTACGCCCTTGACCATAAATGTTGAACACGCGATATTAAAGGTGGCCATTTTCTTCTACGTGGGAGAGAATACACGTCTGAGCTCAAGCGTATACAGAGGTCAACTGAAAACGTGGGGACAGAGGTCTGCTCAGGCTACGGGATGAATCACGTCCCCGGTCTTACAGTGGGCGTGGCATAACTTTACTGTACACACGCACACACGCAGTGAAACACAAATCGATGCATGATTTATTTAATAAACGAAATAATCAGCATGTATATATTTAGAAATACGTGCAATAAATAAGTTAACAATAGGCAAATCAAAGATTGTTCTCAATACATATATATTTACAAATATGTGTGATGAATAAGTTAGCAGTAGACCCATCAAAGTTTATGGTAACCAAAGGGTACGGTATCATAGGTACCAGGTAACTGGTAACGTTTCCTATAGGTGTTACGGCACACCTTTGTACCCCTAAGTTCCTTCACGCCCCCGCTTCTGCGCCCGAAAATTGTGGGTGCCGACAACTAGTTGGGGAGGCCGTTCGCCCTCATCATCGTCCAAACACACTAGATCCTTCAGCGAATCAAAGTTAACGACCCGCCGATTCGCTTGGTTAAGCGTGATACCCTTTGCCTTCACGATATATTTCGTTTCATTCCCTATCCTCACCCGTACCCCATAAGTTTTAGGTCCTGTTGAGACAAAGAGTCGGCGTATGCATTGTCCCCATACTCATCCTTGATCTCATCAGTGAGCTCGCCGAGGAATTCACCAATAGCAGGCATGTATTCACCCTCCCTCGCTGTGAATATCACGCTATCTGTATCGGCATACAAGACTCTCTGCCCAAGAGAATGCAATAGACCCCAAAGTTTGATGCGGGCGTAGGCTGTTGTGAAGCTGGCTACAGGAATGTTTGTAACCCTTGAGGTATCTGTGGCCAATTCAGTGTTGTTGTACTTTATTATGTAAGTATTACCTACATTCACGATTTCCATGACTTCTTTATCGGGTGCGTTGGCATAATCCCAGACTTCGATATAACTTTGTGCCAAATGAACGTTTCCCTTGCCAGTATTCTGTGCATATTTTCCCCATAGACTGTTTAGACAACTTTGCACGAAAGCGCTTGCCAGGATTCTTTGCAATTTGGGCGCGATCAAGTTGTATACCTTCGTGGTCGCGGTAACGTTGAATATAGGCAGACTTTTCATCTTCGGTGTCAGCTCCTCGCGGATACCCTGATGCCTCAACCTTATCCTTGAAAAATGCGTTTATATACGGTGTGAAAGGGTTGGGTAGCTTCTGAAACCTCCAAACCTCATGTATCTTCAGTATTCTATACCCATGGCGTCCGGCTAGGGCCAGCTCAGAACTTATATATACACCTCTGACCTTACGCTGGTGGGGTGTATGGTTACAACTACTGTTATTCTCTTCCGCACACTTCACGCACAGGGGAAACATGAGCTTGTGGTCAATGACGACGAGTAAGATCGGCATCCATAATTCGCGAGGGGGGAGCACTTCTACGAAAGAGATCGCAAAGTAGCGATCATTCAAATTTCTTGAAAATTCATTGATGGAGGGCAGGCTAGGACCTACCAAATTATCAGGAGCACCCACGGGGTACGGGTTGTTCTTCATCACGTATGGGTATAAAGAACAGAAGTCGTAGTAGTGAAGTTTCACACCATCCGTAGGTGGAAAGTATTGCTTGAAGGGATTTGTACGCCCACCGAACAAGCTATCACCGCATTTGAGAGGATTCAGTACCATTGAACGCTTGATCGTGTTTATTTCCTCACGGTACACCTCGTCTGTCTCCATCCCGTGCATCATATTCATGCTCCCACAAGACTTTGGGAGTGAACTGGGACCCTATAAGTTGAACGCGGGTGCTGGTCCATGCAAGACAGTCGGCAGGAGATCTACCGTGGATATCTCCGGCGATTCCGCACTCAGGACGGGGGCATCCATGCCACCAGCATCCGTTAAAGGAGTACACAGTCTTCACACCAGTGACACGGTTTTCACTTAGTCCATCAACCTTGTCTACACAACCCAATGAGGAAGTTGTGAGTTTTCGATTAGGCAGACTCCTGGCTCACATTGCTACGGGGATTAATTCAACTGGTAGATACGTGAGAAGCGCGGGACTAAAACTCACCAGCTCACCCCTTGCATAGATGTTACCTACCTATTGAAGCTCACGAGATTTGAGGCGCTTTTTAGCCCAATCCGCGACTTTCGTTCTTCGACTTATTGCCGATCGCTAGCCTTAGGGGCCGCCGTAGGCACCGGGGAGATAGCTTCTCCGCCGCGCCAAGGCGTTAGTTGCGTTATTGATGGAAACTTTTTGGCCGAATCATCAGGCCTATCAGCGCTACTTATAAGTCAACGCATAGGTGCTTGAGGAGCTTGGGGCCGGGCTGGGGAAACCTCGGTCTTCCCATTTCATAGGTGCGACTCGACACGGCCAAACTTCCATAGGAACCCGGGAAATTGAAACTTTATATAAACGGCTACACGCGGCTACTTTACGCGGCTACGTGCCGAGTCTACAAAAATCTCGGTGTGTCCCGTACCACGTTTGGGCTTATCGCCGAACCTACGACTCGGGTGACCCTATACCGGCCGGGGCTAAGGAATCTCCGGCGTGCCTATCCATAGGCTAAAAGATAGGTGAAAAAATTTTCCCCCACACTATTAGCCCGAAACTGGAATCATAGGCGAATCCCCGAGTTGAAACTGTCGGTCACGTGTCAAAACTCCACCTCCATCCTTGACATTCCATGCTTGGGTGAACTAACCGGTAACTTTCTGAGAGGCACATAAGTGCAATACCTATAGACCACTCGAAAAATCAGTTTTAGTCTCACGACCCAAAAAACACGACCATTAATCTTAATGGGTACTTCACCCGTGTTGCGGGCGTGCTTTATTTTTGGCCGTAACTGCGGGGGTTGTTTCTGTGAATAATGGTTAAGGTGGCTTTAGGAATGAAGTTATTCTTGAACACAGTAAAGCATAATGACGCGATGGTGGTTGCGACTTGCAGCGGATCGCATTTGAAACGGCCTATGTACATCCTTCTAAAGGCTTGGAAACATACTCTAAGCACGCGCACATCATTCACGCAATAACGCTCACATTAATCAGCTATATTATAAGGATTACGTTCATTAAAACTGCTGTAGTATCGATCAAAGTCTTCACGTGCATCTGCACTCATACAACCATAGTTAAAATAATGTTTGGGTGGAGGTAGCCCGACGTAATTCAAAGTCTCGCTAGTGAGGAAAGTGTAAGGGAAGTAGCTTTTTGATACTTCAGCTGCTACCCCCATCACCTTGGGTAGCTTTGCTAATTTACAAGGCGTGAAAAATAATGTATCTTTAAATTGCACATTCCCTCTTATTTGCATCTGTATAAGTTTGTTTCCTCTGTTCAAGGGATCACCTGTAAATATCTCAGAGGACTCGTGCTTGAGCAGCTCCTTATAAAGGAACTGTGTGTCAAATTTAGCCCCGTTATGGGCAAGAATATACAGTCATTTTTTTAACTTGTCGGCTAACTTGACAATATAGGACAAATAGTTTCACAGGGCTATCGTAGACATTCGTTTTAAAAACGTTTCTCCGTTTACCACATTTGTGACACTCATCACACTCGATCTCCATACACTCGTCGCAGATAGTCTGGCTCACAAGTAAATGTGGAACTACCTCTTTGGTTTCGGCATTCGTTTATGTTTCTATATCGTAGTATACAGTTATACAAGGGCTGTTTTTAGGCTTTGCGTCTTTCATATAACATACATGCTTTACACCATCCGCCTTATATTTCTCATGGCATGTAGAATAGGGCGGAGTGAAAAACACATTTTTCGAATTTTCAAATTGGCTAGGGTGGAAAATGTGTGGAGTAGTGAGGAAATAAGCTGGTATAAATTTAAAATCATAACATTAATATCTTCAGGTGCCACAATGACCTTCAATATTGAAAAAAATTGAAAAAAGCAGATTTTAACCAATAATTACAGAAGAGTCCACGATGCACAATAGACAAGAATTTATTCACACTTGTATAAAAATAGCTCAGTCAACCTTTAAAAAAAGTTTCTATTCTCTAAAAACAGTTTCTATAGTCAGCTCACTCAGCTGTCACGTGAGTACCTCGGTTCAGTGTAGCTGTCGCTCTCGTAGCAGGTGGGTGTTCTGTTGTTGGCGTTACTCAGATAGTCTAAACTATATTTCTTATATATTTTGCATTTCTGTATTGTGTTGCCCTAAGTTTGCCATGTACTATTAACTGAAATTAACGTATAATTGATATTAGCTCTTTCTTTTTCAGATTTGTATACTTTCAAAATGTCTCGAGTTTGTGCAAAATCAACCAGGGCCTCAACTGAGTGCCCCATGTTTGGTATGGGGGAAGATTTGTGGCACAGGAATCTTCCTACATACGAAGGAGTTTTTAAATATTACTTGTTTGTAAGAAACGATTTGAAACAGAATACTAATAAAGATCCTTCAATATCTCAAATATTAGAACAAGTTGTTGATAAATTGAAAACAATTTGGGAAAGTGCTTCCGTCCCAATTCTGTCAGACAGGCGAATTGAAACAATGTTCAGAAGCTACCACGAAAAGTATCGTGTCATTATGAAGCCATACCAAAGCAGAAAAAAATTCTGAAGCTTACAAAGCAAAGATTGATATGTTCAAAAAAGAAGCACACACGAAACTTTTTGACATTGCAGCGTGCAAGTGCAAAGTACTAACACAATGTTCTTGTCCCAAAGAAAAAAGGGTTCCAAAGGAAGAAGTGACGTTCCTCTTAGATCAAAGGAGTGAAAGAAAACTGTTTATTGATAGAGTAGATATTACACTCTCAAAGAAAAAAGCATCTACGTTGCTAAGAAAGCAAAAAGAAGCTGTGAGGCTCACCAAAGAATCTTCACAGGAGAAATTGCAGGATACAAATGTTGAATTATCATCATCGACATCAAACAGTGAAAGTGAATCTGGCGAAATATCAGACGATACATTTCCAGAGCCAGTTAGCTCGAAGAGAAAGCTCGAACAACCTGAAGAACAATTATTCAAGAAAAGGAAAACTACAAATCTACCTTCAGTGGCTACTGCTTGTGACAGGACTGCAGTTTCAGATCGAGCTGCAGCATTCATTGTTAGTGCAGTATTGCAAGATATTGGAGAAGTTTCTATTGACAATACACCTGAAGTAGTGGATAGGAGTAAAATCAGAAGAGAAAGACAAAAGAAGAGATCAGAAATTATGGAAGATCAAAATCAGGTCCCAATCAGAGGAATCTATTTTGATGGTCGAAAAGATTCTACACTCTTCCAAGAAAAAAAAGAGTCCAAAGTATATCAGAAGAAGGTAACAGAAGAACATATCACTTTAGTGAGAGAACCTGGTTCAGATTATTTGGGCCATTATTCTGTGAATTCTGGATCAGCTGAAGAAATATGTAAAGGAATGTTTGAGTATATTGGAAATAATGACATGAACCTGGAAAACCTTGTTGCCATTGGATGCGATGGTGCAGCAGTCAACACTGGAGAAAAGGGAGGCGTTATAAGGCTTATAGAATTGAAGCTGAAGAAGCCAGTTCAACATTTAGTGTGCCAGCTCCATGCCAATGAATTGCCATTACGCCATTTAGTTGCAAAGCTGGATGGAAAACATCTGGCCCCCGCGGATTCACCGGTCCTATTGGCAGGGAATTAGAGAAATGTGAGAGTCTTCCTATTGTCGAGTTTGAAAGGATTGATGCTGAGGAACCAACTGTAGACTGTGAAGATCTTAGCACCGACCAAAAATATCTAATTGATATTCATCAGGCCATAACAAAGGGATATTGCTCTCCAGATCTTGCTCATCGTAGTCCAGGCAAAATGGCACATTCAAGATGGCTGACTACAGCAAATCGTTTGCTTCGTCTATACGTTTCAACTGTAAATCCATCTGAGAACCTCATGAACATTGCTTCTTTTATAATGAAGGTCTACATCCCAATGTGGTTTTCTATTAAGCAAAGTACGTCTTTTGTCAATGGCTCAAAACATGTTTTCAAAACTATTGAACTAACAAGAACACTGAATGACGAAGTAAAGGATATTGTAAACCCTGTCATACAAAGAAATGCATTTTTTGCAAATCCAGAAAATATTCTAGCATCAATGATTCATGATGACCGCAGCGCCATAAGAGAATTAGCGTGGAGGCGAATAAAGAAAGCAAGGCAAACAAACAAGGAAAAAGTTGTGAGGCGTTTCACAGTACCTGTTATTCAATTTGAAGCTACTGATTATACTGATTTAATTAATTGGCAAAATGCATTGTCACTGAACCACCTGTGACAAGACACCTGACAGAAAATGAGATTGAAGAATTCATAGAAAACAAGAGTACCCCTCCATTCGAGAAATTCCCTTGTCATACACAAGTAGTAGAAAGAATGGTAAAATTAGTGACTGAAGCATCATCAAAAGTATTTGGATTGAACGCGCGAGATGGCTTCATAAGATCAACACTTCAGTCACGTAAAAAAATGCCATCATTCGAAAGTAAAGCTGAATATAAAGTTTAAATAAAACGTTAATAGAAAAAACATGCGCAAGGATGGGTGGTTGGGAGGGCATGGGTGGAGCTCGACACGCAGCCACCTCCTCGTGGTGAGTTCTGGATTATTTAGATCATTAATCAAAAGAACATTGATCTAAATAAACTAAGAGCTGCGTAATTCAGTAACTATTTTGGTAATTGGAACACTTAATATATAATAATAACAAGTAAGTTTCAGTTATTGAACTAATGCAGAATATAAGAAAATCATTATATTTCACTTTTTTCGACGGCTTTGTGGCACCTGAAGATATAATTTCGCAGGACTAATATTTATGCACAGTCATTATCTATAGCACCCACATATTTTCCGCACTAGCCATATTTGAATTTCGAAACAATGTTTAAAAACCTCATTTTCGATCCGCCCTAATGTAGAACAGTGAATCTCGTCACATTTATGCTCAAACTTACCCCAATTACCCATCATGTGAAACATGCCACATTCACAGATTCTCATTTTCCTGCACGTGCCAATTGATTTATGGAGCTCAAAACAGTTATTATTGAAAAATGTGCGTCTACACACATCACAGTCCCTCTTCTCAGCTTCAACCACACGGCTTTCACATTTGGAGCTTTTACACTGTTCACATACCATGTGGCAATCTTTACAATGTTTCACTATATCATCTGCAAACTCGAGACACCCCTTACACAAATCATGATGTCGCCCATATTTTCGACTTTTATATAACTCGCGTAAAGGCACCTTATATTACGGATGGGGAGATACGTTGTACTGACAGTCCTAAAATAAGGAGGGGTCTTGTACGATCTCTCACACTGCTTTTAAAAACATACACAGTCCTACGACGTTCATCCAGGCCAAATACAACTATACGAGCATTCATTTCCTGTTCAGTTCCTCAGGACCCATATTACAGTCAAATTCAAGTTCACAGTCTACAGCTAGTTTACGGGCACGCTCCAAGATCGTGGGCAACCAAATTTGCTCGGATTTCGTATTTTGTACAGTAAACATACGTGCTAGGACTACTGCTATAAAGCCGCAACCACGATCGACGTTTATATGCCTTCTATAAATAGCCTGAGAATTGAAGTTAAGAGTATACGGAGTGGTACTATGACCCGCAACACGGAATACACGGTCAATATTTACCATGAAGTTGTCCATTGAATGTTATACTACTTTTGGCGGCTTGCTTTATACGCGCTAATATATAATCTATATCCTCAACAGCCAAACGTCTAAATGGTATGACTACCCAAAAATCATCTACATCACCATCAGATGAGCCGAAACCGAAGGACAGACTCGTCCTGACTTCACGCTCGTCGCGGTTTTGAAGGGCAAACTCTACAATGCACTCTACAAGGCGACGTAGACCGCGCTCAATTCCATTGCTAAACAGGGATCTAGGGTCAACCCTTACTATATACCGATTTCTAGTCAAGGCTGGGGTCGGGGTTGCGGAGCGCACCAACTCAAACGTTATATCATCTTCAACAGGACGAGTCACTGCTGAGGAGGAAGGACGAGCGCCTATATTGGACGATGTGGGGATTGCGCCGTAAGACGTAGAGGGTTGGGGGTCTATTACAGCAGACTCTACAGAAAGGGTGGGGGCTGTGGAGGATGTACAAGGGGCTGAGGAAGCTGATGTAGGGTTGGTAGCGTAAGACGTTGAGGGCTGGGGTTGTACCGCGGATTGTCCATCAACCGGCGCGTATTTCCCGCGCTTTTACCTGAAGTGGAGGACTCTTCAGTGTGTCGCCGCTTTGAGCGTGCCGCCGTTGAGGGTATGGGCCCTGTAGATGCACAGCCACTGGATTCACCCGTGATGTCGATGATGGTGGGCTTTACATCGTCGTCATTCTGGGTTCTGTGGAAGAAGAAAACAAAATATAAAGAGCAGAACTCGTTATTTCTGATATTCTGTAAATGAGTCAGGGATGTGACGTGTTAGAAATGGATGCTGTAGAAAAATTCAGATTCACGAGCCCATCCACATGTATTATATCTGGACCTACAGAATGTGATAAAACGGTGTTTATGCTTAAAATTATTAAAGAAAATTGTGAAATTGTTCTCAAAATTTGTGCATAAAGTTATATGGTGCTATTCGACATACCAATCAGTGTTCAACGAGTACCAGGACGATGTTTTGTTCCATAAGGGGATCTATGACGTTAATTCACTAAAGGGAAATGAACATACAGTCATCGTAATTGATGACATGTTGGAGATGGATAAAACGTTTGCCGGGACATTTACAGTATTCTCCCATCACCTTAACATAAGCGTGTTCTTCATCAATCAGAATCTATTTTTCAAAAATAGATACATGCGCGATGTGTCGTTAAATACGCAATATCTAGTTTTATTCGCTCAGCGTAGAGATGTGTCTCAAATTGGGGTATTAGCCAGTCAAATGTTCCCGAGTCAGCGTAAGGAGTTTTTGGAGGTTTATAAAGAGGTCACAAAGCAATGTTATGGATATTTGCTTTGTGACCTCCACCCGCGAAACACGTTTAGGGTGCTTCTAAGAACGAATATATTTCCAAACGAGCCTGAAACCGTGTACATTCCAGAATGATGAATAGGCTAAAGAAATACCGTGAATTAATAAAAATCTATCAACGACTGCCTCGGTCGTTGCAGCAGATGCTTGTTAAAAATATCGACTCTGACTTTTTAAAATGCATCTGCGAAATCTGCCTCAATGTTATAAAATGTAATGTTCCAATGAAATCCTGTCAGAAGGCTCGCTTACGTCGTTACAAGAACATAATACGGACGCTCGCCCATAAAAGTCAGACTGTGGGTAAGAAAAAGCGTATTATTGTACAAAGAGGCGGTTCGTTCCTACCCATCTTATTTTCAATTTTGGGGCCTTTACTGACTAGATTAATATAATGAAGAAGGTGGTTGTGATCCCGCACGAGCTGTATGCTTCATTACAAAGGACCCCAGACGCTGCTCTAGAGCCCCGTAAAAGTAGGCTTAAAAGAATGGAGAGTGAGCTACTATCCCTATTAAACAGTGAAAAGACGCCTGATGAGAAAAGGGTTTTGTATCAAGAGGCTTTGCAGAAATTTCTTCATGAGTACGAAGATTATAAACATCCTACAGAGCTCCCCGTGAGGCACAGCTCGAGTAGCGCTGAGCATAGTGGTACAGGGCCTGAGCAACCAAAGAGTAGCGGAACACAGCACATCGAACATGTGCTAAAAAACAGCCTCCCCCATACATTGAGGAATAAAGGGTTAAGTCTTTATAATCTATTGAGTGAGGACCCGTCATACAGTGGGCAGACACAGGCGAGGTCATTGTTGATGGATCAAGGGTGCAAGGGTCCAATATCGTTGATATTGTTCATGATCTGGTGAGAAAGTGGGACAGGCCATCACCAACAGGATGGAGGCATATTAAGGCAAGACTACAGCAAATAAATGTCCCCAAAACATTGATAGGTAATCTGAATAGGTTAAAAGACTTGGAGCATGCATCGCACGTGTCACAACTGAGTACACCTTCACCCACAACAGCTGCAGTGTCTCTGAAGAGAAGAAAGAAGAGAGTAGAAGGCCAACCTTATCCACGTGCCTCTAAAATACGCAAATGGCTAACGTATTAAGTAAGCACTATTATGACATTTCTAGCCCTGCATCCTATGGTGGCGTTAATAGACTGTACAGAGGTACTTATGGTGTAAGGAAAAAGGATGTTGAGAGATTTTTGCGTGCCCAGGATGCTTACACACTTCATAAACCGGTGAGAAAAAGGTTTAAAACAGCAAAGACAACAGCCGCTTCGATTGACTCTATTTGGCAGGCAGATTTAACAGACATGCAAAGATATTCGGTGTACAACGATGGTTACCGCTACATCCTATTCATAATAGATGTATTCTCTAGATACCTGTGGCTAGTTCCCCTGAAAAATAAATCGCCTGAAACAGTCGCTAAAGCGACCAAAACACTGATGTTGAAAGAAAACAGGATTCCAGGCTATTTTTGTACGGACATGGGGAAAGAATTTATAGGGCGAGCTTTTCAGAACATGTTGTCAGAGTTTAATATCAGCTATTACACTTCCAACTCTATACATAAAGCATCTTTAGCTGAAAGAGTTCAACGTACCATAAAGGAACGCATGCACCGTTATTTTACACATAAAAGCACGCTCAGATATATAAACGTTCTCGATTCACTGGCTTCATCCTACAACCGCTCACACCACCGTACGATCGGTACAACGCCTAACGATGTTTTAGAAAGAGGCAGGTCCGAGAAGTGATGGACCACCACCACACCACCACAATCTGTGCGTTTCAAAATCAATGATTATGTAAGGTTGTCACGTTCGGGAAATAAATTCGCGAAGGGTTTTGAGCAAGGATGGACACGCGAGATTTTTAAAGTTAGGGCTATGAGGCCCTAAAGGCGAGATAATGATGTATTACGTTGAAGATTTGAATGGGGAAGAAATCTCGGTTTTTTTACCGCGAGGAACTTCAGAAAGTGGCATTTAATTTAGGAAAAAATGTGTTTAAAATTGAGAAAATTTTAGCAACCAAAGGTACAGGAAAGAGAAAAATGTACCTGGTGAAGTGGCTAGGTTACCCAGAAAGCTTCAATACCTATATAAAAGCTGATGCAGTCATGAAGCTTAATTAGTATGCAGCATGGCCCCCAACCATTTCTACGTCACGCTCCCGTCCTCATCGTCCCTGTCTGTACACCCTAACAACACACTAGCCAATTTTGTAACAGAACTCCATGGTCCCATTGAATTGGGCCGTGATTCGTATGAGGTGGGGATATGTGAAATTCAGCTGGATACCGTCTTTTTAAATATTGATTATAAAGATGCCGTTTTTACAATTCTTAGAAACTGTGATGAGTGTGCAAAAGCCGGGGTAACTCGGGATGAAACTATACGTATCGCCCGGACTAAGGTCGCACAGTTTTTCAGTACAACTGTGACACTAGGACCGGGCCGCTATGGTTCGGTTGAGGATGTTGTGAGAGACTTAAACATATGTTTAAAAAACTCACACCTTACGAATGATTTAATATACGAAATCGTAAACAGAGGAGGCACTGCACATACTCTAATGCTAAAATCAAAGGCTAACAGAAATCTTAAAGACGGAAGAGTGTTCAAAATTATAACCGAGGGGCGTTATCGAGCAGCCTTCCAAAGAGACACCTTTCACGAGGCACCGGATGACTTGTCCAACTTAGTGTATCAGCTGAAGATGGAGAAATTGGATGTAAGCTCTCAGCCTCCAGACATGTGCTATATTTACAGCAATATAGCGGAACACCAGTTTGTTGGGGATACCCAGGCACGACTGCTGCGCGTAGCGCACATTCCCAACCATAGAGGAAGGAGTTGAGTATTACATATGACAGACCCCATTATGTGATTGTCTCAACTAATCTAATAACTAATATCTCAATATATATAAGAACGATTGAGGGTAAAAATTTCCCATTCGGTGACGGGAGCTTAACAGTGAAGCTACACTTTCGACGCACTGAGTTATAATGTCCAGAAAACCATTCACGGTATACCGAGGGGTGAGATACCAGCGTGGTAGTGGACTTGGGTCCATTTTTTCATCCATACTGCGCACAGCTGTACCACTACTGAAGAGGGGGGCTAGGTACCTTGGGAGGAAGGCGTTACAAACAGGTTTTAACGCAGCAGAGGAAATGCTCGCGGGAACTAAACCTAAAGAAGCTCTAAAAAAACATTTAAAACGTACACGGGATGAAATCATCAAAGATGCTAAGAGAAAAATGCGTGGCGGAGGAAAGAAGAGAATTGATAGGAAGAAGGGGGTGCCAACACGTGGTGTAAAGAAGAGAACTGTTAGGAAGAAGAAGGGGTCCCGTGGTATTAAACGTAAAAGGGCGCCAAAAAAGAAGTGTCTAAGCGTATGAGAACTATGACCGATCATTTTTTTAACTGATATAAACTGCGGACGCTACTCTCACGAATCATAGATTGACTGATACTCGTCGGGGGAGGTGGCACTGTTTCTAACTCACCATGGCACGTTTCATTCATCCTTGCAGTTCACAGTGCTGTAAATCGGAGCTATCCCTCTTTGAGCTGCCTCCAACTCAAGTTTCTATTGAGCACAGTGACTTTATTACAATTAACCCTTTAAACACGATTAGTTCACCCAGTGCCCCTATAGAGTTCGTGATACCCAGCTCAGGCCCTTACTTTTTTGACCCGAGCTGTATGGACATGTACACTAAACTACGCATAGCTCATTCTGATGGAACGGATTGCGATGATAATTATGCTGCATACCCCGAAACAAACTTTCTGCACACCATATTCAGCCAGTGTGACGTATATTTAAATCAGACTAACATCTCGCAGGCACGGGTACTACCACCTACGAGCATATCTGGAAAATGTCCTCAACTTTTCAAAAGAAGCGAAGGATACCTTTTTATCTGCCGAGGGGTATTACCACACTAAAGATGAGGGTAGTATAAAGGATAAATTTAAAAATTCTAAAAAAAGATATATGAATGTTTTGGACGCCTGCACACGGACTTTACATTCCAGGAGAAGTTGCTTATGAACGGGGTAGATATGAAATTGAAGCTTACCCGCACGAGCCCTGAGATCTGTATAAATCTGGGCGCTGACCAAGAAGAAGGCGCGAAACCTGTTGTGATCCATATCATGGAGGCATATTTGCGTATACGCCGAGTGAAACTAAGTTCCGCGAAACATATAGAAATTGAGAAAGAACTGGTACACACCACAGTGAAATACCCAATTAACAGGGTACAGATCAAACTGTACACGATCCCCACAGGATTGGCATCGAAACAGATAGAAAAACATCGCTCTTGGAGTACTGCCTAAAAGGATTTTAATTGGAATGCAAGACCACGCTTCGACGAATGGGGATTATAAAAAGAGTGCCTTGAAGTTTGAAAATTTTGGGCTTAAAAATATTACTTTATATATCAATGGCGTCGCATTGGGTGGGACAATGAATATGGACTACTCGTCAGATGCTGTGTTCCGCTCTGCGCGAGAGCATACAGCAGTTTAGCCCATAACACAGGGTGTGTGACGAACTTGGAATCGGCCTAACACAGAAAGAATTTGTGGAACAGTTTAATATTTACTCATTTGACGTTACGCCTGACTTGACTGCGGCGTAAGCACCCATTTAAACCCGCAGCAGACCGGTGCGATTTCAGTGCGTTTGGATTTCGCCAAGCCTACAGACGCGCCTATTAGTGTACTAATGTATCTAGAAACACAGTCCCTAATAGAAGTAGACAGATTTAGGAACATAAGCACAGATTTTTAAAATGGATGCAAATACACTCCAGAGAGCGATGAAAAGTGACTGTTTCGCGCGTTCCAAATTTATCGGAGTTTTTGCAAAGAATGAAATAATGAAGCCGCCTAGCACGAGAAACTGGCACGGGGCAATCGTTAACACCGACATTGTGGGTGGCGAGGGAATTCACTGGTTTGCGATTTATTTTAAAACTAAGGAAAGAATGTATTATTTCGATTCACTCGGATTCCCCCATGGCATGACTCGACAATCGTAAATTTTATCGCGCAATTACGTGTGCCTGAGATAATTTGGGCCCCATATCAATTTCAAAGCTTTTACAGCGAAACATGTGGGCTATATTGTATCTTGTTTCTCATACACATGTCGCGCGGGAAGGGATTTATGAATTTTTTAAAATTATTCGATTTGTGTGACACAAATATGAACGATAAATATGTATGCAGACAGATAAAAAAAATTCCCACATGTTGCAACCCCCTGTAATTTGTAAGCTCTATATTGTGTAAATCTGTATATACATTTGTAACAATTAAGAATTGGGCGCTGCCCCTTTTTGTACATGTTTAATAAATGAAAATAATGTTGTTTTGTTAATATCCTAAAAAACTTACATAATCTCTGTGACGACAGCGCATTCGGATGAGCGGTTGTGTGCCAATACCATGACATCTGATTCGCAGCGTGGTGTGGATACCACTTCGTTCGCCACCCTTTCTCCAAAAGTTTTTATAATCTCTTCTAACTCCGTTTCGCTCCTGTAAAATAAAGAGAAAATTATTTTTAAAAACGAATGCACTTCTTAAAAGTTTAATGTTTCTAAAAACCTAGCTGTACAAGAAATATAAACATACCATATATATATATATATATATATATATATATATATATATATATATATATACGGAAATAATGATGAAAGATGTAGAGAATAACTGAAAATGCTTTGCAATTATGGCTTCTTTATAAGATAACACCGATTGAAACGTTATATATATATATATATATATATATATTTATAGGTCGTGAATAAGGCCAGGTTATATTATAAACGAGTAAAGAGCCGGTTAAATCAATGAGCATAATTTACGTTGTACAAAAGTCTACCTACTTTAAAAATACTATACGGGGTCAAAACACATTAGCTCGTCTGCAAATTCGGGATCGCATGGCTGACTGTGATTCATTACTGTAACCTCTGCACCGCTGGGCAGACTGTTCGGCGAAGCACTCGTTCTCCTTTCGCCGAAAGTGTTTATAACACGGTCTAACTCCGTGGCGGTCCTGTAATTAAAATAATTGTCATGAAATTGAGGCAATTAAAAGTGATGGCCACCGTATGTATATATATATATATTATATATATAGGTCTCATGATTAAGCACGTTTTTCAAGACACTTTTATTGCAAATTGGTAAAATCCTACTGTAGCACCGCATTATCGTAAAATAATCTTAAAACTCCAATATATGCAGATATATATATATGTATATTGCTACAAAGCGATGTTGCAAGATGTAGCAAATGTTGCAATATATACAAATGGTGATATAACAACGATGGAGACAACAGAGAGTTAAGCACAACGAGAATAATTTTCAGGAAATTTATAACAAAAGGAAAATTAGGCTAGTAATTATAAACAGGATGCATTACAGACTAGTTTTCAAACCAGTTAATATGACGCCTCATGATGGTTGAGCTATATATATATATATATATATATATATATATATATATCAGAGAATGAAAATTAAATTTGAAAACGCGCTTATTTCAATTTGCTTATAACTTAGCGTTTAAGCATACACAAGAAAAGCAAAAACGTACTATATAATCTAAAAATACTTGTTAGGTTAGTTTACACCCGGTTAAGTTAGGTTAGGTTTGGCTAAGTTAGGCTAGGTTAGGTTAGTTTACACCCGGTTAGGCTATGCTAGGTTAGGCTGGGATAGGTTAGGTTAGGGTTGGTCAGGCTATGATATAGTATATGCCTTGCTACAGATATAACAATGAAGGAGGTAGGGAATAAATGAAAATATTTTGCAGCCTTTTATAAGACTAGTTTCAGAGTTGTTATGGGAAAACGAGAAACAAACAAGTGCATCTTTAATTTGTCGAGAAGCACGTACAATGAACTTTGGTTTAAAAATTAAAAAACTGACGAGGGCTGATATATATATATATATATATTGATATATACATATATATATATATTTGATATATACATAATATATATATATATATATATATATATATATATATATATATATATATATGTGTGTGACACAGACATTAATTAAACATGATAAACACTTATTGTGACACTACAAATTACTTACATTTCAGCGGTTTTTTGAATGAGGGGCTGCCCCACTGTCTCGCAAATTTCCACGACATTCTGAGATGAAAATAATTCATTCTGTCCTAAGGTGTTGAATAGAAAAAGCGTTATTTGACCGTAAATATCGCTTTCTTCAATGAGGGCAGGGGAATTATAGATATCATACATGGCTTGTATGTACGCTGTTATGAACTGGGAGAGAAATTGGTTCTGAATAACGAAACACCCCATTTATAGGGGCTAAGTGACCAACCCACAAACGTGATTTAACTGCCTATTGGTTTACGGATAATGCTTTTTCGACCAATCCGAGAGCAACGCTCCCTTTTCACGAGCAATGAATGGGAGGAGCCACGAAAGGTCGGCGGGGTTTAGCTATAGGCATCTTCAGAACGAGTTCATTCAGGTATACCGCGAGGTGATTAGCAGACCGCCAACAGGTCTGGGTGGGGCATCAGACCCTTTTGTTGGAAAAGCCCGTTCGATCACGTATACCGAATTTTCGAAAAAAAAAAAATTATTTAGGTTTGGTTGAGAGAAACCTGCATATTGTGCGAGAATGGTGCTTTGTCTGGCATTAATAGAATCATATTCGTCGAAAGGTGGATCTGGGAACTTTGGCCGGGTAGAACAAAGCCTTGTCCGCATTTCCCGATATAAAACGTGCTTTTTCCCAGTTGGCAAAAACTTTTCTACAAATGCTAACAATTAAACTGTGTGTGTATATATATATATATATATATATATATATATATATATATGTGTGTGTGTGTGTGTTGTTTCGGTAGTGTCGAGATATACGGTTCTATTGTGCCCCATCTCGGATTATTTTCGTGGAGGAAATGTGTTTACAAGTTTCCAGAATTCTATTGTTCTCTGCCCGTCTGGTATAATTCAATTTGGAATATTTTTCTCTATTTTTTTGTGTTGTATTGTGCGTGTCGCAAACGCTATCAGCCATACGGCTCATTTGTGGTTGAAGGTTCGTGATCTTCGACCTGAAAATATCCCGCGTATTGTGTGATAGGCTAAATTGCTTTTAAAAATAGAATAAATAACAATTTATATTTTTAGGATACTCTGAATAACAAGTCCTGTCTGTGGTGCGCTGGGTGTGTGTGTGTGTGTGTGTGTGTGTTTGTGTGTGTGTGTGTCTGTGTGTGTCGTTCTCTCTCTGTAAATATATATATATATATGTTTTTTCTTTTCACGCATATTATATATTTGTTTGGAGTTCTATAACTTTTAAAGAGAATAGTTACAAACTTATAATTAATATGAACATTGCTAGATAATCTGAATAGGTCGTTTTATGTATCATTAGTGGTTCTAATAATAATAATTATTATTATTATTTCAAGGGTTTGGGGCCGCTGATCCATTGTATTTACCCGCTAATTGCGAATTAACTTCCTCCCCGATATTATTAAGTTTTCCTAGTATATATGACGCGTTCGGTGGAGAAGGGGCGAACGCCACAAAATTCGAAAAATGAGTTTTTTGTCGTATAATTATCTTTTAAAACCTTTGCTTTACCTATGCAAAAAATTAGATGGTAGTCTGCACTCTTTCACGGTAAAATTTAGGTTTTAATGTATCTCAGAGAAATTCACTCCGCATCATTGCTTCACATTGAACATATCTATCTACTTTCTGGTCACTCGACAATGCCCTGTGATGCTCAATTTGGCCAAATTGAACAAAATATAAAAAATAATTACAGCAATATTATTTACACCAAAAAAGATTATGTTACGGCCATAACTACAGCCGTTTCGCAGCGCTTCCTAGTTGTAGAAATGAAACAGGCTGATTTTCTCGATTTTGACGTCCTAAAAACGTGCATTGTCATTAGGAAATCAACAACTACTAAATTTACAGATGCAAGAAAGTTAATATTTGACTTTCAACACAAAGAAGGCTACGTAATATCTACTGCATACCGCACAACCCCAGATAATAGCCATCCGTCAGACTGCAGAAAGGGAAAAAATCCTACAGTGTCAGTTTATTCAATCTAGCCCAGCAGAAACTGCAACCAAAGTATTCCCAATTGCTGCCAATAACTAAGGAAAAAATAAAAGATCTCAAAGAATTATCAGACCTAATGCCTGCAACTGCAGTGAACTATTATACAAGATTGTTAAAGGAACTGGAAGAAACCGAAACAGTTGAAACAGGTAATACAACATTCGACGAAGAGGACCAAATAATGGATTACACCAGTTAACATCAGAAGCTATCAATAAATAATATTGTAAAATTTCTTGGCGTTTTATTATATCGACATATTACACAACAATATTTTACTCAAATATGTGTTCAAATTAATACAACATTTCAATAAACCGGAAAAATACAAAGGTTTAAAGTTTACAAACTTTAACTGCATTTTGTGGTATAATTCGAAAATGTTGCGTTCGCCCCTTCTCCACCGAACGCGTCATATATGAGAATCAGTGCAAAAGACAGTATATTTCAAAACAATTTAAAGTTTGCTTATTAAATTAAAATTTATATTTTTATTAATCAAGGACTGATACGATATGTTTAACTGCGAGACGCGAAATTAATTACACAACCTAATGCGTATTTAAGATTTTCGCGAATATTGCAATTTTGGATCATAGGCTCATTAATTGTTTATTTAATAATAAATATCATAATATATACACACATATATATATATATATATATATATATATATATATATATATATGCCGGGTGCGACCCCGGTTAACATTTCATTTCATAATATAAATAAACGGTGTAATGATTTCTTCTCTATTACGTGCGATTTTGCGTAATGGAGCTTTATTTACAAAAATGAAACATGTTTTCTTTTTATATATATATATATATATATATATATATATATATATAATATATATATAAGACATAAGTAACAAAAGTATAAGTTACAGGGCTAAAATCCTTTAAAAACAGATTGATGTAACGGCATTTTATTGGTTCCTTGTACACAATTATATATTTTATTTGGTTAGATAATTGTATGGTTCAGCTGGGTGGCACTGGCGCTTGTCTGAGGTGTACGACCCAGCAACAGAGCTGACCTAGACTGGGGTGCGTGCCCGGATCCATTTAGCATACTGTGGCACTTAGCTTGAGGCACTGGCGGCTTGAGGCACTGGCGGCCTAAGCCAACTGGCGGCCTAAGCAAACTGGCTGCTTAGGGGCACTATAAAAGGCCGGGTGTTGGACGACGGAGTCATATGCGCCCTGCAGCTGTCGGATGAAGGATCTCCTCTTCCTCTCTTGATATCTCTTTCTGCTCCTTTGGGGGGGGTGAGGAAATCCCTTCCTCCCCAAAGAGGCGGCCTTAGGATAGGTATGCCCCTTTGGGGGGGTCAGCTTGGGGAAGAACTCCACCTTCAGGTTGCACACCCCTTGCAATCCCATTTTGGGGTTGGTACTCCCCTTTGGGGGGATCAGCTTGGGGGATAACTCCAGGTTGCATACCCCTTGCAGTCCCATTTCGGGGTTGGCAACAAAGGGGGTGCCTTGGCAACGAGGGGCGGGGTTTAGCAACGAAGGGGGCGTGGCTTAGCAACAAAGGGGGGTGAGGGTTGGTAACAAAGGGGGGTGTCACTCTTGCAACAAAGGGGGTTGGGGTGGCACTCTTGCAACGAAGGGGGTGGGGAGTTGGCACTCTTACAACGAAGGGGGTGGGGGTGGCACTCGCAACATTACGTAACATTTCTGCACTCTGGCATTTTTCGGGCATACTACTGACGTGCTGTTTTGCTCTCTCTGTTTAACACCCAAATTAGAAGGGAATAATATACTCGGCGGTTTATTCTGTTTGCACCCGAAAGTGTATAAAGTATCAGTGAATCCGTGCATATAAATTATAAAGTGAAATTCATTAAAATTAAGAAAGTGCAATACAGTTTACATAATTTATCACCAGTTTTAACGTATATATTCAAAACGAAATACGGTTGGCATTCGAGAAAGTTTGAAACAAGGCAGGTAAAAGGTCATAAAACGCAAAGGTCAGAAAACCCTCGAAATACCCTCGACCATCGAAAGGAAAGAAATAGAAATAGAAATAAAAATAAATAAATAAAGAATTTGTGTGGGTATTTCTTTTTACGCTAATTAAGGAACAGCATGGCTATGGGTCCAAATTCTCACTTAATCTGTAATTTGTGCAATCTGGTAACAACGGAAAACTTGGCGATTAGATGCGATTTCTGCCAACGACTGAATGACTTTATCTGCATGAATTGGAATTACAGGGAAATAACTCTTGTCTCGGACGCGAAACACGTCGTGGGGATCAAATTTCTATGTGGCGCATGTACACAGACCGTAAATTCTTTCGCGGTCTTTAAAGAAATGGAGATAGCAGACTCCAAAGTTACTAAAAAGAATGAAATAATGGGGACACATGGGTCCGGAATGGTCGCAACGAAAAACCGGGTGGATGAGAGAGAAGACGAAATAACGAATAACAGCATAATAACGAACAACAATTTAATAACGAATAACGATATAAAAATATAATACGGAAGGAAGACAGATGAAAGAAAAGCGAAATGATATAAAGATAATAACTATAAACGTAGAAAATAAACAGCCAAAGAAAAATAATGATAATGCCAAAATTAAGAACTTTGAAAATAATAAGAAAAGAAGCAGAAGCGTAGAAAATATCGTATGTAAATACTACGCGAAAGGGAACTGCAGATATCGGGATGGGCAATGCATATATGCACATACCACATTATGCAAAACGCATTACACAAGTGAATCCTGCAAATTTGATAAGAAATGCATGTTCCACCATCTTACGGTCTGCAACACTTATGCAAGATATGGGAGTTGCAAATACGGAAAAAAATGCCGATACCACCACTCTCAAAGGAACGCAACGAGTGAACAGACGCAGCCAACACATTTCAGCTGCTAAATACTATCGAGCAATTACAAAACCAGCTGACAAATATAAATATAGGAATCTGAGAGCCGGACAGAATGTACGAACAAAGGCACTTCATGCGTTATCGGGACAACAGGTACCGACGAAGATAAAAAGAGGTAAATTCTCGGAGGAACACAAGGCAACGAAACCGGCACCCCCATTGGAAAACAAATCGGAACCACCTGTATGCGAAAAAGAAAGAGAAAAATAAAAATAATCCTAGGCAACTTACAGGGCCTTAAATCAAACCATTCCACGAACAAAGTTGTATACCTGAAAGGACTCATGGAAGAAGCCGGAGTAGGCTTTGCATGTCTCATCTAAAGGACTGACAGGCGAACTGCGAAAATTGTGAGTCCTGTATTGACAAAAAAGAAATACAAATTGACAACTATAAAATCCTCCGAGCCGACAGAACAGTGAGACGTAAAGGAGGATGTGCTATTTACACACGTGAAAGGCACATAGCAGAAATGGCTATAAGTACCTCAAACAGCGACGTAGAATGTTTAGCAGCAAAAATTGAAAAATTAAATATGGTACTAATTGTAATGTACAGACACCCAAACACGCCAACCTCAAAATTTTCAGGTTCCATTACAGAGGGAAGAAACTTGGTAAAAGATCTACACTCTCCAACCCCAAATACTTTTCTCTGTGGGGATTTTAATTTTCCATTCATGAAATATGAAAGGATAGGAAAACATATATGTATACACCAGGACAAGGGGAGCACACGAGAAGACCAGGAGCAGGTGAAAATGCTACTACCTCTAGCTGATGAATTTATGTCAACGCAAGAAATAACAGAAAACACAAGAAAAAACAACTGCCTAGATTTGATATTCACAAACAACAGTAATCTAATTGATAATGTAGAAATATCCCCAACTATGATATCGGACCACAACATCATTGAAATAACAACTAATATAAAGGCAGCAGGAGAGGAAAGAACACGCACAACAGAAAGAAGAAAGAAGCAAATTCGAAATTTTTAATTTTCACTCCAAAGCTATGAACTGGGAAGATGTGACATCCAGCATGGAAGTAATAGATTGGAAAACCATTTTTGAGGCCAAGACAACGGAGGAGATGCTAATGACGTTAGAGGAGAAGACGTTAGAAATTGCGGAAAAACATGTCCCAAAGATACAACAAAGAGGAAAGAGAAGCAGGTTCGAAAGACAAAAGAGGGCATTGTTTCGAAAGAGAAAAAGAATAACTGCAAAATTAAGTAATTGTAAAGATAACATCAGAAAAATAGTAAATGATAAACTGCAAAGTATCGATGTCGTCATACAGGAACTAATCGAGAAGCATACAGAAAAAGAAGACGACGCTATAGAAGCGATAAAGGCTAACTCAAAGTACTTCTATAATTTCGCAAAAAGAAAGTCGAAAAACCATGCGACTATCTGACCTTTAAAAAATGAGAACAGTGCTTTATCTGGTGATCTAACAGAAGTATCAAAAATATTAAGAGCTCAGTACAAATCATCTTTCAGTATCCCAAAAACTGACAAATTGATATGCGATAGAAACGCGTTCTTTGAAGAAGAACCACAAGGGGAAAGTATAACGGATTTCGACTTTACGACGGACGATATTACACAAGCCTTAGGGAAACTAAAAACACACTCAGCGGCAGGACCGGATAAATGGAATGCCACACTGATCAAAAACTGCAAGAATGCAATCGCTGAGCCCCTATACTGGATATAGAGACGATCACTAGACACGAGAGAAATACCGAGCATCCTGAAGAGCGCGAACATAGTCCCACTATATAAAGGAGGAGATCGATTCGAGGCCAAAAACTATAGGTCAGTATCGCTTACATCCCATCTCACTAAAATATTTTAAAGAATAGTTAGACAGAAAATCTATGACTTTTTGGAAACTCAGAAAAAATTCAATGATAACCAACAAGGGTTTCGGTCAGGCAGATCGTGCCAATCACAACTAATGGAACACTAGAACAACATTATTGATTCACTTGAAAGTAATGAAAACTATGATGTACTGTACACAGACTTTGCTAAATTGTTCGACAAGTGTGTCCACGGAATCATAATACATAAACTGAAATATATGGGAATAACAGGAAAAGTATGGAAATGGATATATAATTTCCTTAGTGAGCGGCGGCAAGTCGTTACAGTACAAGGAGTATCTTCATCAGAATCAGAGGTCCTCAGCTGAGTACCACAAGGAACAGTATTAGCTCCACTACTCTTCATAATCATGCTAACTGACATAGATGAGGACGATACCAGAGACAGCACAGTAACATCCTTTGCGGATGACACAAAGATCAGTAGAAAAATAAGAAACCCAGAAGACATAGGATCTCTACAATCCGACATAAACAGAATCTACAAGTAGACGGAAGACAACAATATGAAGTTTAACACCGAGAAATTTCAGCTATTACGGTACGGAAAAAGAGAAGACCTAAAATCCATGGAATATTTTACCCCAAATTGACAGGAAATTCAGAGAAATTCTAGAGCAAAAGATTTAGGGGTTGTAATGACCGATGATGCGAAATTTGAAACACAAAATAAGATAGCAGTAAACGAAGCAAAGAGAATAACGGGACAGATATTGAGAACCCTTAAATGAAGGGATAGGAATGTGATGATTCCTCTACTGAAAACCCTGATCATACCCAAATTGGAATACTGCTCGGTCCTAACATCCCCATATAAAAAAGAAGACATTAGACAGCTAGAAGGGATCCAGAGAAGCTTCACAGCCGAGATCAATGGGTGCAAAGAACTAAATTACTGGGAAAGGTTAAGCGAACTAGACCTATATTCACTGGAAAGGAGAAGAGAGAGATACACCATTATTTACACCTGGAAAATAATGGAGAAACTAGTCCCTAATCTTACTCTGAACCCTATAACTCCCCAAACAACGGTGGAAAGTAGAAACGGTAGACTGTGTCGTATTCCCAAATTGAAGGCGAGAGGGGGAACATCCTTAACCCTGAAAGAAAATAGTTTTGCAGTGAGAGGACCAAAACTGTTTAATCAGCTGCCCAAAGACCTAAGAATCACGATGGGAGTTGCAGTGGACATCTTCAAAAGAAGACTAGACGCCTAGCTCAGAACAATCCCCGATGAGCCGGGCGTACCTGGATATGTGAGGTGGAGAGCGCAAGAATCCAACTCACTACTTCACCAGGCCAACTCGAGAGGAGAGGCGACAAGCTTGACCTTTGCGAAATGAGAAATCACCGCGCGAAACCTTTGTAAGGTTGTAAGGTAAGGTGTGTGTGTGTGTGTGTGTATATATATATATATATATATATATATACAGTATATATATATATAAAAGCTATCTCACGCAGGAAAATGAAAGCAGGAGTAGCCACGTTTCGCTTCAATCACTGGAGCATTCTGAAGCTTCAGTAACCGAAAAAACAGAGGCAATCTTTTGTGAAGGGTTTAAAAAGTGGGAAGGGAGAGGGGCAGCCGGAAGTTCGGGGTGGTCTCAGATAAGGTTACAAAGATTAACAAAGATTAGAAAGATTGTAACCTTAACCATTTATTAACCTTTGTAACCTTTGTAACCACCTCCAACTTCCGGCTTCCCCTCTCCTTTCCCACTTTTTAAACCTTTTAAGAGTATAGAAAAGATTGTCTCTATTTTTTCTACTCTATTCTCTCTCTATTTTCGCTACTCCTCCTTTCGTTTTCTTGCGTGAAATATCTCAACACTGAACCAAAATCATGGATTTCGCCGCATATATATTTATATAGTGTGGCGAAAAAGTCGCGCATCATAGGAATTTTCAGTCCAGATTCATTGATTTCTCGTACCTTGTATTCCATACATTAAAACTAAGCTCTCCCTCTCGTCTATTGTTAATTTCGCAGCCATCCCCTACCTAAACGAAAAAATAATACAATCAACACTGGAAATTCCTATGATGCGCGACTTTGGCGCCACCTTATATATATATATATATATTATATATATATATATATATATATATATATGAATAGAAACGACATAAGTATTAAGGAACGTTTCTGCACACGAGGAGAAACGTGTGCAGAAACGTTCCTTAATACTTATGTCGTTTCTATTCATTTATATACTGCGCGGTCATTGCAGTTATTTTTTTGCATATATATATATATATATATAAAATTATTAAACTGGTAAAACTGGGCTTCTAAATGTAAATTTTGAAATTTGTAAATAAAGATGAAGAAATGAAAGCAAATTTAAAAATAATGAAACTATAATGAATGGAACTTTTGGATCACTTTAACATATTGCTTCCCAAATCATTCGGGAAGCAATATGTTAAAGTGATCCATCCTGGGAAGCAATACGTTAAAGTGATTAATACTGGGAAGCAATATGTTAAAAAGAGAAAGGTTGGTCGGTTAGAAAGAGGTTGGTAATCTAGGCTTCTTCTTCTTCCGCAGCTTATTATCCCATCTTTACATGGGGTCGCTGTTTTTGGTTCGTCTTCTCCACTCTCCTCTGTCGTATACCACGTCTTCCTCCAAGTCCTTCTCCCTGATGTCCGCCACCACACAGTCCCTCCATCTCGTCTTCGGTCTTCCTCTTCTTCTCCGTCCCGGCAACTCCATCTCCAGCACTCTGCGCCCCACATACTCCTCCTCTCTTCTCCTAACGTGTCCATACCACCTCAGCCTGGCCTCCTGCACCTTCTTAGATGCTTCCGCCACCTTCACTGTCCCTCTTATATACTCATTTCTGACCCTATCCCTCCTCGTCACTCCACACATCCATCTCAACATCTTCATTTCAGCCACATCGATTTTTCTTTCATTGCTCTTCTTCATTGGCACAGTCTCCATTCCATACAACATTGCCGGCCTCACCACTGTTTTGAATACCTTTCCCTTCAGTTTCACTGGGACCCTCTTATCACAGAGCACCCCTGATACGTCTCTCCAGTTCTTCCACCCCGACTGTATTCTACAGTTTATCTCTCTCTCTGCTACCCCCTCTGCATCCACTGTTGATCCCAAGTATTTAAAATACTCCACCGTCTTAACACGCTCTCCACTCAATGTCACTTCCCCTCCTCGGTCCTGCTGCACATCACATCTCATATATTCGGTCTTCTTTCGGCTAATTCTCATCCCCCTACTTTCCAACGCCTCTCTCCAATTTTCCAACTGCTGCTCCACCTCCTCTTTCGTCTCCCCACTCAACACAACATCGTCTGCATACATCATGCACCACGGCGCCTCCCCTCTAATCCTGTCCGTCAACACATCGAATACCACATTGAAAAGGAAGGGGCTCAAAGCTGATCCTTGGTGCAGACCAACTTCCACCCCAAAGCTCTCTGACACACCCACGCTAGTCCTCACCTTAGTTGTTACTCCCCTGTACATCCCCTTGATCAGTTTAACATACTTCTCCGGTACCATCTTTTCCCTTAAGCATCTCCAAACTTCCTGCCGTGGTATCCTATCATATGCCTTCTCCAAGTCAATAAAAACCATGTGCAACGCCTTCTGCCCCTCTCTGTACCTCTCTGCCAACTGTTTCAATGCAAAAACTGCATCTGTCGTTCTCCTGCCCGGCATAAATCCAAACTGTTCCACTGACACTTCCGCTTCGTCTCTCAACCTACTCTCCAGTGAGTCGTGCTCTGAATGGGATGAAAAATAACAAAGCGACTGGCCCAGACGAGATACCAGCCGAGGCATGGAAGGCACTGGGAGATGAGGGGGTGGATCTGGTGTGGGATCTAATGCAGAAGTTGTTTGACCAGGAGGTGATTCCGGATGAGTGGCGGACCAGCATCATAGTGCCTATATTCAAAGAGAAGGGAGATGTACAAGATTGCACGAATTATAGAGGGATCAAGCTAATATCACATACAATGAAGATATGGGAGCGAATAGTGGAGAGTAGGTTGGTAATCTAGGCTAACTAACGAAAATATCACGACCTAACCTA